>JAPDFK010000078.1:0-151310 GCA_027569635.1 Lasiosphaeriaceae sp. G1095
GTTTGTGTTTGTTTTACTGGCGCCAACTCACATTCAGTCACTTTATTTCTCTAACCCCTTTGAATTGTCTTTCGGTAAGCCTTTTGGGCAGCGGCCGTAGGGTTTACCCCGGTTTTATTGAAGTAAATCATTTTTGTTTTTTTTTTCTTTTTTTCCCTTCTTTTTTCTTCTTTTTTTCCCCCCCCCCCCCCCCCCCGCCCCTCCATGGAAGTGTTGTTGATGGAACACGGGAAGAGGGGGATGAGGAGAAGTTGGAGCCACAAACAGGCACGATCCCCAATACCCACCAAATACAAGAATGGCAGGGGTGCATATACAGTTCAATCTCCTGGTTTGTTTGTTAGTTACCTTAAGTTCAAAAGACAGGGGTTTGGCCAACGTTTCAAATTATCACGGTAAAATATGTTGGTCAAACCAAACAGGACGCCCTTTACTGCCCAGCACATCTCTCCTCCATGGCCATCTCCTACCTCCAACTCTCGAATCTCCCAAATTTCCCACATGTCGCAAATTGCCGACGTCGAATCCCTGCATCTGAAACCCGCACAATCTCCTCGCCTCCATGGCTCCGAGCACATGCACACGGCGCCAACCCAAAATCACGACGAAAGCCCAACTCTCGACCGCGGGTGACCGCGACCCTGTATCCCTGCAATCCAACGTCGTCGATAACCACAACGCCCGCGAGTCCCGCGATGACGACCGTGACTTTGACACAGCCAGCGGTTCCCAAAGAGCGCGGAACATGGACCCTGGAGCTGGAGCTATACGATGCTGAGAAGTACGCGGCTTGGGGTCGGAAACACTACGGCGACGACTGGTACGAGAAACGGGAGAAAATGATCCAGGAAAAGAACTTTGCCACAGATGCACACGTGATCACATCTTCCGGCAGCGCCAGAAAGCTCTGAGGGAGATGGAACGTCAAAGGGAGAAGGGGAAGCTGCCGAGCAAGGGAAAGATGTGGCAACAAGTCATGGCTTAGGCTCGGATGCATTACGGCGAGGCCTGGTACGGGCATCGGGAGGCCTTGGACCGCGACAGACAGGAAGAACGAGAGACTCTGGACACGGACGAACGAAAAAAGAAATACTTGAAAGTTACCAGACGTTTGAATCTCCTAAGGGACATGCAATGGGAAAGGGATGAAGAGTTACTGGCCGCAGGGAAGACGTGGCACGAGATTATGGCATGGCCTCCCGAGCCCTCGAATAGTATTATGCCATCATCAGTCGAGATTGGCGGCAGTGACGCCGCACTGTCGCCGTCCAGCAGCAGCGAGCATAGCCATGGCAGCGGGCCTAGCACTTACCCTCCTACCCCTACCGACTTTTGTCGCCAAGCGATGGACGGGCCACATGGACCAGGAGACCCATGGGAATGGCGATGGGAGTGGTTGGAGTGGAAATCAGTTGAACGGCGTTGGTCTGAGGCGGAATATGAGGAAAGCAGGGCCAATCTACCAGGTGCCATGAGATCGCAACGTGAAGATGAGGAATGGGAAAGGCGATTTCGCGCCGAGAACGCGACGTTCGGCCTTTCTCAAGTTCGATCCAGCCACGTATCATGAAAAGAAGATGGCGCGTGAACGTCAGTGGAGGGTGGGGAACCTTCGATACGAAAAGGGGTTGACGCAAGAGCAAGCGCAAGCGCAAGAGAAAATCGAGGCCGAGGATCGAGAAAAAGCTGTAGCGAGGGAGCGAGCCAGGAGAGAAGAGCATGAACGACTGCAGAGGGAGCCACCGACGTTTTTGGGTCAATCTTTCACACAGGAGGAAAGGGACGCAAGCGCAGCTCGACTCGAAGAGGATCGCCTTATCCTTGCTCGTCTCATTACTCAACACGAGTCTGAGCAAGGCCTAGACTAGGTACTTGTACCATATCCGAAGCTCAACCAGGAGCATCACCAGCTCGACCAAAGAAGGACACCTCTCGCAAGACTCGCGGTGGCGGAATCACGAAGAATGGTGCTCTCTGCCGAGGCACTCGATCCCGGCAGTCTGCAACGACGTCTGCAAAAGTCGTCCCAACACTCGGTCGTGGACCAACCCGATCCAAGCGAGTGCCTGACCCACTGCATAAGCCTGGAGACAGTATTGCACAAGACGAATCTCGCAAGAGCCGGAGGCTCGCCGGGCAATTGCCCGAGTTTGCCATGCTGCCAGTACTACAAGGTGGTGAAGCACTGTCACGCCACGAGAAATTGCGACAGCCCTCAGGTACACGCAAGACAGGCATTCCACCACGTCCCCATAGCAGTAGGCTGTCGAAGAAGCCAACTTCAGTCATCAAGGGTGCGAAGCCTCGGGGGATTTCCAAGTCTAGGCAAGATGGGGCAGGTCGCCCAAAGAGATCGACCAAGCAACCAAGAGCTTGAGTACGAATTCAGGGAACCTGTAAGAGGTGGAAAGCATGAATGGATTTGGCTGCTGTGTCCAGAGCTTGGGTTCGGGGGAGAATGGTTCATGGGATTTAATCCAAGGCATTCATGGTGTCAGCAGCCAAGCTGCACACCATCCCTCATGCAATGTCGACTGTCACCAGTCTGCACCAACTGCTAAGTCGGGCCCCCCCCCCCCCCCCCCCGAACGGCTGTCGTCAGGAGACTAATTCAGGAGCCAACCAAGTCCGGGTACCAATGGGGGCAGATACTCTGTCAGATGGAAGACGTGGTATGATCCTTGAAGGGACGGACCTAGCAGAGTGATGCTCCCAGGATCATGACCCCAACCAGCCGTGCAGACGGAAGGCTTGTCCTGCGTGCCCGAACCCCTTGAGGATCGTGGATTGCCAGCCGCTTAGAATCAGTCACTAGGCTCTATTATCCCGACAGGCAGCAAGAGACCATCCTCCCTCTCCGTTCTCACAGCCACCAGCCTCTAACTAACGCGTTAACCGCCCAAAGTACGTACCGAAGCAAGAAACCTCCTTAGGGTTATTTCGTCCACAGATTCATTACCCGCTAATCCCAGACCAGGCTGCGCACCGGCAAGCTCACCGAGTCTCCAAATCCTCGCCATGACGGCCCCTCCTCGATATCACATCGACGCTGCTCCAACTCTTCAAGCCTCAAATTTGTGCTATGCCTTTGCTGAGGCGTATTTAAGGATGCCCTTGTCCGAAGAAAACTCTGATCAAAAGGGAGACTAAGAGAGGGAAATCACTAGTCTAATTAAGAGGAAAAACTCGATGATAATTATTGGCAGAAGGGCCGCAAGTCACAAAAGTTTACCGCTCATGATGATAGAAGTTGAAGGAGATGGTATGATATACGTAGGTAGGGTAATGAAAGCTCCAACATTCGCAATACCTGCATGCTCAATTCAAGTTAGCTGGGCCGCGATGTTGAACTTGACACGGAGTGGACAGTAGACTATGTGGACAAAGATCTGGAGAAGCTAATTAATTAGATCCTTCGCTCCGCGCACTCTCCTCGTCAGACAAGACCGAGGACGGGGAAGCTGTCAGGGTAGATAGCGATCCCTTTTTTTTTTCTTCTTCAAATGGGGTAACTCGCCGAGGCTGGCAACGACTTCTCAGTACATTTGTTTTGCATCGAGCCTGATCATAGCTGCTGTCGATTTTTCCCCCCACAAACCATCAGTACGCTAATTACTTCCATCTCCTGTGTGGAGCGCGAAGATAATTATATGATCAACGCCTCGCTGGTTCTAATAAGAGAGAAGTGGACCCTTCGCCTTCTTCTCCACGGAGGAGGCATCCAAGTTCAGGCCGATGCAATTATGGAAGTGGTTTGCTCTGACAAGGGACAAGGAATTTGCAGATTGTCACAATGGGCTTTGTTGTTGTTGTTGGAGGAATTCGAAGCGACAAGGAGCTCCTCGCTGTAATTAGTACGTGCTCTCTCTCGAAGAGTTGGCGTTGCTGAACTCGAGGGTGCTCGCGAGCAATTCGAAATCATCACCGTTCACTCACAAGAACCCTTCGGACTTTCGCTAATTACTCCTACTAAGCAGCTGACGCCCCGCTATATGCAATGGTCAGAGTTTCTTCTTTCTTAGTTTAATTTTCGTATTAATTACGTATAGGTTAATTAGGCTGTATTCATAATAAGCCTGATGCTTTGAGTAATTAGAAAGTTGGAGTATGTGTGTCCTTTGGGACGTTGAAGGACGACCGATTTAAGGTTAGACGACAGCCGTTTGATTGATCCGTTACGATTTAACCCGGTTATATTTAATTGATGATTTAGCTTGTATGTTCCTTCAGGGTATTGATTGGGGTTTTTAGGCTTACGAATTCGATATTTTACGGTATAGTATTAACTTTGTCGAAGAAAGCTAGGGATATGGCTGTACCTTTTATATATAATATTTTAGTATATTTCATAAATAAGGAATACCCCTGACTACAAGCCATAGCAGTATTTGACAATGCAAAGGGTCTCTCTCCTGACTGTGGATTGTCACGATCCTTCGAGTTCATGACAATGTTAGGTAGGCAGGGTTAGGATTCGTTGATAATTATTAAACAACCACCACGGGTGAGATTCAGAGTGTCAAGGGGCCAAGCGCATGGTTTCTGTGGGCCTTGGATATGCGACCAATAGACTTTGAGCAGCGCGGGAACACGGCAGAGGGAATACAGGGAGGGGGAGGTGAGGGGTTGGAGGGAGGGTACCTCCGCACTGAGGGGGTCTCCTCGGAGCCTGAGGACATTCAACTCCAAGGCATATCACCATCTGTCACATACCTACACAGTTACAGGTCTCTCGACACCATGGCTCCCATCAAAGTAGGCATCATCGGGTATGGCTTCTCCGCCAACTGCTTCCATCTCCCTTATATCCTCCCGAACCCAGACCTCGAGGTCTACGCTTTCCTGCAGAGGGCTGCTCCGCCGACTGCCGATGAGGCCCAAGCAAAGAAGCAGAAGGGCTGGGGCCATTGCACCGTGGACTTTCCACAAGCCAGGCACTACCGGACGTCTGACGACTTCTTTGCCGACGGGGATATTGAGCTTGTCGTTGTGTGCTCGCATCTGCATGGCGAGTTTATCGAGAAGGCGTTGCTAGCGGGGAAACATGGTAATATTGCGATACTTCTTCCTGTGCACACATACCTAATTAGGCATTTCGTAACATAATTGATTGCTGACAAAACTACTTGCTGTTGAGTTCAGTGGTTGTCGAGAAGCCTTTCGTCACGACGAGTGCCGAAGCAGACAGACTCATTGCTCTTGCAAAGGAAAGAGACAGGATCTTGACAGTCTTTCACAGTAAGATGGATGATGTGCCCCTCCTGGAGATTTGATGATAATTACCGGGACGAGAGAAACTCATAAGAAGAAACCGTGGCACAGACCGGAGATTCGACAGCGACTTCCGCACTCTGGAGTATCTCGTAAAACAGAATGCTCTCGGCGAGGTTCTCGAAGCCGAAATGCACTTTGATTTCCCGTCCCCGTCGTGGATCGCCGGCTGGACAAAGAAGGAATACAGTCCCGGCCAGGGCATGGCATTTGGCTTGGGTAAGATAGATGGCTTAATTAACTGAAACGGCCGAGAGTTCAAGTCAGTTAACTAACATTGCGCTCTCAAGGCACCCACACCGTTGACCAAGCCCTGCATCTCTTTGGCCGTCCGGCCTCAGTGACAGCATTCCTTCGATCGAACCGGGGCGTGGAGAGCGATGTCGACGACACATTCACCATCATCTTGCAGTATTCTGGGAAGCAAAAGAATCTGTTGGTAACAGTCAAAACGGCGATCGTGACGCACATGAAAGATCAACTCAAGTTCTTGGTTCGGGGCACCGAGGGTTCCTATCTGAAGGTACCTATTTTGTCATTCCCCAGTTCATTTTCAAGAAAGATTCTCACAAAAAAAAAACCTTTGTCATATTTCAGTTTGGAACCTGCCCTCAGGAGAACAAAGCCATTGCAGCTCCCGGAAAACCAGCCATAGACCCCGGATTTGGCTTCGAGGCTGAGAGCAACTGGGGTACTTTGACCACCACCAAATTATTCGACATCGACAGTCAAAAATTTGACGACGCGAGTCAGAAATACATCGGAAAATACCCGAGCCTGCCTGGGTGGTGCAGGGGCTACTACGAGAACGTGGTGGCTTCTATTCGTGGAGCGGCAGAAGTCTGCGTGAAGCCCGAGACGGCCAGGGATGGGTTGAGAGTCATTGAGTTGGCTCGCGAGTCTCACGAGAAGGGCTGCACTGTTTCCTGGTCTTAAATAGGTGACTACCTTCCTTGATGCACACTAAAAGGAGCCGCCGAAAGGAATAATGTCTCGTAACTACCCAGCATAGTTGGAGAGATAGTCTAAAATTGGACACGCCCTCTTGAGAAAGAAAGAAAAGAAAGAAAAGAAAGAAAAGAAAGAAAAGAAACCGGCCGCCAATGATTTTCCAACACCCAGCTGTCTATCATTTATCATAATTGTCAAACAAACTTCCCCACAGTAACCGTGATTATGTTGTCTTCAAAACATTACTTTCTCTCCCTACTGCTGCTCGCTTCACCAAGAACATGCTGGGATCCAGAGACAACAGCAGGTACGGCATGGGAAGAAGAGGTACCAGCCTCTTTGTTCACTTTGGCCCTGTTGGTTGGCCCACTAGTGACTTTCTTCGTCATATTCTCCGCTGGACCCAAGGTCGTCGATACCGAGACATTGCTAGCGTCTGCAATGCCTTTCCCCTTGCCAACTATCACTGACTTCTTCTTCATCTCCACCGGAGGTGACGCCGTCGATAATACCGAGGGAATCCCGGCCTCTGTGGGAGAACCAGCGGTTACCAAATGGGCCCCGGCTGGCCTAGCCGGCACAGTTGTAGGGGCAATCTTTTTCTCCTTCATCACCGCTACCTCCGTAGTAGAAGAAGACCCGGCTGTTTTCCCACCAGAGGGATCAACTACTTGTTTCGTTGTGACGGGTTTCTTGTCGCCAGGCTGAGCTTTGCCGCCGCCGCCGCCAGACGAAGGGGTGGTTTTGATTCTTCGGAAAAGGGAGGAGGCGGAGCCGCTCTTGGATTCTGGCTGCTGCTTTCCCAAGTTCAAGTTGGCACTGCTACCGGAAGAAGAAGAAGAAGAAGAAGAAGCCCCGTCATCATCCTTCCTCCTTACCCGCTTCCATGCTGTGCTGACAATGTTTGGCTTGCTATCTTCGTCCTTGTCGGTCTTGCCATCTCGGCGGTGTGATTCGTGTATTATTTCCATGATATTGGCGTGCCCGTGAGCGGCCACACTCTTGATTATTTTGGCCAGATGGTGGACGCCTTCCCCGTCTTTGAGGTAACTTGCGACGCGGTCGAGCGCCTGGGTCTCCCACGGCTCGGGATGGTCGAACGCGAGTTGGCCCACGTTGATGATGGGCGCGATGGGCGGCATCTCCTTGATGCCCGTGTTTTTTCGAAACGCGGCCAGCTCGACGGAGCGGTGTTTTGTCTCGCAGGCGCCAGACCCAAGCTCGACGCGGTAGTGGTCGCCGTTGCTTTCCCAGAGGCCGACCTTGGAGTCGGGCACCACCATCTCCGGATCCGTGCCGCTGGGGACCAGGATCTGCTTCATGAGGGCGGCCTCGTCGATGTGGACGAGATGGCGGATCTTGGAGATCATCCAGATCAGAGACACGTTTGGGATGGTGTTGCAGGGGTCGTCGGTCCCGCCGCCGATGCACGCGTGGTAGCCAGGGAACCAGCACTGCGAGATGACCTGGTCCTGGCCTTTCGAGCTCTTGTCGAAGAGCACGCACTTGAAGTTCTCGCGGTGCTCGGATAGAGCAACAGCGTGGAAGGCGCGCTTGATGGCGGGCCGGTGGCCGATCTGCTCGGTGAAGACGTACTCCTTGCTCTGCAGGGACAGGTCCCCGATGTCCGGTATCCCGATGGAGGAGACAGTGTCGAATACGCTGATGAACTGGATTTCGGCCAGCTGCATATAATCGGCGTGTTTCTTGGGGGCAGGGCCGCCTTTTGCCTTGAACCAAGTCTTGAAGATCTGTATCACGATGCCATCAAGCTCGCTGGGGGATTTATACTTTACGTCGTTGGAGGACATCCTAAACTTCCTCCAGTGGAAAACACCGCAGTCAGCAATCAATGCCGATATGATGCGAGCGATATATGACCCGCGAGAAAATCCGAAGAAATATAGCTGGTCACCTGGTTTCCAGGCAGTGCAGATGTAGTGATAAATGGAGCACACGTATTGTGCCGCCCCTGTTTTTGAGTGTTGATGGTCAGCCGCTGCACATCAAATGCTTGTTGTTCATGAGCTACATGCCGCCTCCCACCATCTGATCGATGAAATTCAACCCCTTTCCCGACGTAGTACCAAGACCAGGCTGGTAATGGACCCGCTGAACACGGCTGCCATCGCTCGTCTCGGGCTTGAAGCTGTGCGAGATCTTGGCAATGTTGGTCTTTTGAGCAAAGGCGACCTGCTTCAGCTGGTTGTTGCCGGTTCCGTCGATGCAGAAGATCAGGTTTGCCGGCTTGTTATCAAGACGGGGCACTTCGGCTCCAGGTCGCAAGTATCTCCCGTGTCTGATAATAACGAAGGACCGGCGAAGGATCTCGGGGCGGTTTGCCTCGTTGCGGCAGTCCAGATGCTGCCACGCCTCGGGCAATACGCTCCGAGAAGACTCGGCAACGACATTGCTGACCGAAGATGAAGATTCAGCCATGATGGATAATTAATTCCTGACAAGAAAAGGACTTGACCAAACCGTGTGTTTCTTGAACTGGACACGCCAGAAAGAAGAACTTTATATTTCGGGAGAATGAGGCGCCCACCTAAGACATATTAGTTCAGCTTCAGCCGAGACGAGGGGGGGCCTATGTGTTGGCCGAACCTGGGGGATTGTTGTTGTCAGGATTGAGGGCCGCGGCCCGCGGGAGGAGCCGGTCGAGGCACTCAACGAGTCAAACCCTAGTTGACCACAGTATTTGGTGGTCGGAAACTGATTTGGGTGCTGCTGTGCCGTGGCCAAGACCTCGACGGCCGTCTCACCCGAAACGGTCAGCTCCCCAGAATGGGAAGCCTCCACAGTGACATGTCGAGAGGGTTTACTTATCCCCTGGGATAAGGAATTGCTATCAATCGTGACCCAAAACCCACTTTGGACTCAAAACCCAAACCGTTTTTGATTAAAAAGAAACTCCAAGATCAAAACCTGAAAAATAAATGAAAAGAAATTGCAGCGTTCCTCTTCCAGCCGAAACCAAGAGCATAATAATTATGCTTTAATACGCCCGTCAGACGGAAATCTGACTGTACTGGCCGAGATCTTTTGTGCGGCCTATCCTAATCCTCACGGCCCAAAACTCAGGAAGAAGGAACACAAGGGCTGAATCGACAACCCCGAAACAACATTAGACGAACCGTTGGGCCGGTGTGGGGAGCTGTTCAAGTCTTGGAAATCTTTGTCAGAATTATTCATTGAGAGTGCGGTTGTACAAAAAGGCGGGGGACAGCCCCTTGTGCTACCTCACCCAAACATGTGTTGAAAAAAATGATACCGTTGTTGGCCACATTGAAATGCCCCCCTCCCAAAATGAAACCAGATTGAGAATGGCAGTGAGAAGTGGCTTTGGCTAGCTGTCAGAATCCCAGCCCCCAACCTTGACGACTTTCAAATTTCCTCCCTTTCCATGATGATTCGAGCCCGCGACACATTATATCTCTTCATAGGATCGGATGTCATCTCTATTAAAATGATAGTCTAAATGTACAAGTACTAAACCCCCATCTTCACGCATTGTTGGGGGGGGGGGGGGGGGGGGGATGGAACAGCATTGTACAAGCCAGACAGACTATCAACTAATACAGTAAGTTCGACATCCTCAACTCTCAGTTCTTCTCCCACACACTGAGAAAGAAATCCCCTCCACAAATATCCTGCTTCTGCCCGAACCGTCTCACACAGTTGATATTGCAGTTTCAGTCGTTGGCTCTGGTCGGATTACTCATCACCGCACCGCAAAAGCACTGCGAGCCGGCTGACCCGCCCGTGCCCATATATTTGGCGTTGACACAGATGTCGGTGCACAGCTGGTTGGTCGTTTTGACGGTGACATTCTGCCCGCCATGACGAGTACCAACAGGCTGGAGAGGACCAGGGTTACCAGTCGGATCCCAAATACCCGGCGTCCTTTGGCTTTGGTGGACGCTCCCGGCCCTGCCCCTGCCCCTGCCCCTGCCACCCCTAACACCGCCGCCTCTGGGTGCGGCCCGTGATGGGATGGTGGCCGGCGGTGTATCGGCCGTGTAGTAAGTTTTGGGGTAGAATTGCTGTTGCTGTTGTGGAGGCGTTGACCCGAGGTTACTATGGCTGGTGTGGCTGCCATTTTTGGAGTTGTTGCATCACACATCCATTGCCCTTGTAACCCCCTGATCAACCACACCACCCCTCGCCGCTGTACTCAGGGCAACTCAGGCGTTACTCAGGCCGTGATCAGGGAAGCGATCAAAAATGGTTTAGGCAGGTGGGTACGGATAACCCTACCAAAAGATATGGCTCACCCTCTTTCGTTCTTTTTGTCCGGCAGAATTGAAGGCGCTAAAGAGTTCAGTGGCCGCCGCTAACTTCGCTGGAGCGTGGCACTCGCAATATTCTGTTAGCGAGCTGACTTTACTCAGGGTTAGGGTTGGAGTTCCAAAGACGGTCAGCCATTTCTTCTCTTCCCCCTTAGAGGCCCCAATAGGCACTACTCTACTAATATGAGAGTTCAATATACAAACCCAGTTTAAGGAGCGCGATTCTTCCACTTTTTAACTTTTATTCTTCCAAATTTTTGTAAGGAAAGAGCACCCCAGCGCACACATATATTCCCCTGAGTACCACCGTGTAGGCGACAAGAGCCACAGTATGGCGTACCCACAAGCTCACCAGGGAGCCCAGCCGCCCTCAAGCCATGTCTATATATATACTATGGAGTAAGCAGTGGTGGCCCTCGCTGTGGCGGAAGGTGCAGGGGAGCCATACGCACTGTATTTAAACCCCGCTAGGCCACTGCAGGCAACTTTCTCCTGGCAACATTAATTTGACCACCAGTCCACTACTTGGCCACCATATCGCCCACCTGGCTTTACGAGGGCGGGCCAGGTTGAAGTCTTGACCTTTATCAGTCATTTCTCACTCACCCTTCTTGCTGCCACCATTGTGGCCACTTTCTTGCAACGAGGGGTTCACCGTCATGTAACTCAAAAAGAAGCTGCACAGGGTTAGGGTTAACAGTAGCCCTCTGCCAGTTTCAAGCGCACATTACTGAGGTCGGTGCCTCCCCATTCGCCAGCAACAACTGAGTCTTACCAGAGCTGGGGGCATTTGTTCCCAGGACACCGCACTGGATAGGCAGCACACCAGTCCGCAGCGAATAGCCAGCCCACACGTCTCCTCCGCCTTGTTCCCTGTCTGTTGCTGTCGGCCGCAGATTCAGTTCAGAGCAGAGAACCAACCAGCTGCCTGGATAAATTTTCGTAGTACTGTGCCCAAGTTGCTGAGGTAGGCAGTAACTGAACCCACTATTACTGTTTATGGCTGCGCTTCTCTTGAAAGCCAAATCACCGTGCTGCTCCACTCTTGCCTCCGAAGAGCTCCGGAGAACATTGTACTCTATATGTCTCTCAGCCAATTCTTCTGCGCTAGCCGCTCGTCCCAAACCGCTGCATTGCACCTTCCACCTGCGCAACCTGCGCCCAGCTTTATCCACACCGCTACGCATGACTCCGCTTGAGAGCACGCTCTCTTGCGCGTACTTGGTTTAAATTCCGGTTTGGTTCGGTATCGTCCAAACAACCAATTATTCTCGCAGATCAATGTCCATCTGCGCACCGACCACAATTGCTGTCTGTATTTATATGTACAGCTACGTCCGGGGGACTTCTAGGTGTGGCTTTGATGGTCGCCATCGTTGCCCGGTTTATGAGCGTAGTTCAGTCCCGAAGAACCTGCGCTTCATCACCTTGCATTGGTAGTCTCTTTTTGAGGGTTTATTCTGAGGAAAAGCTGACAAAGTAAGGAAGGTTGGGGGGTGTAAGCATGGGACTCTCAGGTTTATCTCTGGTGACTCAAGTCCCTCCCAGTATTCTCACCTTCAAATAATTATATGAAAGGGTACTAATATTCATCTGGAAGGCTTCGTTCGAAAACTGAAAGTTTCTAGGAATCATTTCTCTTTATTTGTTAGCTGATGTATGTCTTCTGTATGTACATCTTACACATTTGTGTAGGTCCCAGGATGGACCTGTTCAAGTTTCGGTCAGACACCCCTGTTTGGTTGGCTGAACGACAGGCTCTATAGGTCCTGCCCAGGAGTCGGTCAAACCCCGCTATATGATTGGCTGTAACTGACCACTTTTGCCATTTTCCATTTCCTCTTCCCCATTTTCCACTTCCTCTTCTCCATCCCCCAGTTCCTCGTTTCCATTATCTATCCATTTTCCACTTCTCTTTTCCGTTTTCCACTTCCTCTTTGCCCACCCATATCCCCCATATCCTAATCGCTATTAACCAGCGATCGCACCAGAGCAATTCCCCTTCTTCAAAGCCCCCCACCCTGGTTGTTGTTCATCTCTCGAATATTCTAGTCTATAGGCCTTCCCGAACTTCGCGCCCGGAAATCCGTGTCTTTGCATTTATTTTTATCAACCGATTCCCGGCGTCGTGAACGGTCCCAAGTGTATTTCACTCTGATTTCAGGCAGTTCGGCCATCAAGCAATCCAGACGTCACAAAGCCAGCCCTCTCATTTTTGGAGGTATAGTTTCATCTAATCCACGAAGGCTCCATCCTCTGTTTGTTCTTCTTAGTCCGCTAATTCGTCTCTTCTTCCGAAGCCCACTCACGAATCTGGCCCAACCCCGTTTCTCTAAGACCGCAAAAACTTTCCCGGGCTGTCTAGAAACTAATTACATCAGCCGCTCATGTTGTCCTGGCCAACGCCGCACACCCCCAATCCCCCCAAGACGACGATCTCCTCGGGAAGGCTGTCTCCATGCCCGAACCACTGTGGGACGTGCGATGTAGGCGGAAACCCATCGCTGCTATTGAAGTCACCAGTCCCGTCCCAGTGCGGGTTACCCGCCGAATTGGATAACGCCGGGTAGGTATACCCACCGGCAACTCCGACATCCACCGATTGGTATGAGAAAGGATGATGGACAGGCATCGACGGATGTGCCGCAAGGTTGGCGAGGGGAGCGCAATGCTGGATGTTGGTGTCGGAGCTTGATGGAGCCTGCGGCTCAGTCATAACGCCTAGCATTTGTGCGTCATGATAAGCGGTCTCGTTAGGATGCAGGTCTGGCAACACAGTTGAATTGATGCTCGGGAGAGAAGGGTTGGCCGACTGCGGTAAGTCAGGGTGAGTATCATCCTGAACCCTGATGTATCCGTATCCTGTTTGATGCCCACTGATGCCCGCACCGTTGTGACCAGACAAACTTTCAGACATTATACCTAGGGATCTAACCTTCACGTAGGCTAGGTATCCCATCAGCTCTTTCTTCACCTCCGCCGACAAGTTTCCCTCCTCACGCTGCTCGACATAACCTTTCATCAGAAGATCTGAAAGGTCGGCAAATTCGTTCCCAGTATAGAATGGCCTCCGCGGAGGCCTCAGATCCGGGAATAGGATGAACCAGATGGTGTACCAGCGATCCTCGTTTGTCTTTGACTTGCCGTCTTTCTTCATGACGTCCTCGACCTTTGCGTTCAGGTCTTCAGCGTGCTTTCGCTTGATGTGCTGCCGAACGTCGGGCACCCGACCCATCTTGAACGACAGACAATCCTCGTAAAGGATAGGGTTGAGCTTAAAGAAAGGACATGCCCATCGACATGCTTGCGACCCTGTCCCAGGACTTCCGCTACCTCTGTCGACATCACTGCTCCAAATTCCCGATCCTAGCCCAGATTGACTCATTGCAGACTAATAAGCTCGCAGATTTGGTCCCAAGTCGTGTGATGCTACCTTGTTCAGCCTGACGAACAAAGTGCAGTACTGTTGTGCAGTGGACGTTTACGAGGCTCGAAGTTCTATCTGGTGAACAAAATACGATGCTCCTATGTCGTGAGCCTCTATGAAGGTTCAATAGTCTGTCTCTACGAAACAACCTATCCCTCGGCCTTCCTAGCATTGCCTACTAAGAAGGTGTCCACTCCCGTCTTGAAAGACCGCCATGCCATGCCATTGATCACTCACCGCTTCCATATCTTCTTCCTGAAATAATGGCTCCAGTGTACACTGCTCCCCTAGCAGCTACAGGGTCGTACACCACTGTGTACACTTCAGGATGAGTGGCCGTTCATCCATCCCCGGGCGCTGCAGAGCTGGAGCGTTCGAAGTCGAGGTAGGAAACTCGGCTGCTGAAGAGGAAAGCGAGATGAAAAAGTCTGCCTTGGCGCCTGCGTTATTGGCAACTGACTGACCTCAACAGTTTCTGAAGTAGTACATGCATCCCATACGTGCATAAGCGAGGATTGTGTTTCTGTGCAAATAGCTGTTGAACGGCGCAGGTGGGCGTTTGAGATTGACACGTTTTACGACAAGATTGGACACAACTCACACAGCCTCTCTCGGGCGTTGAGAAGGATTGGGACTAGTGGATAATCCATGTAGCACGCTGCAGATTTGTTGAGTAGGTAAATATTTGCGCACACATTTGTGTACACATTCTTGTACACCGCTATTGTTGATCGTAGTCATTGGCCGCGGGCCGCCGCTCAATACTCACGCGAGAGCTGAAGGTTGCGTCACCTCATTCTAGCTTAGCGACTGAGGCAAATAGCATGATTTTATTGACAAAATGAATCCGCAACGGGCGGGACTGGCCGCAGGCAGACCAGTAAAGGAAGTTTCAGGACCCCCTTTTCAAGCAGTGAATTCCCCTGGTAGGTAACTTCTAGTTTAGTTTGGCGATGCTCGTTAGCCTTCATGTCTCTACGATGATACCAGTTGCCTCGACTGTCAATATCTATAATTTGAATGCTATTATGATCACATAGTCCTATCACGATCTAGGTAACGCGAAAGGGGATCCGCTGTGGCTGAAAGCTTGCTCTCAGAACTTCAAGCTAGTTGTACATGCACTTTGCAAAGCAATCCCCTAATTGCAATGCGGACTCGGTTTTCACTTTCATAGGAGCCAGCAAGGCACCTTCGTTTTCAATGAATGAAGACGACCACGTCGTAGTTGAGTTCGAAATCTTCTATTGATGTGCTACGTTTCATATTAGAAAGGATAATATTTTTTTAAAAAAAAAAAAGAAAGGCAGCCAGTTTGGCTGTTCCCATCATATTTGTCGCTTCATTGTGTGCAAAAAGTACCAAAACATCCGCAATGTAGCCAAGTAACTGACGGCTGAACCGGTGAAGTTGTATTACGATCTCAATTGGCCAGCCTAAGGTGCCTGAGGACTCCTTATGGGTGCTCAGCAGTTAATAACCCAATGTTGAGAACTGTATTTACTATTAAGTCTAATACGGAATTATTTGTACTAACTACTTAGGAGAATAATACCTTTGTTATTCTATTCGCCTAGTTTTCGGATCTTTATATCCTCATATAGAACTATGTATAACCTCATACAGAAGTATCTTTAAACGACAGAACTATCTTAGCAGCCAGAAGTTAATTTAACATCATTACCTTAATTAAACGCAAGCATTTTCAGCTTCGGAAATCCCCCGTGTAAGAGGGGTTGGTAGCCAGGGTGGCAAGAGTGGTACACAATAGTCGCGAGGTCAATGATGGGCAGGTATGATGCATTGGCAACACTGATCTCTGGCTCTCTCTAATTTTACGGGCGCGCGGCCTCCTCTTTATGCTCCAAGCCCGTGCTCTCAGCCCCACACAAGCCACACAGCCCGCCACAGCCCCACTGGCGCAACCCGCCGTGACACCCCGCGTATAGCTTCGGCCGAGGCGCCCTACAAGAGAGTAATAGTCAGGATAGCTACACCCACAGTGGAAATCGCCAAGTTTCTTAGGTATATTGAAAAGTCCGAATGTCATGATCTGAACACCTGCACAGGGCAAGGCAGTCTGATACCGTGGTACGGCTTGGGGGTGAGGGTCTGGGGAGTGAGTACACACAAGAGTGTCACAGAAGATGGAGTAACAAGGCCGTATAATTAGCTGTAACCAATGCAATTACTAAGAGATACCTTGATAACTGCTGAAGGAAGTGTCATAAGGACCCTCCAGCCAGCTTGCTTATATAGAGCGAGGTGGCTCCGTGAGCCCCCTTCTGGGATCCACTCATACCAAGCCTCCCCATTGTATGTACAATACAACCCTTAATAAATCGCCGTCCAAGTGAGTTTCTTATCACTTGGAGCAGAGGACTTTCATTTCGATGAAGGTCATGTCACAATCCCATATCCCATACAATCAATTAGCTTATTAATACCCATCAATATGCTCCCATCTAATTAGGTAACTTGCTCCTTCCAATGTATTCTCAATGGCCTGAACAACCCCCCCCCCCCAACACACAACCCTTTGACTACGGAGATTACCGCGTTAGATGATGCCGAGAAGAATTAGCTACCATCTACGGGCGTTAGTGATTCAAGAACAACAAGCTATACGTCCATGCAGGAATCTGTTGCAATTCCATCGGTTGGGACGGCATCCTCCAACTCAATATCATGTCTCGCGAAGGACAATCTAAGAGTCTCCGCCGGGTCACGTAAGGGGAGGTATTGCCAACTTAACAACAAGACCGCAGAACGGCTGCCTCGTCCCACATTATCTCGCGACAGGAAGAGGAGAGGTGTATACATATTGTTTGCATAATTATTCTAACGCTTTTTGCCTCTACTGCCATTCCGCCAAATCGTTTGTATCCCTACCTATTCTAAGCAAGTTGTTATAATTAATGACTTGAAAAAAATTACACAAAACTACCGTTCATCCCCGCTCCATGAGATGGGGGAAAACAAAAATAAATCCCCACGCTCCATGACAGATGCAGATATAAACACAAATCCAAACTTCAAAATCCAAAAAGGGACACCGGGCTACCTGTCCCGGCCTATCAGACTCCTCTCGTCCGGCTCGTAAATGGCCGGCGGCTCGTCAGCCCGATTGCCTCTGTACCCCACTGGCGATGGTTCTTCGTCCACCTCGCCCTGGCCGCCGTGCCTCAACAGATCCCTCTCATCTGGCTCTTGAATTGCTGGCGGCTCGTCGGCTCTCGGCCCACAATATGCCGTGACGACGTTATCACCTGGGCCGAGATCGCAATCCACACCTAGCCGGCGCCATGACCCGCCGATTAGCACGCCGTAGTAATACCTCCGGCCGATCTCCTGCACCCGGAGATTGCGCTCCTTCTCATTCAGCTGGGACACGCCGTCCATATCGTTGAGCATGTGCGATTGAGATACGTAGAACATAGTTCCCGCGATGGACCGTGGGTCGACTGGCATGGGGGGCCAGCGCACAAAGAAGGAGGCAACCAGAACGCCGTTTAAAAACGTCAGGAACACGGCACTCAACACATTGCACGTCGTTGCAGCCTTGTCCGTTTGTGCCAGGTTGAAAGGCACGTTGGAGAACAGAACAGGGAAAAACTCGGACAGGATGGAGGCCAAGGAGACAACAAACATAAACAGGTGTCGGTGTTTGATGGCTGCCCAGATTCCCGAGAACGGGTTCGTAGAGGGGGAAAACAATATCGAGTGGGCCGATAGTCGGGTACGTTGCGCCATCATCTGGTAAGGAGCCATGAAGCTCACGCCTGTGTGAAAGAATCAGCCACTGTCTTCCGCTTGCTCAAGGATGCATCATTGGAACTTACTGAGAAAGAAGGACTGCCAACAAAACGCGATGATGACACCGATAATGGCAAACAAAAACCGGATACCAAATCCATTGTGGTTCATAAAACTCCACAGATGGCCATCATCGTTGATCTTGCGGCGGTAGTAGACGTAATAATAGATGATAAAGACCAGGATGCCCAGCTGAAAGGCAAGAAGGACAATGCGCCAGGGGTAGCGCAGCGGCATAAAAGGCAGGTATTTTCCACTTCCACGGGCACCGAACCCTTTGGCCTCTCCGTTGGCGTCAAAGATTTCCGAATCGCTATCCCCCTCGCTGTTGTCCTGCAAGCCGCGTCCGGACTCGTCTGTCAAGATGACGCCGTACTCTTCACGGCCCAAAGCGTTGGTGAAGTATCCTAGCCCATATTGCTTCTGGGACATTGCACGGCGCATGCCCTTCTCGGTGTTCTGACGAACGCGGATCTGAGTATTTCCGGCGAGTGATGCCATGCCGGCAATGTTCCACGGGTTTGCGTTTACGCCTGAAGGCCACTTCAGCATGAAGAATAACACCAGTAGCAGGCAAACAATCACGGCCGCGATCAGGCCAATCAGCGCGTGGGCGGGTGGTGGACTGATGCCCAGAGCAGGACCACATGTCTTCAAGCTCGCCGTATTCAGGTAGCAGACGCCATGAAGTTTTAGACCTATGGCCTCTGTCGCCAGGGGGACCATGAAAGAAGCAAAACCGACCATTAGCGTCGTGATAAAGGGCACAGGATGGCCCTGCATCAGAGTTATCATGGGCGTGACAAATGCCATGAGGCCCGTGTACTTCATCAAAAGCGTTTCTGTGCCTAAAGCGCCGCCATCTTTGACAAGTGACTGGAAGGGCTGATATAGCTTGGCATTTAGGTCGATGATGCGTAATGGGATGACCAGGGCAACTCCCAGCAGTGGCGGCAGAAAGGTGCCCAGGAAAATGTCAGCTTCGGTCCAGGAGTATACCTTCGTGCCAACAACGACGGTTTGATGGGGTCCGTTGCTGGCCGCGGTAGGCGTGAACGTGGCTGTCGACATCAAAGTAGACGTCAAAGTCCTCGTTGAACCCGATTTTGTCGAAAAGCTTGTCATCAGCGAGGGCGTCGATGTGATGGTCGTCAATGTCCCCGATATCGTGGTCAAGAAAGTTGTAGGCGAGAATGTGCGGGTATATGTGCTCAGGCTTCCACCCGATGTGGAAATAAGCGTCAGGGTGATCGGTTCCACACCCGTTGGCGTCGTGACGAGAGTCTGCGTTGTCAGCGTCCCTCCGACAGTCGTCGTATAGCTCGTCACCGGAGGGGTAGTGACCATGGTGACGGGAGTTCCATTGATCGTGGTTACAAATGTTGTTGGAGACGGCGTTATTGTCACGACGGTGGGTGTACCACCAATGTTGGTGGTGATGGTGTAAGACACGGGCTGGAACGGCGCCCCAGTGGGCGTCGTAACAATCACCTGGGTGACGGGCGTGCCCCCGATGTTGTTCACAACAGTATATGTGAAAGGCTGAGCTGGAGACCCAGTCGGCGTATTGACGAGAACCTCAGTGATAGGGGTACCATCAACAATCCTGACAGCTGTGTACGTGATGGGCTGATATGGCGGGCTAGCCGGCGTTGTCACTACAACTTGGGTAACGGGCGTGCCCCCGATGTTGTTCACAGCGGTATATGTCAGAGGTTGAGCTGGAGAACCAGTCGGCGTATTGATGAGGACCTCAGTGATCGGGGTGCCATCAACAATCCTGATAGCCGTGTACGTGATGGGCTGATATGGCGGGCCGGCTGGCGTTGTCACTACAACTTGGGTGACGGGCGTGCCTCCAACATCAGAAACAACAGTGTGCGTGACAGGTTGACCCGGTGCAGCGGGCGCCACGATAACTCCTACAGTCGTAAGGGTGCCGCCGTCGATTGAGACGATCGTCAGAGGGGCCGGGGTCTCTACCACTGTGCGAAGCTCGCCACCAATGATGGTCTCTCTGGTAATTGGATCCGGCCTGTTGACAACAGTAACCGGAGTGCCGCCAACTGTCGAAACCACGTTGACTGAGACGCCCGGCGTGGGGGTAATGACCAGAATGGACGTCACAACTTCCCCTCCAATCTGCGTTACCCCTATCTCGGCTGGTGGCGTGAAGACGGTTGGAACAACCTGGTTTGTTGGGACAGCAATGACCACGGGGGGAAGCGTCTGCACGACAGCTACCGTGGTTCCATCGACGACATCGATGTGAGTCACCTGCACAGGCACGCTCTCAGGGCCGCCTCCTTGTTGATTGACTGGTTGCTCGACGGTGACTGCCCCGCGAGTGGGGATGATGGTGCTGTAGTAAGTTATGGTGACTGAGCCGACTACTGGGATCACGGTTTCAGGAACCACACTTTGGGACGTCGATACAAAAGTTTCTGTGAACGTAGTCTGGCCGGGTTCATCGAAAGTAGTTCCTAGAACTACAGTTTGTGTGAAAGGGGCAGTGGTAACTCCAGTTGTAGTTACCGTGGCTCGGGTTCCGCTTTGGGAGATGAAAGACTCGAACGTAGTAGGGACCACCGACGAGAAGGTAGACATGACGGTTGTAAAGCCGGAAGTATGGCGTGTGATTGAAGCTGTGACGGTGGTGGTCACGGTGGTATTGAAGCTGGTTGTCGACTCGCTAATCGTGGAATACGAGGTGTAGGAGGAAACGGAGCTCGAAATGGGGACTCTTCTCGCGCCACTTGGGAGAGACTCGGTCGAGCTGATTGTGGGCAGGGACGAAGAGTTGGTGACGGCATTTCGGTTCATACCGTCAGGACCAGTAGTCAGGGATCCTGACGAGGAGGCAGCGGGAGTGATTCCTCCTGACGACAGCGACGCCGAAGAACTTGGTGGTCTCGTGACGGGGGGCTGAGACGACGAGGAGAGCGAGGTCACTGAGCTGGTGGTCTGCGACTGGGACTGGGACTGGGACTGTGACGAGAGACTCGTTGATGACGAGGGATCAACAAGTATCGTCATCCTATCCTCTCCGTCCGAGCTGAGGACAACGCTCGACGACGAGGGAGATGGTGAAGTGGTCGAGGAGTGGTTGTAGAACGAGACAGTGCGACGCGGAAGCTGGCGCTGGACCACAGTAGGGTTCGAGCCCGCGATGATGTAATCGTTGTCCGAGTCTGGCATGGACCTCTCGGCGTAGACGATCAAACCGATGGCGGCGCACAGCAGGACGACGACGATGGTGATGAAGGGCCATCGTAGCGGGGTGGGTTTGTAGTCTGGCGTCCTCCTCCCCGTTTGCGGGCCATATCCTACCGGCGGCTTCTTCTCGCCCCGCGCAATCGCGTCCTGCACATCGTCATGGTCTTCTGAAGCCTGGGGGCTGTACTCGTATGCTCTGGTCCGATAGTCTTGCGGGTTGAGTTGGCTGGCCGGTTGTTGCATTGCTCGAATAGCGCTGCAGCCGTGGGGCACAACCCAAGGCCTAGAGGAAGCTGCTACCTAAACCCCCGCAGTTGTCGTCTGGTCGTGTTAGTGGTCGTTCGGGTGAGAAATTCCTTCACAGACATGGGGTTGTTGGGCGGTCGCAAAATCGTATCTCTAACATGCAAAAACCAAACAGGAAGAAAAAGGGAAAAGATGAAGGTGTGTGGAGATGTGGACGAGATCACAATCGGAACAAACACCCACAGGCACGCATCGCATTAGGACTGCAGCCAGCCCAGCGGTGGGCGCCCTCATATTGGATTGGATCTTGCCATCTTGGGCAATGGGCGTGGGCATGGGCATTGGGAAGGCGCGGCGCGACTGGTGGGGGGCTGGGGGGATCGGCCTGCTTGCCCTTTCCTGCCCTTCTTCGCCCACGCGAACCACCCAGCAGCGGAGTGGCCTGGAACCCAAGAGCCGACTGCATGCAGCGCTGCGGCTGACACCCAATCCCTGCGCGTCGTCGTGTTCGTGGCTTTATTTCGACCTCTCGGAGCCTGGGCTCTGGGCGATGGCGGTGGCTGCGAAAGGCCTGTCCCACGCTAGCAACGCCATCACGCCAAACAATGCCGCGTCGGCAATGCAATGTGGCACCAGACTGGCAGCTGAATGAAAGGGTCTTGCGGTGTCACTCAGAACAGCAGATGCGTCACATGTTTTTAAACTGGTAAAACCTGCTTGCCTGCCACCGCCACCACGGGAGCTGGCGTTCCGTTTCGATTTCCAGTATCCCCCGATCAAGTTGAACAAGCAAGGGGACAGAGATTCGGGAGGGTGTATCGGTCCCGAAGCCACAGGCTGCTTGGCAAGCCTAGCGTCAGGCTTTCTTGACGCCACCAGCGTTTCCCCCCAGGTCGATGCGACAGGGGGCTGGCTCGACTGGAGATGAAAAAGACGTTGTGACGGACTGAAGTTCCGGAAAAAAGGATGTTGAAAGGCCAAAACGGTGATTAAATACTGGTTACAGCGTGTCCTCGGCCGTTCTCTGCGACCACAACGTCTAATGGTCTCAACGTTTCGAAAAGCACCAAATGGGCGGCGGATACACCATTCTCTCCGACGTTACGACGATATCCGTTTTCCTCCAAAGTGGCGGTGGCATTTGGATGGCTGACTTTGACCAGCCGCAGCTTTCTTTTTGGCGTCCATTTTGTCTTACCCCAAATCCATGCGCCAAAGTCGCACGAGCGCTAATAAGTCTAGTATAGTGCAAATCTCACATGCCATCATGTCGAGCATCTGCATCAGGGGCACAAATATCCGTGTACATAACAAGAGGGGTTCTCGTGAGTGTCGCCGTTCCGCCGACTGGGTATCGAATATTGTCTTGAGTGGGGAAAATTGAAAATTTTAGCCTGGTCAAGTACAGTTCTCTTTGTTCAGAATATTAGTACATGTAGCTGCGTCGTCCGTCTTAGTAAATAAAGGCGAGATGGAGATATTGACGTGAACAAAGTTCGTTGTGACAGGGGTCAGACCAGTCTGGGAACCAACTCTCTTGCTTGGCAGGGTTATCTGACACGGTTTTGGCTTCCCCCCATGAGAATTCGAGGCCATGAAACAGATGATAGACCGAAGAAAGGGATCTCGAATGCTACCGCCGTTACTTCCATCACTTGCTCAAGTAGCTACTAAGCTACATTACATTGGCACTCCAGACCCTGAACGTCCAGTCACATCAGGGGGAGGGCTGGAACGGGGCATAAAGTGGGACACAATCGTCAAAGAGCGTCTTGCTTGAAGACTTGACAAATAGTATGGGGCTGGCCAATCCGCGCGTTGTAGGTCAATGACAGTCGGAAACTAGCTTGTCATGAGGTCGTGGCGATTAGATGTGATACTGGAAGCTGTGGGGATAGTCACCGTCAACCTGGATGACGATGTTTACAATGCAACAGGCCCAAGAGCTAGACGCAGGAGATGGCGATCGGAAGCGGGTTTCGTTGATAAAATGAAGTGCAGACGAAACGCCCCAAGAATGGTATTTTGCTCGTTTGTTCCGTGCCCGAACCAATCCATGTCCTGTACATGTCCCTCTATGCCCAGCCTTTCCATGCCAAGATCGAAATCGCTTCCAAGATTTCCATGGCATGACGCGGCGAATCCGTGCAAGGCCAGATTACGTGAACCAGAACCCGTCCCCGTGCCTCATCACCACCAACGTCCATTTCGAAATGCGCTCAGAAAACAAGGGCGGCACCCTTGGTCTTCTTGTCACCACTGTTTTGAAAACGTCAGAATCGGTTTTGTGTAGGTAGGCAAATTAGAAAACGGCCAGAGAAATTGACGACGCCATCCCGAAGCCACGCTGCCAGGTCACCAGAATCATTGGGGTCTGAACAACTACCCGATCGCCACACAAGAGGATATTGAACGACAGCCCTCGGGCCACGTTGTCGACTCAAATACACAAGATTTGGCGTCTCGTAGCTCCTGGCCGCTGCTCCGAAGAGAGCCCCTCCAGGACACCACGAAACACCCATCATCCATGTACCAAGTAAACAATGCGACCCAACGGCTGTTCTCCATCTGCCCTGTGTCGCACCGAGCAACATGCCAGCCGAACGAGACGACCCGAGAGCTTCCTCTCCCATTGAGAAATCATGGTTTGTAATGACTTCGGCATTCGATCGGTGACAGGTTCGGGGCGGAGCGGGTGGGCGCAGAGTGGCGCTTGTTGGAGTCGTATCGAAAGCACATCGGCGGATCGGTAGATCGGGCGGTCGGTGTTTCGCAGGGTTTCGACATTTGGGGGAAGAGGGAATCGCATTTTCACGGAGAGGACTTACCCAAGCTCGAAGTGCTTGCACCGCTTGAGCGGCAGCTGCTTCTTCGCCTTGCAGGCGGAGCATTCCTGTGTTGACACCATGTTTAGAAAAAGTTGTCCCCCAAGCTTCAAGTTGAAAAGGCCTGGCTCACTAAACGCAGCACAATCTTCTTTGTGGTCTTGGCCTTCTTGTGGAAGACGGGCTTGGTCTGGCCACCATATCCGGACTGCTTGCGGTCGTAACGACGCTTTCCCTGCGCGAAGGACGAGGCCTTGCCGGCCTTGTACTGGGTGACCTTGTGCAGCTGGTGCTTGCCGCACTCGCGGCTGGCGCAGTACGTCTTCCTGGTCTTGGGTACGTTCACCATTTTCGCGGCTCGGGGGTTGTCGTGTCGTGATGTGGTGAGGTTCGGTGGTGTGCGTTGTCGTGATCCGGCTCACTTGAGGATTTTGGGCTCAATTTGCAAATTTCGCGCGTTGCACTGGTGTGTGGGAGCACGGCTGGAAATTGATCCGCCCCGCGTTCTTCGAAAGACCTGACAGGTGGGTGGGGCTTGGCTAGGGTAAGGTACGTACCTCGCCTTCTGCAGTCCTTCTTATCTTATCGGCAAAACGCGGGGTGATTTGAACTTGGGAGCTTGAGCTTTCTCCATCATGTTCTCATTGCCGAGACTGACTCCCAATGACGCAAGTCTCGCTGTTGAGGGAGACAAAACCACCAACTTCATGATATCACTCTCGTCGCCACTGCAAAACGAGACAGTAAAAAACCAGAATTGGTTCAACTGACACATTGAAGAGTGAAACAAGACCTAAAAGCCGCACTTCCATACCTAGTACTCTTGCCGTCGCAGGGGGTGATGAATTGAATGAAAGCTGATTCATCATCAAAGTTTCATATCAGAAGATGCTTTTGATGCTATTCGCAAACCAACAAAACTCTCCCTTTGCCCTTGCTGCCCGCACCTTTGGTACGCTTGACGTAAACAACCTTTAATTTTTTCTCCAGTCTCGTCTTGCCCTTCTGCTTTGTCTATTGGAACACAAACTCGAAACTCGGTGCTCGCATTCGCAGCGCTGCTACTCGTCAGGGCTCAAAACACCCCATTGACCAAGGTTACGCTTCTTGGTCAGGGACATTGATTCAGGCGATTCGCTCAGTTTCTCCGCGCCCAGAAAAGAAAAGGCCCGCTTTTATTGGGGTCAGGGTTGAACTCGTTGTTCCGGCAATGTTAAGGGTTAAACGTGCAAAACCTAAAAATGAGCGAATCGCTGACCTTGAGTGAATCAAGTCAGTGGGGCGTTTTGAGCCCTGACGAGTAGGGGCTGGGTCCGAGCTAGCGAATCACAATTTTCCCAATCCCTAGCAATGCACCCCTCGGCATCCCTTCCCAACAACGCAAAACGGGATGGACGCGTTTCCAAGGCAGATCACTGGCTGTGCTGAGCCCCATCCCAAGATTCAGGGCCGCTTTTTCGACATTTTTCGCAGAGTTCGGTTGGCAAAAGGATCTCAACCCCTGCAGACCATTGCAACAAGACAAATGCGTCGCCCATTACGTCGGACCGCGCCCCCAGGAGTTCCGACCACGATGATCTCCTCTTCACTTTTGTCGATTCCCATCTGCTCTTTCTCCCGATCAGCTCATCCGTCTCCGCTTAGTTAATGTTTGTATGACGGGCTATTGCACCATACTGTTGTCGTGGAGTTGGCCCTCATGAAGGAGTTCGAACAAACATTACCATGTCGCAAACAACCCCTGCGCCTGTGCTTGTCACCTCGTTCCCAAAAAATCCGCTCACGACGACCTTCACGCCCCTAGACCCTACAAGTTGTGATGGTACCTACCTCAGGAATGCAGTTTTGATGGTGGATGACCAGCAATCGTGTCTGCCGTCGGGGTTTTCGACCGCCGAATCTGCCTTCTTCTCGCCGGGCATCGCCTGCCCGAGCGGCTACTGGAGTGCCTGTCACGATACCACTGGGGTCAAAAGCATCACTACGGTGACATGCTGCCCACATCGGGGCAGCATCTCGCTGTCGTGCGTCGATCCCGGCACTCTCGCCAACCTTTGGACCAGTCTGTTCTGCACGTTCATGGCCCCCAAGTCCCCAGGAGTGGTCGTCAGTGTTACTCTGTCGGGGAATGGCAGGACGTCAACCGAAACTCAAACACTCGTGAGCGCTGCAGGTATCAATGCATTCGGCGTCCGGATGGTTTACCAGTCCACCGACCTCATCTCCTCAAGGACATCGTCATCACCCACGTCGTCCCCGTCAGACCCCGGCACCTCCACAACAACGGCCCCTCCCACCGGAACGTCACCTGGTGATCTTTCTACATCGACCCCTACCAACTCTGGACTGTCGACTGGCGCGGTTGCTGCCATTGGGGTGGTGATACCTGTTGTTGTGATTGCCGGTCTGGTGGGCTTATTCTTTGTATGGAGGAGGCGGCGGAAGCGTGCAGAAGAATACAGCACAGGGGGCAATACTGCGGGCAGCGCTCCAGGGCAGGTATCACTTCCTCAACATTTGCAAGAGAACAAGTACTATTATGGGAGCGTCCCACAGGAGCCTCCACCACAGGAGTTGCCCGGCTCGGGGAGTGCTGTCGAATTACCTGTCACTGCTAATTCTTACGAGCTTTCAGGCGATCTGAGGCGATGAGATATGTTGATATGGATGCTGGACGTGGAAACCAAAAAATTAGAATAATGATACACAAAGAATGTCACAGCCGTTCCTCATTTTCATATTTTTCTCTCGTTGTTGTAGGGAGGAAGACTCGTCAATGGAGAATGGTCACCAATCAGCTCAACGCCAAGAACAAATATGCAAATGGGCTGTTATGATGACTATCTGGAACATTGAGGCAATGGTCCCAATAGTGGCAAGTCGTCGGTCGCGTCAAAAGACTGGACCACCTGTGATCTCAATTCGTCGACCCGAGACTGACTTGAGTCAAGATTATCCGAGTCGCGTGGGGAGATTATGAAGAGGCTACTCTACGCTGTACAAAGATTCGGCGTTGATAATGTGATGATCCGTGTCGTCTTGCAAAATTGCAAAGAGATTGGTTTTAGTATTTCTCAAACAATACTTGCCTGATATTGTAGGCGCAATATACCTTTCCTTAGGCAGATACCATTCGAGGGCTTCAGCAAAGGGGATCGATACCTGTCATTCTTTATTCATTTGGTCCGTCTTCTCATGAACTTGACAGAAGCTGTGAGTCGGGTTCGCAAGCTGTCTCGCAATAATACTCACGGCACGTATATCCGTGCCAACCTATCCGGCGAAGAGACCTAAAGTAGAGTGCAAAGCGGCGATAAAACAAGGCGTTTTTGCTTGGGACTTTATAGAGGGATATATGTCGGTATGAAATTTATCTGGGCGCTTTTGCTCAACACCATAGCTTGGCTTCATAGTGTTGCTTTTCCCTGTCTTTTCACCGGAGTCCGGTTGCCGGGAATTTTCCCCCCTTGATTATCGGCAAGGTTGGTTTATATTGTTCTCCCAAAACCAATATATTGGATATGGTTGCGCGGCCCCTTAGGCGAACGTCTATGCCTCCCACCGGAACCAATCGTACACTTTGCCCCTGCTTGGCACGCAAGCTTTGGGGCAACTTATCCATTACAGCCGGGAGGGGGATCGACGACGGGCATGGGATTGAGCTCTCTGGTCGGCCTCTTATCCCATTCCCATTCATCTCTGGTCCATCATCATCTCTCCGGACCCCCAACTTTTTGCGGTCGCTAATAATAAATTTCATTCCGCGATCTTGTCCCCGCTTTCCTCATTCCCGGGAAGCGGGAGGGAAAAGAAAAAAAAAAAAGAGGGGGGGGGGGACTCCGTCATCTTTGATCGATATTTACTTTAATAGATAAATAATTGATCTCCGGCTTTCAGATTCATTTTACTGTTGAACATTCACATTCCAAAAAGTTCCTCGTTTCCGACTCTCCTTCAAACCTACCAGTGTGCCTCGATCCTAATTATACCTCCATTTTTTACTACAAACAAAAAGAGAGAGCTAAATATGTATATTCTCTCTTTCGTCAGTCTGCTGGGTGCCGCTGCCACCCTGGCCCGCTGTCAGACGAGCGGTGGCAATGGAACCGCTGTGACGGGCAAGCTGGGCGACGCGAGGCAGGTCAGGAACAACCCTGTGATCGGGGAGGTCTGGGTCGCAACCTTCAACTCGAGCACAGTCAAGGGCACGGTCACGGCGATTGCCAGTGCCGTGGGTGTCAACTACACTGTCGACGTTACGGGTCTGCCGGCGGATAAGGGGCCATTCAGTGAGTTTTCCCTTTCTTGTTTTACCTCCTCCTACTTCTTGAGGTTAAGAAGACAAAACAAGCTTCGCAGTCTTGCTGATGATGTCTTTTCTTTTCTCTGCGCAGAATACCATGTGCATCTGAAACCCGTCCCGGCTGATGGCAACTGCGCTGACACGAGCACCCATCTCGACTCGTACGTGCGCGGCGACTCGCCTCCGTGCGATGCCACTGCGCCCCAGACGTGCGAGGTTGGCGATCTCTCTGGAAAGTTTGGCACCGTCGCGGGGCCTACAGCTTTGAAGAGGTTAGCTTTATTTACAACGGGAAATCCTCTAAGGGAGTGGCAACCACTGACAAAACACACCAACTTAGCTTCAATGACCCCTATTCGGCCCTCAACATCATCCAGCTGGGCTATATTGGCAACCGTGCCATTGTGTTCCATGACTCCAGCTCGGCGCGCATTGCGTGCGCTACGCTGCTCAAGGCTCCGAAGCAGTGAGAGAGATGATGGATTCTGTGGTGGATATAAGGACTTGGTGTGTACCAAGAGTGGGCAGAAACAGAAATAAGGGGGTTGGGCAAGCCGGTAAATACGACACAGTAACAACAAGACAAAAGTAATGATATTAGTACGAACAGTGAAGAATTCAACTTCAAACCACTTGCAGTGTGTCCAGCAGCTACTAGACTAACTAGTATGGTTGTTCGAATACGACAAATTACAATACAACCCAACCCAACCCAACCCAACCCAACCCCCACGATTATTCCTCGTCTCTAAATCGACTGATATACCCCGACATATCGCACCCTCATAGAGGCATCGTAGCCACCCACCGAAGCACTCGTCGGCGGCGACGGGAACCCGCCGCCCACCGCCATGTTCAAAATAACAAAGATGGGCACGCCCACCAGCTCCTGCCACTGCGTGAGGTGCCCCACCTGCGCGCCCGAGATGGAATGGAAAGGGTTGCCGTCCAAATACCAGGTCATCTTCTGCTGCCACCAGTCGCCGTTGCGCCGGTCGATCTTGAGCGCCCAAGTATGGTACGCCCCCCCTTGGTAGGGGACTTCATTTTGGAACGACGTGTCGTGGTTTCCCGCCGCATTGATGTAGTGCAGCGTGCCCTGGTTCTGCCCGCCCAGCGTCGTGGCCACCTCGAGGATGTCCCACTCGCCGCACTTGGGCCACGACACGTACTTGTCGCCCCACTGCCGGACGCTGTTGCCCAGCGCCCAGAAGGCAGGCCACAGCCCTGCGAACTGCGGCGGCGACCCGGAGAAGTCGGGCACGCGGATCTCGGCCTGATAGACTATGGCTTTGCCCGCCGGGCACGCCCACGACCCGGTGCTCTCGATGCGCGCCGATGTCCAAGAGTTGCCGTTCCGCTTGGGGATGATGTAGAGCTGGCCGTCGCCAGAGAGGTGCGCGTTGGCCGGGCCGCTGGTGTACCTTTGGAGCTCGCCGTTGCTGTTGTGGTCTGGCGTGATCTGGTTCCAGTACGAGTGGTCTACCTCCTGGCCCTGGGGGCCGTTAAAGTCGTCAGCCCAGAGGACTTGGTAGTTGTCGAGCTGTGGGATCGCGGCCCATGCTGTTGCCAACAGCAGGTATAAGCTGGCGAACTGAGCAAAACGATGGACCATGGCTGCCGTATAATAAAGTCAAGAGAGTAAAAATTGATTTTGGCGGTAATTATTGGGGTGTTTTTCCTGGAGGGATGATAAGGAGAGTAGAGATCTTATTATAAGAAAGGTTCCACCTAGGCTTTTCCCAAACGACTTACCACTCGGTCGGGGTGTTCCCCCCCATCCTGTACAAATCGTCATGGTCTGCATCGTTTTCAATTTGGTGCGGCAAGATATTCGAGGCTGAACATCATCGCAGTCAGCAACTAGGTAACTAATTACCCCCTTGATGCAATTTCCCCAACCCCAGTCAGTGACCCTAAAGATAACCTCGCCCCGAGTAAGACGGCACAGCATGATTCTCACCTCTGGCCATTCCAATTGGGCGACTTTGCCCGTTCAGCACCAAGCTCTGCACAAGAGCTCTGTTCACGCCATCCCCTTGCATTGATGGCCTGGTATCAATACCCAGTATGGCTCTTGTCAACTCAGAAGATCTCAGGAGAAGGACAAGATTACATCTCACCAGGGGGTTGCTAGCGTTGTATTGATAATGGTATTATGTGACGCGGGGGATATTTGTCAGCTGGATGATGGGTTGTAATTATTTCACCCTTTTGGCTGGCTCATCATGTTATTTTGCTAGTGCTCTGTCTCTCTTGTGACTGGCACGGGCAGCATAAGAATGCGCCGACGCCTGTTGATTATGAATTAGTATTCTGGACCCCAGGCCCGCTGAAGGGCCTCTTCTCTTCGGTCTTGCAATTTTAGACGCATGTCTGCCTCGAAGAATTACAGCAAGTTGATGGATTGAATTTGGATGAATATCAACTGATTGGCATGCGAGGTCCAGTACCGGCACGGCAATTAGAAAGAACAACTGGACTCACTCGCAGGGGGCTGATTACACAGTGTATGTCTGACCTTGTTTGACTTTTGTTCTAGCGGGCTGTAATAACCTATAAGTACCAGCACGCCCAAGGGCATAGCAGCGTATGATTGATAATATTAATACGGATGCTACAGCAAACGATCAGGAAAATAAGATTTACTTTTAGAAATGCTCTAACTTATTTCGCGAGCGTTTAACCCAACCAACGCTCAATATTAATGACTGGGTGAAGAGGATAAGTCTGTAACTAGACTTTAATGTCTGAGCTTTTTCACTCAAAGCAAATGCCACCGGCCGCTCATCTCTGGACTACCGGCTTGGAAACTGGCCCCCGCATCCCCCTAATGTTTAATCCTCCACCGGGCACAGTGCAAAATCGCCTTGCAGTGCACCATTATGAGCCATAGTACCATAATACATGCCATCCCCCGTCGGTTTCGTATCTGGGTTGTCCGTATAGATGTAAAATACGGCCCAGTCGGGGCCAGGGTTGCCGCTACTATAGGTACTACCTCCGTACAGGAGGGGGAACTCGCACAGTGTCTTGCTATAGGAGGCAGGCAAGGTTAGTCGGAAGTGGGATGGCGTGATGAGATAAGATAAACATACTTGGTTGGGGCTCATTGGTTGGCGTGGTGTCAATACCTTGCTGGACAGCCTGTTTGACTTGGGAGCTGCTATAATTAGAGGTAGCCGGGCAAGCTACGAACTGGTTGCTCGGGGGAAGGCTGTCAACATTTCGCTTGCTCAGAGTCCCGTTAGGTGCGGGGACGGCAACAGAGATCTGCACAAGGGCGAAGCCCAATGTCGGGAGGATGGAAGGCAAGAGCTGCATAGTGGGTAGAAGTTTCAGGATAGGGGATGTAATACCCGGACTAATAGTGACTTGAGATGGCAGATGGAAGCGTGGTATAGAGATAAAAGGGAATGGCCAAAAGAGGCCGATTTATATCTTGCTAATGAAATTAAAGCTTTGAGTCCTCTGTGTGCTCTGTGTAATAGGGTGCGGCCGACGTATGCATTCCGCATAGCGACCATCTGCTCCTTGCTGCAAATGATTCGTTGTTCAGGAGAGCAAAACCCTCAACTGCACGAACCATCTCAGTCAGGTCATGTGACTTCCTAATTGGCTAGATACGGTCCTTTTTGCTGACTCGGTCCAAGTCCAATGACTCTTCATTTAGGATGGGAGTCAATGACGTCAACCTTGCCAGACACCACCAGGGGGGCCAGCAAGAAATCCACCCTTTCTGCCTCCACCTTCTACCACATCCAAAATGACAACCATTTTGAATGTCCCCGGCAGCAGCCCACCGAACTCGTTCTCCATGCCCATCCAAGCCCTTCTCACCTCTACACTAAATGAGGCAGCCGCCCACCTAGTTACTACCGTCACTGCCTCTTCCGACCTAGCCCATGCGCTCTGGGAGCTCTGGGACGCCTTCTTCACGGCTGTTGCCACCCCTTCGACCATACATTCACACGCCACTTACCTCGCCCTCCTCGACGTCCTCCGCGCGCAGCCGCCCACGCAGCCCAAACAATGTACACATAGGGTCCAACGCGGAGCGACTGGGACGGCGTGCGTTATTCCGGTACAGGTGTGGGTAACAACTCCACCGTCAGTGCACTGAGCCACAGCGGCGACAAGTACTATCTCCGCTTTTGCGTCTTCTCGGCCGCACTACTGCGAGCGGCCAAAGGGAAAGGCGAGATACATCCCGTGTGGGTCTTTTATGCGTGCCGCAACGTCCTAGACTAGAGCGCAAAGGGCCTTAGCTCTGTCAGCCAAAAGCGCACAGAATGCCGCCGGAGTGGGTGTAGGCGCTAGATATACGGGCGGCAGCCACGTGGATGCGGGATGGAGGCCGGGCTTTGTGGGAGACGGACTACGAGGCGCTGCGGCAGCACTGGGCGGCCGCGTTGGATGACAAGACGGAATTGTGGCCGAGAGAGGACGGACTAATGCGGGAGCGGTGGCAATTGTGGGGGAAGAGACGGCGGGTTTTAAGTGCCAGAGAGGGAAACTTGGACGAGGAAACCAGGGCAGTAGTTATAAAGGGTGCTAAAGTAGTTGAGAGTCTTTTCGAAGAAGACTCCCAATCTGATATTGACCCTGCAAGATCGAGGCAGGCGAGAAGGGAGGAGTATATGGTTCTGTCGTAATAATAGAAGATTATTATACGTATTTATAGGGTAGCGGAAAAAGTGGTTTTATTGTAAAAATAATTTGTATTATTTAGAAATTATCCAAGGACGAAAAGTTTTTTTGAAGTATTAAAAAGTTATAACTATAATCTTTATATTTAATCATTTGGCCTCAAAATAATAAATAGCCGAGACTTTATTAGTACGTACTGTATTCTTAGACTAGTTTCGCAATTCTTGTTTTTTAGCCCAACATTACCGCACATCCTTGTAGACTTAGTGCTTACCACTTTGCGGCAGTCTCTCATTGCAAATGGGACAAAAGTGTCCAAACTGCCCAGCATCTGGGCAGGAGAGGGAGATCCCGAGGAATGTCGCTCATAAAGGAGCGTACCATGCCCGGGTCGGCGGCGAGAGCGGTATAAATGTCTGGGTCTCCGGGATTGGGGCAACCATGACGAAAGCTAACGAGGTCGCGTTCAATTGGCGATTCGGCATAATCTGCCGTAGCACTTTCAAAATGCCTGCCTTGCGCAGCCGCCCACCCGACCAAAAAGCCTGACAGGTCGGTCTGACTGACCTGCTGCGCCAAGGTTTGGTTGGCCAAGTGGTTTGCATGCGGGTCCGGGTTTTGCTTCAATACAACACCAATCGACTTAACTTTTGTCTTTCCAACTTCAATCATTTGTTTGTCAACGGCCTCCAGCATCCGTCGAATTTGCTATCCATCAGGCCTTGGTGACCGCCCCTGTAACAAGTCACATAGGCTTTTTTAAAAAAAAAATTTTTTAGGAGCGACAACTGTGATTATTTGAAGAGCTAGCAACTGTGTATTTCTTCTTTTTTGAGCATCCGATTCTTTACCCTCCTCCAATCTGCCATTTCCGCACGCTCACATAATCACACATACATCTATCTCTCCTTACCCAGTACTTACGGCATCTCACTCATCTCACATGTCGCAAACAATGTCTGGGCCCTCGACAATGTCTCCCCCAACCAGCAAGCGTGATCCTATTTCAACAATCGAGGGGACCGAATCAGTTGTTCTAGCACCCACCGAGCCCATCTCGGTCCCAGCAGCCATCGACGCCGCCCCGGTCGTCAAGTCCCCCCCCTTTGGCGGCGACGGCGAGAACGTACTCCTCATCATTCCCACCAATAACAACAACAAGTGTCGCATCCTCCTCGACGGCTTCCGGAAGCAAATCGCAGCAGCAGCCCACAAGGACGGCAGCGGCGGTGGCGGCCCCGCGGTCTATCCGTTCCCGTTCTCCGTCAGCTCCGACGTGGGCGAGCAGCCCTACGACTCAGCCGGTCTCGAGGGCGCCGTCAACCGCATCACCAACGCCCGGGTCAAGTTTGCCGACAAGTACCTGCTGCCGGGCTCAACAGAGACAAGTGCGTTGTTCGCCGACCTGAAAATCGGCACGCTGATGGTGGCATCCATCGAAAACTTCATCGACACCGCTTCTGATCCGGAGGGCCGCGCCGTCGATTATGGGTTGGTGATCATCCAGAACCTCGTCACGGGCAAGACGGTTGCGGCGCAGTCGCGAGGCGTCACTGTGCCCCGCAGGTTCCTCGAGGATGCGCAGTCTCGCGGCTTCGTTCACGGCAACGACAAGCACGGCAAGGTGACGGTCGGAGAACGCATTGAGGCGGGTGTCGAGGGCGTGGACAAGGCGGACTGGCACAAGGTGGTCACGGCGGGCACGTCCCGCTATGATCTGCTGGCCGAGACCATCGATGGACTGCAGATTCCGTGGTGATTTTTTTTTTTTTTGGGGGGGGGGGGGGGTTTCTTGTAGTAGCCGGCGGGTATTGTTCGATGGCTATGGGGTGGGTGGCGGTTATGGACAGGGAAACTGAGCTCACCACACGGTGGAATTATGGGGTCATGGTTTTACTGGGTGTTGAGATTATATTAGGCTAGAGTTCCACAAAAGGACACAATTCGAGCAATCCATCTTCCAATGAAATGAATGCATCTTGACATCAATCAGTATGAAAATTTCCAAACTCATATACGAAAGTGAAGTGTATGCACGAATGATGAAGAGATGCCTGCCTAATTACGGCTGCCTTTCTTGCGCCTCGGAGGCCTTGGGCTTCCTCTCCCAAACATCTTTGACCCACCTCTTCTTGTCGTCCCGAAACTTCTCAATACTATCACTGTTTGCCAGCCAGAACTGCCAGACAACTACAATGACGATGGTTGCCGGCACAATGGTGGCGAAGTATATCCAGAGTTTGCCGGATACATTCCAGCCATCGTCGCTGTAGGAAAAGAAGGTGGTGCTGAAAAGAGCCTTTGTGGGAGTGTTAGCAGGCAGAAATCCTACAAAGTTATGTTAGGGTCGCCGAGCACGTACCGAGAAGAAGGTTGCCGGAAGAAAGATCATAGTCAGTAATGCAATCGACTTCATGACGCTGTTGTCCTGTCTAGACATGGTGTTGAACGCCTGAAATACGGTTAGTGGCTGCTCTCGAGTCTTCAACAATATTGCCTTTGTTGATCTCACCAGGTTGACTTCATTTTTGAGACGATCAAGGCTCGAATCAGACCGCAGCTTCAGTGCTTTCACCAGCGAGATCTGAAACTTTGCGTAGTCTCTTGCCTGATCCTTGTAGGTTGTGTCCAAGCCCTGGCTCTCGGGCAGCTTCTCGTGGATCTCACTCTGGCACCTTTGCAGTGCGGTCATGGTATCGACGGCGGCTTCCAGGACCTCGGACGTGTGGATCGCATGTCTCGCTATGTCGTGGACAGAGTCGAAGATGCCCCCGGTACGCATTTCGACACGTTTCTAAAGTAACAAGTAACGAAGTTAGAGAAAGGGACAAGGCCACAAGACGTCCTCACTCATATCATAGGTATCTGGCTCACCTTCTCAAGTTCCCGAACAGGATCTCGCAATCGCCAAACTGCAATGTCCGAGTAGACGATCATCATGTCCACCAGGTTGGCGTGCAGCGCAAAGGGATCTCGGAAATCGACGACGTCTGGCTTTTTTGCGCGGTTCCAAACCTTTTCCAACTCGTCTGCAAGGTCAAACGGCGCATCGACGCACAGGACCTGGCAAGTGTCTGGAAACTCCCAGCGCGTAAAGACGCTCATTTCAAACCAGCGGTACGCGCGCTTTTTCTTGCCGCTGGCCTCTGTCTCGCCGCTCGAATTGTCCTTCTGGGCAGTCTTGCTTGGGTCGCCATCAATGTATTCGGGACCGTTTTCATGAGGCCCCTTGCCTTGTTTCCTAACCATCTTGACCAGCCATTGGAACCAGGTCGCTGGAACGAAAACGGGGGGTCATCGTCAGCGTAATTATTTTGCTGTTTCGTTCCCCGAGGGAGAGAAAAACGGGAGTGTGGGTGGGAAAACCAACTGCAACCTATGACATGCTTCTTTGTCTCATCATAGCTGGCACGGCTGCCAAAGTAGCCGTTGAGCTCAAAGCACGTCCTGCCGGCGACAAACTCGGGCACGTTGAAGTGGGCAAGCAGAGCCTCGCGCCGACCATCTGCGGGTGGGTAATCGTTCGCGTCGAGAAAGCTAAGAGTTTGAGTTAGTAGTCATAGATAGTTAGGTAGCTTAGGATGCGTCATTTGTCGTGTCGTGAAACTCACGCATAACACTGGTTGGGCAGTATGTCCGATATCTGTCACTGTGGTCAGGCTCTGGCAAAGGCAACATGAACACCCCATCGATTCATCATCCATCCTGTTGGAGAGGCGCACAGTGTCAATCATAAAGTCTTCAGGAGGGCGTTTGACCCATCTATTCTCCTGGCCTATTGGTGCTGCTGAAGCATCAGCGTTGAGACAGGGACCCAAAAAGTACTGTTCGATTGGTTAAAGCTACCCACCCAGGATGGTAATCTTTGGCCTTTGTTGTGCCATTTAAGGGTTGGAGAATAACTTCAAAGTAGCGCAAGAGGAATGGACATTAGACATTCATGACCCAAGGGTTGATAAATGAAAAGTGAAAATAAAGAGAGACAGCCGACGCTATTCCATCGCGTCAGGAATGACCTGTCTGCAACAAAAATGAGCTGGCCTCTGCAAACCTGTGAAAATTGGTAAAGAAGCGCCTTTCTGTCAATGAAGGGCTGAGTGGGTGACAAGGGGATGCCCCCCCGTCGCAATAACCACGGACCGCCTCTCTGCTGCGGCCTGTAAATCAGCCCAATAGGTAGCCGCCAAGAACCCTGGGCAGTTGAGGTCCGAGGATGAATGGCTGTGCCGCTTCGTGCATCCTTGGGGGTTGACAGGCTGGGCGCTTAGTTAGCAGCTACAGATTATCCCTCTGCATGCTCCTGGCCGATTGTGTCTTTGCACACTGCTACAGCTCCTGTGTGCTGGCTACTGGTATGTTGCTTCACGAGGAAAAAAAGTGGAAAAAGGCTTTGTGCTTTCTCATCAACTCCTTGCCCTCTCTTTCACATCTGCTTCGTGTCGGGCCCCACCGCTCAGCCCCGCCGGCCGCCTGTCTACCTGCAGCTCACCACCAAAACCTCTTGGAGCCTGCAAACCTCCCATCCCTGGTAGGGTCGACCCGGCACTCTGGCTGACGACGACAGCCAATGGCGCTCAGTCGCGACGCCAAGACCGACTTTGTCCAACTGGCGAGCAGAGCCAAAAAAGCAGACAGCATCGCACCAAACGCAATCACGTAGCTAACCGGCGGGCGTGACAAACTTTCCATGAAAAATTTCGACGGACCAAGAACATTTTTTCCCCTTGTACACACCACAACCTTTTCCGAGAGCTACAGCAGATTATGCCGAATCGCCAATTGAACGCGACCTCGTTGGCTTTCGTCATGGTTGCCCCAATCCCGGAGATCCAGACATTTTATTGGAGATAGTTGTGGTGGAGTGGTAGAAAGTGGCCCACTCGCTTATCATACACCTTAGCTCAGTTATATACTAAACAATTATCCCGTCCAGAGGACAATATTGCGGCCAAACTTTTCAAAAACTACTGTATGAAATTGACAAGTAGTTTGCGGTTCCCCTTACCGCCTACCGGGATTGGCTATAAAGTGGGTCCGATTTTTGGAAAATCTTCAAATCAGCTCCAAAATTCGTGCAGCCGGTACTGTTATGTGCGTAACGATGAGAGGAATCCTAGGCCTACGGAAAGCAGTAGCGAGAAGGCTGCAGATGCTGGATCCACCACCTGAGGAGGAGAGTTCCAGCAACACCAGTGGGTACATAACTGATAGTTCCATTATGGAGGCTTAGTCGCAGAGGGTTTCGTTGTATAGAGATAGTTAGTTGTAGCTGAAATCACATTGTTTTGCATTGCTGAGATCATTGGCCTCCGGACAGGATATTGTCGCTTCGCTTGCTCTCCCCGTCATCTAAATAAGCCAAATGTCCCGTCCAAAATTGCCAGGAGCGAGGGCGAGGAAGGAAGCGCCCCATAGTGCAGCGAAGGGCCGTCGCGACTGACGAACGAAGCGGCGCCAGCAACTTTATAGTCTTCTAAATCCGTACAATTGCGTAAGTTGGCTGGAATATTGCGTCGTACAAGCAGGCCGACTCGGCGGCGCCCTAGGCTCTTACAATCAACCCCGGAGATCCTTGCTGCAGCTCGTACGCCTAGATTCTTATCGTTTTGAAGGCCTTGAATGCCTAAAATAATGTTGGCTTCGTTTGAAGTAGATGGCACTTGGATGGCGGGGAAAATTGCTATCATGTGCAAAGGTATCGCGTCGCGTGGAAAGTGGGTCACTCGCTTATAACGTTAATAATTTAAGTTTATCATAATTCTTTATGGTAGGGCTTGTGCCTTGTTAAAGTATTACATACCATTAACATAGTCAGTGTGTATCGCCATAAAGGTAAGACGACACTGTACTTACCTCGGCAGTAGTCCTAGCAGCCCACGTAGAAGCCTCGCGGTAGCAATGAAGACTGGCCGATACGCGCTCCTTCCTTCTTTTTACCATATCTCTGCTGGAATCTTCACAGCCCTTAAAAATTCCATCAGTTTCTTCAGCCTTTCCTTCGCCAACCAAGTTCTGTAGTTTCTTCGCGCTCCATAATTTCCTTCCATCACCGCCATGGCATCCGCCGACGAAGAACCTGCCCCCCCGCCAGATCAAAGGCTACGTAAGCCTGACCACCAGCGAGAAGTCAATGTGCGATGACATCCTCAACCAGATTGCTGTGAAGATGCACGTGCCTTCCTTGGTGATCAAAGAGGGCGACGGAGGCAATGCAGAAACCCTCCGAAGAGCATTTTGGGGACATGTTTTCGCCAGAGACTGGGACCTTGACGGCCTCACCACGGACCCCGGCCCATTTCCGGTCTGCTCAAAAGAAGGAGCCACATGGGTTGGTTTCCTGAAGCAAGACCACCCGCTGTCACAAGCGAAGAAGAGACATGGCGTGGGATGAAGAAGGTGGTCTACTGGGCGCGCAACCGCCTCATCCCCAAGATAGTCTACTCATCGACAGAGGTAGCAATCTTGTGACACGAAGGCCGAGCCAGGCAGAAAAATCAAGAATAGGAGGCTGAAGTATCCACAATAGCACAAGAAAAAAGTCGCGAAGCTGAAAGCCCAAAGGGAAGAAGAAAAAAGAGAGCTAGAGACTCAAAATTTTGGTAGCGATAATTGAAATTTCCCTGGGAAAGGGGAGAAACCAAGGCTGATGATGCTATTTTGAGCCCAGATTAATCTGGAGGATACCTACCTTGGTAAGAAAGGTATGTAGCCCTGTTTATCGCAAGGGGACTGCGGAGCTTTTTTTCACCCGATTTTTGCGCCCTACGACGTTGGCAGCGGCTTGGGGGATGAGCCTATATTGCATTTGCTTGGGACGATGCTCCGCATTTTGATTGACGCTTGAGCGCAGTTACTCCCATACTCCTATTTCAGGCTCAATTTAGGCATGCCGACGGCAGCGATTGGCCAAAAGGGGCGGATATTTACAAAATGGTCCCTGTCAGGATGCGGAGACGCAGCCCGATTCGCTTCCCATTATGCACCGCTTCATCATCCGAAGCCATCAACACCGGGTAAGACTTGTAAAGGGATATATTAATTCCTAAGTTTCCTCCAGACAAGAGATGCGGTGAAGATATATATAAAGCTTTTTCTTTGCCCTAGGCTTTGTTTATGTCTGAACTGGTGACTCAAAATTGCCCAGAACAGCCCGTCACACAAAAAAAAAAAAAAAAAACACAATTACAGCCATGTTACTCAACCCGCTTCAAGCCGTTGGTCTACTTCTGCTGGGGCAAGTCGCCGTGGGTTCCCCAACAGTATTGCCAACAATATCGCCAGACGCAAACATCCTCATCCGGGCAAGCGACTTCAACATCACGGCGGTGACGACCTCGGGGACGGGCTGCCCCAGAGGCACAGTGTCGACATCTTCGGCCAGCGACGGAACCGCCCTGACATTTGGGTTCGATAACTTTCAGGTGTACTACGGCCCGGGATATCCTGCGTCGGCCAAGAGCAAGAACTGCATTGTCGCCTTGACGCTCGCCTATCGCAGCGGATACACGTTTGAGCTGCTGGGCGCAACCTATCATGGCCCCGCGCAGCTGGAAGCCGGAATGAAGGGAACCATCGCCTCGTCCTACTCGTTTTCCAACAGTGACGTGAGCGCGACCACCCAAGTCAGCACAGCCGGACCTTTCTCGGGGACATACACCAAGGACGACACCATCCCGAAGACGGCAAAGGCTCTCGCGCCCTGTGGGCTGGAGAAGGTTGTGTTCCAGATCAACACCCGCGTGTCGTTGACGTCCAGCAGCTCGGCGGTTTCGGGAACTTTGGATGGCGATCCCCCTTTATCTTTGTCTGTACAACAAGTTCAAATGGCCTGGTCGTCATGTAAGAAGTAGTTGTTTACTAAGGGGAGGATGGATATTGCCTTACCCTGGTGTTTTGGATGAGGCTTGTTGAATGATTTCAGTGTGGTTTCTGTCTCGAAATTTCTACCCCCATGTCCAATTTATGGTGACTTGACTTCTCTGCTTCCATATGTCAACTGCTCCGATCCCCCTTCACACAGGAGGCTGCGGCCGCTGGTCCGTAGCCCTACCACGTCTTGCTGGTATGGCCGTCTGCATGATTGCATGATTGCAAGCCTCTTGATGTATGGGGACTTCTCCCACACGTCGATGCTTTCCTCACAAAGGCTACCTCGTGATGTCTTACCTTGGGCTCTTGGCGATGCTGTCTTTCAGTCTTGAATTTATTTGTTAGTCGATGACGATGATCGTGATCACTCACACCTGGGGACACACGCCAACTACCTACGGACCCTGACAGAGGTCAAAGTTGGACGCCCACCACAGAACGCTTCCACATGCGGGACACTGAAAGATAGGTTGAAGTCGAGCGGAATGTCTTTAATATGTCCAAGGAGATGAACTATTAGCAAAGGGTGGATACAAAATTGGAAAAAGAAGTAAATTTATCAAGTTGTAGAAACCGAAGGCTGATGGATGGTTCTGGAAAGGCAGTAATTACCTCGTTAGTCGAGCCAGCAGCTGCCTTGTTTGACTTGGACTTGCATGGATTTACCAATGCTGTAAGGTCCACAAAGCGAAAGAGAGCTCCTTCCTCACATTTCATCTCAACACCACGCCTAGATCGCCGGCCCCTCGGTCAATGGGACTCCCGTTACTCGATTGATAGGGCGGGTATTGCTTGAATGAACATTATACCACAGCCGGAATTTGTTGAAGCTAGGACCTACAAATTTGTCTCATCACTCACCAGCCCACGCAGCATACCTGTGACAACTTGTAGGTAGCGCCTGCCCGGTTCTAACATCACTAACCATACCTCGTGATTTCCCGGGGGAAAAGTACCGACCAAGCAATGCAGGTTGCCCTATATTCAATTCAAGCAGGCGTCAAAGAGTCAGTGGCAGGCTTGACCTCCTCCCCCGCCACATCCTTGCTCTTCGCGCTCCCTTCCTTCAGCCTCTTTGCCCTTTCAACTCGGCCCTCGCTGGCGGGATCGAAATATGCTGCATCTCGATTTTCAGCTTTTGGTCCAACAGACGGGAGTTTTATGTTGGTGGCACTCGGTGGACTTACGTTTCTCTCCAAACACGGTCGTCCTAATGCCCCTCCGCAGCGCCTCGTACGTGCCAGGGATTACACGATGGTTTGTGCATCTTGATTCCCAACCCATGTCAGCATTTCCCCCTTCTTTTCCCAGAGTCTTTAGTTTAATCAAGACCCAGTCTTTGACACCCGACGTACCTGTTATCCCACATTGCCACGCTACCGACAGCCCATTTCCAGCGCACAGAGTGATCATCTGCCGAGTGGATGTGGTACGCAAAGAAATCCAGCAGCTTGTCCGACTCGTACTTCTTCAGTTCTGCGAACCCCGTTACAAAGCCCGGGTTGACGTGGAGAGCCTTGAGTCCTGTCACAGGATGTGTCCGAACGGCCGGGTGGTGCGAATCGATGGGGGCCCTGTTTGGATTGGCGCCCCAGAGATCGATAATCGTCTCATACTGCAGTCGAGACGTATGGACCGCGTGAAGCCCATCCACAAACTTCCTACAGACAACCAGCCACCAAGTCAGCCTCTGAAAACCAACCCCGCCAGTCCCCCATCTTTACTTACTTCATTGCGTCACTGAGCACGTCATAGAGCCCATAGGTTGATACCCATGCCGTGTCGCCTCCCACCTCAGGATGCTCCTCCATACGCAGAAGAGAATACGACGGCGGGTTGATTTCAAACGACGTGTCGGCATGGAAGTCGCCCGAGGGCCACGGCGTATACTTGAGAATCTCGCGATGATCCTCGCGGCTGCCTCGGATCATGACGTGCTTGGTGTCCTTTTGCGCCGGATGCCGATCCAGGATTCCATAGTGTTCGAATAGTTCGACCTGGCCCTCGGTGGTGAGGTCCTGGTCACGGAAAAAGACAACTCCTCGCTCAGTGACCAAGAGTGCCAGCTCGTCCAGCTGCTGAGGGGTCAACTGGGAAAGCTGGACGTTCTCAAGGACTGTCCCAACTGACTCGGTCAGGTCAACACGCTTGGCCACCGAGAAAAGCGCTTTTTTCTCTGGGTCCGCAAACAACGCTCTGTCCTTTTCGGGGAATATTTCCTCGCGAGCTGGCTCTGGAGGCGCGTAGTGTTTGATCTTGGGGTTGAAACTCGGGTGAATGGTGATGGGGAATCCAGAATCCGGCGAGATGTGTTTCCGAGCCTCAAGATGAGCCATGCTAACGATTTCCGTTTTAGGATGACTTCGAAATAGCGTGCGTTACTTGATACGAGCTCTCTGGCTGGATTCAGTTGAGATTAAAAGTCAAGACCTTCCTTCTATGCGGAGCTGCTCCTGGGGAACATTCTGAGATGGTTCACTACCCCTCAACCAAACTTGGCCATTCACGCCATACTTCAACCCACAAGGACTAGTCTACTATGCTTAGGCAGGCAATAATTGTGGTTGCGCCATCTAACTCAAGGATGAGAACATGATGCATCGGCTCACACGTACGCAGAGCTCCGACCAATCCCCAATACGAAGCTGGTGCTGCCATGTTGGTAGAGATACTAGATAGACTAGTCTAGACTAACCCCTACATTTCCGCTACGCGAGAACAAAGGGCTCGTCTTCAATTGCCACGAACGTTTCGGCGGGTCTTTGGGGTGACCCCAGAACCGTCCTGGCGGGCTTCTGCAAGGTTACAATTCGCCCATTAATTATCGCCGAAACCCGATAGTATGACTTGGGTTTGAAATCCCTTCTGTGAAGGAGCGCGATGCCGGTTTGCCAAAACGCTCCTCCAAAAAGTCATGTCGCAATACGCGGGCAACTTTGCATCAACGCCGCAAAGTTGGCTGTACTTTCACAGGTGGTTGGCGGCCCCCATCCAATTGCTCCTCCCACATTGGCATATTGGGATGTCGTGCCAGCCAACATCGATGGCATCAACGCCTTCTTATTAGCGCCTCAGGGTAGCTCCCCACATAAAGCCATGTTCACCAGCCATGTCTTGCAGGGAACTCGGCCAAATCCGTCTTGGGAAGATTTTCTGTGTCTGGATTGACTAGACGTCGCGACCCACTTCCTGAACACCCCCACTTCCTGAACGCTTGGCGGCCCACACCGCCATTCCACACCACCAACTTCAACTTGACATAACTCATTCATTTCTAGGGCAAATTACACCAAAGTCGACATGGACTCTGTCAAGGAGCACCTTATTGAGCTGGCAATTCAAGAAGTTTGACAGGGTGTTTCCCAGCGTCGTGCAGCAGCCAGATACAGCATAGCCCTCGGCACACTCAACAATCGAATCCATGGCAAACAATCTCGAGATATGGCCTTCCAAACCTCTCAACGGCTAAGCCCTTTTCAAGAGAGCTTTATTACTGACTGGTGTCTTAATGAGGAAGGTGCTGGCCGGGCCCCAAGCCGTAAACAGGTGGTGGGATTCACTCAGGCCGTGCTCCGGGAAGGTGGTGATCTCAGGCCCCTCGGCGCGCGTTAGTATAACCGCTTTCTACGCCGCAATCCCCGGATAAAGATGAAAAAATCAAGCTTGTTGGAGCTCTCGAGGGCCAAAAGTTCTACTAGAGAAGCGTATACAAAAATTTTCAACCTTTTGGACAGTCAGATCAAGGAAAAGAACATTGCTCCAGCCAACATCGCCAACATGGATGAGCATGGCCTACAGGAGCTCGAAACCGTACCTGGAAAGGTCATAAGCACTACATTGACATCCAAGTCATACGTTATAAGCAGTAATGCAACGACTTGGGTGTCAATAATAAAGTGCAGTACAGCCGAGGGCCGGCGGTTGAGCCCCGTGATTATCTTTACAGGTGCTTCTCTTCAAGGGCAATGGTTCCCTACCGAGGCTGAATTACGCCGGGACTTTTCCGGTTAGCAGTACGACTTCTCACTCACAGGCTAGAGCAATGCCGGGATGGGTTTCAAATGGCTCAAAGAGGTCTACCTAATTGAAACTAAGCCAAAAAAGCCGATAGATTGGCGGTTGTTGATCATTGACGAGCATTCGAGCCATCTTACCAACGACTTCATATTGCTGGCTTGGAAAAATAAGGTCTAATTACTCTACTTACCAACACATACCTCGCACAAAACCCAACCTCTTGACCGCTCAGTCTTCAGCCCGTTAAAAGCCTACTTTCGGGAGCGAGCCAAAGCGGTAGCGCCGTTCGCCAGCTCAACCAACGTCAACAAACGCCAATTCCTCTACATCTATAAAGATGCATCGAAAGAAGGAATGCGTCCTAGCAATGTACGCTCTGGCTTTCGGGAAACCGGGATATAGCCACAGAACCCGTCAAAAATACTCGATAACCCCGATACCATCATCCATAATAAAGCCCTCCCCAAAACACCACCCCAGCCGGCCTTGGAGCATATTACAACATCACCAAAGCTATTCTGGACTCCACAAAAAAGCAAGAACCTTCGCGAACATTTGGACTTTGTTAAAGAGCACTTGGAACCAACAAATCGGCTGACTCGGGCTTTGTTTACCAAGGCAGGGAAATCCTTGGACATGAAGAATGCGGAGATAGTTAGTTTGAGGTACTAAAACGAGCATTTGCGGATGGAATTGGAAGCTCACAAGCCGCGTACTCGAAGAAAGGTTCGTGAGAATGGAAATGACAAGTTCGCTAGGATCGAGGATATCGGCAAGGCCGAAGCAGAGTCAAGGAGGCCCCCCAAACGCAGGAGGGTCACAGAGAGAGCGGCTGAGTCAGAAACACTAGCCCAGGGCAAGGAACTTGTAGTGCAGGGGCTTGAAGTAATACACTGCGCGGAAGAGTATTGAAATGCATTAATCGGCGTGTAAATAGCTTCAGAATCAAATAAGTTGTGGTGGTTGGAAGTTTGTGGTAGGTGTGTGGTCACGTGTTCAGGAAGTGGGTCGCGACGTCTAGATAATTAGAGCATCGTAATGCGAAATGCTAGCTCTAGATAGTGGATGTACGGAGAGAGTAACTAGATGAGGTGCCACCGCTCATTCATTGCTACGGAAAGCACAGGTGACAGACATGGATAAAGTGCTAGGAACCAGATAAAAGCTTTGCATCCGTGCCATAGTCGCTGTTCCAGGTACTCGGGTCTTCAGTCTCAAGTCAGATTCAATCCACATTGCGCTGCATCCCATCACCGATTCTCATCGAACCATATCAACGTAGGTCGTATTTCAGGCACAATGGAAGATGATGATCGGGTTGATAAAATCTTGGCCGAGAGCAAAATCGTGTAACAGCGATGATGAGGACCCTGGTTTCACCTGGACCGAGGCTGAGGAGAAGGCATTGGTGCGCAGGTAGGTCCCCCTACCTCCTCACAAACGCAGCAGCTCTGTGCTTCCTCTCAACTGACCGCGGGGGTGAAACAGAACCGACTTCCTTGTGATGCCGCTCTTGATTCTTGGTTTTTGTGCTCTCCAGCTGGACAGAGGCAACATGTACGTCCTCCCTCACATTTGAGAAATGCTTCATCGAGACATTCATCATGATGTTTGGCTTACACACATACTCACTGTAGCGGAAATGCTTTGACGGATTTCTTTCTTGTCGACGTGGGAATTACTGCTATTAGCTTGGAAACCGTCTTCTCGTCATCTCGACCGACTCGAACCTCCGGTTCGCATTCTTAACTCTCGGCATCGTGGTTCTCGTCCAACTGGCACCCCGTCAACGGCTCCTGGATGGCTCTGAACACACAGACATCGGGCGAGTGATCCATCACCATAGCCATGTTCATCATGGCAGCCAAAACGGCAGGCATCATTGGCAGTCAACTGTTTCAGCAGCAAGATTCCCCGCTCTACAAGACTAGGTGGACGGCCATCTTGGGTCTCGCGTCTGCGGCCCTGGTGGCTTCGGTGGCTGCAAATCTGCAGTACTAGAATACATCCTAAATCGACGCCAGGCAAAGATTGGGAGCGAAAAGTACAAGTTATGAATATAAAGTTTCCGTGGAGGATTGACTGACCCCATTTGGTCTTTTGGTCGTGTAATTAATTACAAAAGAAAGCGCTCCCAGTTCTAGAACCATGTCTACATCAAGAAGGATAATTACCCTGTTTTTAGTCCCAGTCCGTTTTTGCTTTTGCAACCACTTGCTTGTCCGGCTGCTCGCTCTCGTCTGCCCTTTTCTGTTCACCATATTCTACATTACTGTTGCCCACCAGACACTGCAAGACCGTCGTCGATGGGGCATGATGCAAACACCATTTGAACCTTCACTCTTAGTAAAACCCGTCACCATCATCCCCATCAACCTTGAACACCCCCCAGGCAAGGGATGAAGCCACGACACACAACCCCGCCAGAACCAGGTTCATGGTACCATAGCCGGCCGATGCCCTCAAAGTGGCGCCGGTATAGTTGCCCGTCATCAGACCCAGGCTCGCGACGAGGGTATTCAGCCCAAACATCTGACCCAGCGCGCTCCTGTTCCCGAACTTGGCTGGGTTCCGCAGCATAGCCTCCTCGACGGCCTGCTTGGCTTTGACCATGGCGGGCGTCGACACCAGCGCGATGCACACGCCCTGCACGGCGAGGTTGGTGCAAAAGACGGCAAACGCCGGCGACGAGGTGCCCCCCACGGACGACAGGTACCCGTTGGCGGGGAGCACCATGGCGGCCAGGGCTGGTGCGAAGCACCCGTACCCGACGATGGCGATGCGCCGCGGCCCGAACCGGTCGACGGCCCAGCCGGCTGCGGGGCCCAGCAGGAGCGGCGGCACTGCCAGTGCCAGGAACACGGCGCCCACCTTGTCCGGCGAGAGGTGGAACTCGTTGATGGCCTGGAGCGTCAAGGTTGCGTCGTACGCGCCAAAGACGATGAATTGGACGAGGCTGAGGAACATGGCGACCAGCAGCTGCGGGTCGGCGAGGCAGAACAGGATGGGCAGGAAGAAGGGCTTCTTGGGCTTGTCATGGGTGTTACTGCTGCTGCCGGCCAATGTGACGCTGTAATTGTCGTCTGGGTGCGGAGGTGCTGCTGCTGCTGCTGCTGCTGATGATGATGATGCTGTCGCCGTCGTTGTTGGAGGAGGCAAGAGTGGATCGGTCTCGGCTGCTTTGCCGCAGCTCGTTGTCGTCTTGCTGCTGCCCTCTTCATTGTCGTCGTCATCGCCTTCGGCTTCCAGCACCTCGAGCCTCCGTGGTCGGTCGACCATCAAGAGCCGCAAGACCAGGTCGATGGCGAGGACGACTAGGCTGACGATCAGGATGCCCTTGAACCCCCAGTGCGAAAAGATGAGGCCGCCCAGCGGGGGGCCGCCAAGCTCGCCGACAGAAACGAAGGATCGAATCTGTTTTTATAAAGTAATCGGTTAGAAGACGACATGACGGGGGCGTGATGTGAGTGAAAAGTAAAGACGACAAAGGAAACAGGCTCTCTCTCACCGTGCCAAGTGCCTTGCCAATATTCTCAGGGGCAACGGCGTCGGCGACCATGGACCACCCGGCCGCGTACAGCACCGCAATACTGAACCCATTGAGCGCGCCCGTGACGATGAGCACGGCGTAGTCATGACTTGTATAAAACGTGACGGTCGCCACGCCGAGCGCTGCGAGGCCAGCGAGATAGAGCGGCCCGCGCAAGCGGGGGAAGTCGGCGATGTAACCCGCAGGGACGGCGAAGACGAGCGAGGCGATGCTGAACGACGCCAGCAAGGAGGCGATGCGGCTCTGTACCTCGGCCTCGGGCACATAAGGAAGGTGCTCGCGAATCAGGAACGGCAGTAAAGGGATGCGCATCCCGAACAGGAACAGATCCGAGAACTGCCCCATGGCCACGGCCGCCCCGATCACCACCGGGTGCGACCGCCAGGAGAACGCCCGCCGCAAAGAGAGCAGGCGAGCCATCTCTTTCTCTCTGTGTGTGGGTGTGTGTTTGGGTGGCTTGGTGGAGGCTGTACAGGAAGAAAAGAAAAGCCTTTTGCCTCCACACGAGAACGTGGTATCAGGGGGGGAGGGGGGGGAAGCAGAATGTGCAGGCTGCGGTGGTTGGGAGCGAGAAAGTAATAAAGCGGTCGACAGCAGCCCGCAAGCTGAAAACCCCCCCCTGTGAATCTCTGCTGCTTCCGGGGAACCGACCATTCGGGTTCCAGGAGCTGAGCTGTCAGAAAAGAAGGGTGTGGCTAGCTTGAGTATGGGACTTGCTTCTCTGGGACTCGGACAGCAAGCCACGCGCCCCTCTCTTTCGCGGGTCCTTCCGAGTTCATGGGGGTGGAACCAGTAAAAAGTGGAAGTTGGCGTGCAGTGCAGAAGGGCGCCATTCGATAGGCTGGACGTTACTGTCCGGCTGGTGGGAGGACCTGGGGAGCTGGGTGTTGTTTGTCTGTCGATCTTGCTGGACGAGCTGTGATTGGCTCGGGCTGTCGACGCCCGGTGGCTGGTCTCAAATCGTGGGCCATATTTTCCGAGCCCCGAGCCGGTTTGTCTGTCTCGGACGCCGCAACCAATATGTTTTGTGGGACTAGCTGGGGGTTAAATAATAAAATAATTAATCGGAACTAAGTTGTTGGATAGTGACCTCTCTTCCCCATGCCTTTCGGCGTGACTGTAATTAGAGCAGCACCTCCGTGTAGAATCCCAACTTGCCAGGGTCAAGGTAGGCCCTTAGTGCATACGCTACTACGTGTAGATTTTGGGCTTTTTCGTCTGCAAGAGTTTCCAACAATTTGGAATCAGCCAGTTCAGCTGTCTCGGCTTGGCCTACCATGCACACATATCCCCATCTCTCTTGCCACCGCAACCTTGTTCCTTTATCCAGGGGCTGGCCGTTTTCATCATAGTTCCAAGGATCGTCCATTGGGACCGGCACTGCGTCTATCTAGAAACAGCGGAAAGCTGACCAGCTCCCAGGGCAGGGTACATGCGCCTTCCCAATCAATGATGCCCAGTATGTTATAGCTCTGATCGACGATGATGTTGTTCTGAAAGAAATCCCGATGGGCACGGGGATACGCGTTCGTTCGCCGACGAGCATCATAGCGTCGATCTCGCTCTGCAGCTTCCTTGCCGATGCCTCTGTTGCCCTCGCCATCTGGATCCACACAAGCCATTGCGTCTTGTCCTCGAATTCCAGCACGCGCGCGATGTGATGGAGGCCGTTTGTCAGGTCCGGAAGCACGTCACAGCGGACGTCGTCGTTGAGCTTGGAGGCGTATAAACAAAGCTCGTGCCAGCTGGCTCGCTCAAGGCAATCGTGCACCCTGCGCCATGAGGGTGAATTCCTGGGGTAGAAGTCCGCGCCTTTCCAATTCTGCCCGGGGAAAGCCATCATGAGCCGAGATGTGAGGATTGTGTGGTGCGGTGAGAGAGACAGCCCTACAGCGCCCTGCAGCCCGTTTGCTGCCTTCTGTTTGCGCCAATCACAGGACCAGGAGTTGACCTCGTGAGTCTTAAAATCGGCCCCTTGCCTTTGTTGTGGTCAGGGACAATTGAAAAAATGAATATTGCCGGTAGTTGTTAGTCTATATAAATAAGCAGGAAAACCATGTTGTTTCGTAAATTACGAGGGCACGATAATCGTTGGGGGGTTGTCTGATAAAATTTTGTGATTCCATAATGGGATATTTACGGTCAATTGCGCTTTCAACAATAAAAAGGTGGCAGGTGTGTTCGACTTTGATCTGTAGTCAAACTAATAAGCAATTACGCACCTGAGATGGTTGGGGCGTTTGTCTCAATTCCGATCGTATAGTCTAATTAATATCTTGTATCAGCTTCGTCTTTTCATACTAGACTATCAGACGAGAAAACGGGAATACGACCTGAGACTTAGGCTAGCCTATGGAATTGAATATGGCTTTGCGAGACTTGCAAGAGACTCTACGTCATCTCACCGACCCACAAAGGCAGATGATGAACGAGTGGTGACACAGTAATTACAACCCAAACCCACCACATTTTGGCCATATTCGGAGAAGGAGCCGAGAGAGCACTGTACGAGACATAAGAACTGGAGCGATGCCACTGCGAGTGTATTACTGATTACAAGTGGCACTGACCGTTACTCACATCTAGCACCAAACAAGAAACACAAGATTCCATTTTGCACTAGACTTAGACTAGACTAGTAGGCACCCTTATTACCAAGTACTAACTACACCGTTAACAATCCACACCGCTACGTAGGCAGAAAGAAATTGGGTTCAGCGCACCGGATGAAGCGGACCATTGTTTGCAGTGCACATATTTATAAAGAGAGCAACTTGCTCAGAGGATGGAAATTATTCTCTGTTTGCTCCTCAGACATATAGTCTATCCATCTTATGAATTCCATTTAATATCTAAACTCTCTCTTTGTGCCCAAAACGAAGCTCTCACCGTCCGTCTCCATTATTATCGCTGGTGCCCTATCTCTGTCGTTGTTCGGCAATGCTGCTGTCCTAGCCGCCCTAGCAGCTGAAGTCGACGAGCTGATCAACCGCGAGTTGTTAGTAACCCTTTTTTGATATTATCTCAACACACAAACACTACTAATAAAAAAAAAAATACAGAACAAACTCAACGCTCCAACGGCGCTGCAGCGGCAAGATCAACGGCTATACGCAAAACTCGGACTGCACGGGCGACTTTTACGAGTGGACCAGCCTCTGCGACGCGGGCTGCGTCGCCAACGTCGCCAGCAACGGAAACCCGACGCCCATGAAGAGCCTGTACACGTACAGTTCTGTGAACGGCTGGCATATCAGAGTGTGGAGCGGGCCGTACTGCACTGGCTCTGTGCTGGATAACTGGTTCTCGGGCGTGGGGTGTCGCTCACATTGGACGATTTACAGTTATTCTTTTGTTTAATTAGACCCTGTGGTGGGTGGGAGCAACTGCTGATATGATTAGGGTCAAGTTAAATCTCTCGAGTTGTTAGGGGAAAAACAAAAGTCAAAATAGGTACTTATACTCAGGGCTCCTCATACCCTCCCTCCTTTCTCACTAAAGTCTAAATCGATGTAAACAAACCCCCCTTTTCAGGGAATAAACCAGTTCATGACGCCATCTTTGTCTTATCCCTCTTCCTCCTCCTCCTCCTCCTCCTCCTCGTATGCTCAACAATGATCATCTCGGTGGCCCTCTCGGCAATCCTCGACGTTAAGCTCTTTCTAATCATCATGTGTCTATTTATCCTCGAAGCGTTCGTCAGCCTTTCTCTGGGCCATGTACTCCTCAAACTGAGCCAACTTCCTCTTCACAAACATGTCCTTCTCAGCCAACGTTGCCTCATCCAACATTACTTCGCCCGTCCCAGGCTGATGCTGATGCAAAACCTCCCAGTAAATGTCGTCCATATCGAAGCTCTCCCGCGCCGCGATGTTGAACCAGAAGCGGCCGGTATCCCATGATTCTCATTCGTGCAGAAAGACGACAATGATCAGGCATGGCCGCAGATGCTGCATCTCTGGCCTCGGCCCGCTGCAGGGCTCGAATAAACTGCTCCATGCGTGGGACATACAGCTTGACAAAGTCATCCAGCTCGTCACAGCATACATAGCCGGCCGGTTTCTGAAGAAGGAGCCACCAGGGCGGGTCTTAAGTAAACTGCGCCGGCATGGCATTGCTGAATTCAAAGTCGAGCACCGCGGTGATGCGCAGTGTTTCCGGGTCGGCGAGCATATTCGTGGGCCGCATGTCGTCGCAGAACAGCCGGAACGGCCCCGCGTCGTCAGCTTCAACGCAGTACGCAGGGATGAGCTTGCTGAAGCATTGGCGTGCCACGAACTGCTTCCACATGAGCTCTTCGTCGGCGTTGGCGATGTTACGCTGAGCGTCGAGATGAGTCAGGAATTGTTGTGCTCGAGCCGCGAAGTAGTCTGAGGCTCGATCGAACGGGGTGGTTGCGAACTGGCCTGCAGGGTGGCCCCGAGGGTAACTACCTCGTTCATATCATAGGTCAGGGGCTTTCCTGACACGGCCCAGTTCCCCGAAGCATCTTTGGAGATGGCTCTGATGCGTGGAAACTCGAGCCGTGACAGCTGGAGCAGCATGTCGGCAATTTGGTCGTAGACAAAGTCCAGCTTGGCGTCGTCAATGTTTGGATCGAGGGAGATTAGCTCCGCTTCATCCTCAGTCGGCAGCTGCAGGAATTCGCTCAAATCTCGGCCCGGCATCAAGTCCATGATGATGAATGGACCCAATTGTAGTGGGCTATCCGCTGTAAGGCCCCATGAGCGAACCGGAGGAACAGGGATGGTGGTGTGCTCGCTGATGTAGGCCATAGTCATGACTTCGTTTCGTACTTTCTCGTCCCTCTAGGGGCTGTGAGTATTCACCGGGAAAGGGAATCGAATCAAGACATGTTCGTCGCTTTCGCCCCGTTGGATGTGGATGTTGATGTTGAATGAGCCGCAGGAAACGTCAGCGTATGCCCCGGTACCATTCCACCCCAAACGCGTATCAACAAACGACACAACGTCGTCCATTACGTCTTGAAGTCTTCGCCAAAATGCCCGCCGGGCATCTTTGGTATCCCTTTGGGCAATCATATCGAAGGGTGCCGTACTTGGGGGACTGACGGTCGTCGTCTTGTGTGTTGAAACAAGGGAGGTGGAGAGAGGGTTGGGGAAGAGCAAGGCTTCAAGGCCTCCCTCCTTATAGGCGCCAGCGCCAACAATTGAGTGGGGCCGGGAAGCACTGAGCCCCAGCATTTACCTCGACCTTCTGCTGTTTCGGTGGACGCGCCGCCCACCGAGCTACAAGCGTTGTGGTCTCGGGTGTTACAAGGAGAGTCAGTGTCAAATTCCAGTGATGAACCTGGTTGCAGAAAACAAAATACCTACCCATAGACGTGTAATTATACGGAGGAGAGCTTTTTGTTCCTCGAGATACAGAATTTGAATATTTGTACATTGACAAGTTAGTTATAACTAATTATTATTAGCTAAACAATCCAGTGTCTCAAGCCGTTCCACCACAAACGGCAATCTACGTGTATTTTTTTGCAAACTTCCATGGTTAGAGGAAATAAGAACCAGACATAGACGAGGCGAGGGGCTCACATACGTAGGTAGTTGATTGCGGATCCTACGTGTGGATATCATCTTAGTTGACAATTTGACTCTGACCTGCTAAATTTAGGCAGTTGCAATGAGCCCAAGATAAAGAGAAGCAAGATAAAAAACATGAGCGTGAGGGGATAATCATTGTGGTTTTATGGTGAGGATTTAATATGAATTCAAGTCGTGTTCAGACATAAGATTGATTTATGTTTGGGCTCCACGGATTTAAACAAGACGGAAAGGGGCAAGGACTTTGAGAGAGAATGGTCGTCAACTTTATATTAATTTGCCTCAAGTTACCAGCTACTATAAGCTGTGGAAAAATCGTAACTGAAACTTTCTCGGGTCGTTTGCCTTACCCAACATGAACTCAGGTCGTTTCCTGGTCACATTCGGGTCAGGTCATCTCAGTGCAGCAGTCAACCACCAAAGTCATTTCGTAGTCCTCATAAGCCTATTTCCGTTGGCAGGTAGTCCAACCAGAGAAAAGGTCAGATCTTACTGCCGCGAGGTGATGTTGGCAGGTTTGTGTTCTTTTCTCATTATTATGACGGATGATATTTTTTGGTTCATATGAAACTCACAAACGCGAAATGAGTGAGATGGGGTTCATCGGCAGCGACCGAAAACGGTGTCTCCACAAATGCCAACCAGCAACACGCAAATACATGGTCAGTCACATGCCAATCGCAACTTCCAATAAGATCATCAAAATATCAACTGTGTTCGCCGTCATTCCCATGCGTATTACTGCTGTTGGCTTTTTAGGTCCATCTCGGCCGCTGTTACTGTTTTCTTCCCGAGTTCAGCGCTGCCCGTATTTCCGATTTCACAACCGCTTTTACTCCATTTCCCCTCATCAACCTCGGTTATCATTGTTCTCGATACTGTCCTCGTCAGCCGTCACAATGGCAGACAGCAGCACTCTTGAAGATCCCATCGTCAAGGCGCTACAGGAATACACTACGTACGTCCTCCCTCACGCTTACTATACTAGCTAGCCAAAGCCCGTATTAATTAGTAACATGTATATAATGTTTAATTAATTAGGTGCGATGTCTCGGACGCGCTGTGCAAGCTCAAGTTCCGCAACGGTGGCTTTCTGTCCGGACTCACCATGTGGTCGCCGCATCGCCAGGACGGGCCGACCAAGATTGTTGGCCCGGCGTATACCGTGCAATACGTGCCCCTGAGCGATCCGCGGCCAAAATACCCATCTCACTATGTCAGTTCTTTCTTTTCTCTCTCTCTCTCTCTCTCTCTCTCTCTCTCTCTCTCTCTCTCTCTCTCTCTCTCTCTCTCTCTCTCTCTCTCTCTCCCCTTCTCTCTCTGTGTCTCTTTCTGCGACACAACAAGATGATGTTTTGAGCGCTCAGAATTATATTCTTAAAATTTAGATTGATTCCGTCCCTGAAGGCGCCGTGGTGTTTGTGTCGTGCCCTCCCAAGACTCCCAATGCCGTCTATGGGGGGTTGATGTCCACCCGGGCCAAGGCCAGCAAGGCCGTCGGGTCCATCATCGACGGACGCTTTCGTGATCTACAGGAGCAGAGGGATCTCAACTATCCCGTGAGTACCAAGTTTTCTTTGACTCTGGTATATCAGAAAACAATAATTGATTGTATAGATATTTGCCCGCGATGTCGGCACGGCACCCCCCGCCGAGCTGCTCAAGGTGGCGGCCGTCAACGTTCCCGTCAAGCTGCAGACGGACGAGCAGGACATGACCATTAACCCGGGCGACTATCTTATGGGAGACCTGAATGGGGTTGTCGTCTTGCCCAGGGAGCTGGCTGAGGCGGCGCTACCGCTCATGGCGAAGCAGGTCGAAGCGGACTCGAAGATGGCAGTAGCGATTCAGGAGGGCATGTCATTCACGGAGGCAAGCAAAAAGTTTAGGTGAAGGGGTATGGATGAGAGTCCTGGTTGAGGGAAACCCATACAGATCACAGATTCAGAGCGAGAGGTGCACTTAGCGGCTTGTCAATGCCAGGAGATGAGATGAGATACTTGAGCCATATTTGGATGATATAAAAGTTGGTCAAGGTACTGGGAAGTAAGCAAGTGCTAAACATATGACGGTGAACAAAATGTTGAGTGGCGTAGAGTTTATTTCTTTGTCGTGGTAATTAGAAATCGCTGGACAAGATGAAGACATGCCTGCCATTCTGATGAACAATACAATCTCACAAAGAGGAGAAATCAAAGGGAGCTGCGAGATGGTGGCGTGGAAAAAGGCAAGAGAAAGCGAGTGCATTGCATCTCATCTCATCATCAGTAAAACAAATCCCACGATGCTGGCAAATGCCGAACAAGACGGACAGTCCACGTGCACATCCAATACAGGTAAAAATGCCCGTTGGGTCGTTCCAACTGCTTGGTAAATCTCCTGTTTGGGTCGAAAACACGGTCGCAGCCCCGCCTTCACCATGTTTGCTCGCGCGTTAGCAGTTTCTACCTGCCAAAACCGATTTGCCATCCGGGGGATGTTGGGCATGTTTAAATGAGAATTGAAGAAGGCTGCCGGCCAAGCGGGACGGGGCCTGAGAAGGCCGTCCAGGGGTGCCCCCACCATGGCACCAACATGGATAGTGGTGGTGGTGGGTGGTAGCTGGCGATGGTCTGGCGTGCCTGGAGTGCCTTGCGGGGTGGGTGTGATCAATGTCTTAGAAAAAAAAGTACCTGACCTTGCTGACATTGCGATTAGATTGGGTCCTTGCTCTGAAGCTTCACCGAGCCATGCAATAGGTGAACTGTAGGCTGTGGCGATGCGCAGCTGAAAAGCTGCATGATGTGATGGAAATGCCGTCCCAGCCACTCGGAAGCGAGACCCTTTGGCAAGATATTCACGCAAGGCAGAACACAATTTCTGGAAGGAACCATACGGAGAAAGGGGGCTGACAGGTTGCAAGTGGGATTTTGTATCGGGCCTTGGCAATCCTGCCTGGCTACTCTACTTGGTAGTGGTCTACTACTGCGCAGAGCAGTCTAGAGTTGTCTTGTGCCTGCTTTTCGATCCGGGTCCAGCTTTTCTTCTTGTTGCTCGGATGGGATGGACCTTGGATGGCACGTGTGTGGACGTTGGGGAGAAAATCGAGGATACTGGCTGCTGGTCTCGTATTACGAGCCGTGACGAGTTCCGCCCCGCTCTCTGAATCGATCGCTCATGCGCTGTCGCTCGCTTGCGCTGGCTGTGGGGAGACAAAATACACTACGGATGTCGGGTTGTGCCATCGGCTCTGCGTCCTGACAAAAAGACCAAAGTTGCAAAGTTCGTTTGTTCGCCCTTGGTCCTTAATTATTCTTTATTATAAGTCTTTCAGCGGCACATTGTCTTTTTACGAGTTGGGTCGTCAATGCACTTCTTTCTACCATAAGTTTAAGCGCCCGTTGACGCTGAGGTGGGGGACTAATTGAGGCGGGTTGTCCACCCCACCACCGTTGCGCCTCGAGACGGTCTCGCGGGTGGGTTTTCTTTGCGACACCACCAGTCCCACCACACACCAATACCATCCCCCCAGCCCCAGCCTTACCTCAAAGCTCGACTCATCTTGGCAGCCCAGGTCCTGACTGACCACTGGACACAGACACATTCTCTTCCTGTCTCTTTTCTGTTGTTTTTTTTGGTTGTTTGTCGTTGTTAGCCACCAACAACTATCACTGCTTCTGCATCGTCTCATCTCGTCGAGACCGCTGTAATCTGCGCCGACCCGCGCGCGGCCTGTCCGGATCGAGCCCAAGTGCTGACGGCAGCCACACCCACGCCCACAAGCCCGCCTCACCTCACCTCACCACAGCTGGAATTAATCTTGGGACGAACGGACCACTCCTGGACAACAAGAAGAACACACCACATACTCTCCAAGGGGGAGCGCAATGCAGGGGCTTCGTCCTTCATAGCCCTAGGCGACACTCGATCGATTGACCTCGAACCTTTCATCCAAAGTCGGACTCGTTCTATCCGTCTCGTCTCGTCTGTCTGTCTCGTCTCGTCTCCCCAAGACATCTCCGACAATGCATGTCCCTGTTTTTCGGATACCTGTCCCAGTTGCCTTGGGCACCGGTGCTTATGGGGGAGCCACCAGTCCGTCCAAACTGCGGCCGCGAGACGACTTGAAGAGACCCAATATCGCGAGCATTGTAAGTTGTACCCCCTCACTCAACCTTCCGCTCCTTTCAGCTGGGCGCTCTCTGACATAATTTTTTACCATAGGCCGTGGCAGGCGTCGTCGTCGGTATCATCGTGGTTATTGCGACCATCATAATCGCGCGCAGCCTCCGAAGCCGATACTCGAATCCAAAGTTCATCCCAACCCCCTTTCTCAAACGACTATGGACCAACTGGAAGGTTCCGGGCTACCACGCCAAACATTCCTACCAACAAACTGGAGGTGACGATGACACGATGCGCCAGGCCAACCGCATGCAGCAGCAGACGCTCGAGGCCGAGCTGGTCGAAAGCCAGGCGCAGAACGGGGCCGCGCCCACCAACGCTGGAGTCGACCGCAACACGTCCGTCCGCAGTATCATGACTCTCCCAGTCTACCGACCAAAGGCAGCCGAATCCGAGCAGGTTATTGGCCGCGAGGGAGAGCGTGACGGAATCGACGTGGTGGTGGAAATGCCGACGGCTGAAGACGACGAGGCGCTGCGTGAGGAGGAGATGAATGCGCTGTACCAGATCCGGGCTGCCCGCCGGCGCCAGATTGCCGAACGTGAAGAGCGGCGCCGGCTGCGTAGGGAAGCGCGCGAGGCCAACAACCTGCTCGCTTTGGAGGATCTGCGGGAACAGGCGCGAGGACAAGCCACTCGGAACGTCGAGGAGATCGAAGAGCTACGCCAAGATCACGAACGTGTCCGCGAGACGCGGCAGCGCGCCGTCAGCAGCGTGTCGTATGGTGATCTGGGCGTTGTGAGGGCCGACGGCACCCGCCTCCGCGCAAACAGCACCGAGAGCGAGCGAATCGGCCTCCTGAGTGATGCGGCGAGTATTGCCGCTTCTACTACTACCGCCCCTAGCGCACTGTCTCTCTCCCACCGACGGGAAAGAAGCGGAAGCTCAGCGTTGAGCATCGACACGGCGCGCAGCAACGACCACCCCGAATCACTGGCAACGTTGGGAAGTGCCTACAGCCTGGCCAGTCTCCCAGGGGCCTCTCGGTCGAGGGCGAATTCGGGTGCGAATACACCACGGGCATCGACCCGCGCCGGCTCAAGCCCCGAGATCATCGACGCCGAGGACGTGGATCTCGGCGATACCAGCATGCCGCCGCCCGGGTACGACGATGTGAGCCTAGACGAACCCACGCCCGCCCATTCAGGACGCACTTCCGCCATGTCCGGCCGCAATAGCCCGTACAACGAGCCTCCACCGGAGTATCCCGGCCCCGCCCAGAGGAGGAAGAACCGGCTCTCCGCTCAAATGGAGGATCTGGCGGCACATACTCTCCCAGACAACGCGGGGCACCAACTATCCCCGAGCGGCGCTCCCAGACTGCCGAACTTGCGGCTAGACCTGCTACCCCAAATTGTCATTGAGCCGTCGAGCGCAAGGCCATAAACAAAACGAACTGACGATGAACGACTTTGTTGTTTTTGGTTCAGCGACACAACTGTTTTTGGTTTTGATGAGGCGACAAATATATATTGGAGTCAGTGCGAATACCCAAGGGGACGAAGCGTCGGAACGAGATATACAATTTTCTTCTCCATTTCTTTTTTTTTCCCGTCAAAAATGGGGATAAGCCAACAAAGCTGAGCGAGTAATGGAGATTAAATGACTGGAATGGAACGGAGTTGGACAGTTTTTTTGTTGGTTTTTACTGAAAGGGCGTCTCTGATTGGGTTTTGTTTTGGATTTGCATTGCTAGGGGCGAAGCCGATTTCTCTTTTTCGCTCGTGGGTAATGGACTCTCTTATTTTTCTCCTTGGATGCTCAACCAGCAACATGATGAATATCTGAGTATGTATGTTTTATAAAGATAATCTCTGCGTGTGGGTATGAGCAGACGAGGATGAGGAGTCAGTGGGACTTTGGGGAGAGCCGCAAGGATAGGTAGGTACTTGGCTGTCTGGCTTCCTGCTTTCGGCTGGTGTAGATAAACAACAAGAATTCCATTGTTTATTATATGGACTCCTCTGATGACTCATTCATGCATGTTTATTTTTTTCCAAATTCTTAAGCACATGGGCTCGTAGCGTAGCTCGTGGGTGGTTAAGTAGGGGGACGGTACCTGAAGGCTGAGTGTTGACCACCCCCTTTTTCGACATCAGTCAGCTGAGGCAGTCATACTGACCTCCCTACATATATATATATATGCCACTGCTTTACTAGTGTAACTCTAGACACATTTTCTAGCTAGTATTTTCTGGACCCAAATATTATATATTTTGGTACCTGTTTTTCTTATATTTGATGATGCCCGAATTTCTGAAGCATTATGTGAAGATTTCGCATTTGACAACAGCGTGCAGATATGCTAGGTGATTATCTCAGTAGCACTAAACATAACTTCAGTTAATACAAAATAAGAGAAAGAATGACGATATCCACAATGTCTATTAGACTACGCGTCATTCTCCACTACACACAAAGAACGAGATGAAGAAACAAACAACCATGAGATTCGAAGCGGCCGCAATGCCATACAATCAATGGCCCCCCTTTGCAACACGTGACTGACTGGATGGAAGAAGGTGGCAACCCCTTCACTAATGTTGTTGCCACAATTGGATGACAATCTAGATAAAGAAGCAAATTGGCAACAAAGGGCACAAAAAAAGAAAGGGGGGGGGGGGGCTTATTATAATGCACATCACATTGATACTGGTGACTCGGCAATGTCAGTCGGCAAGTGGTGAATCGATTTGAAACAGCCTCCTTCTCTTTTGCGTAGGTACCTAATTATTAATTCTCTCTTTTTATAGGCCCCCTCTTCACTTTGAGAAAATAGGTAGTATCAACTCATTGCCTCAGAACTCTAAATTACTCACCAATAACCCTTCTCGTAGAGTTTTGAAATGGCATTTGTCTCTTATTCATGATTATTAGTTACTTCCCGATAAGGTGCAGTCAGTGACACCAATTCAAGTCTTTTCCCGCATACTTGCCGGAATTCCCGCGGGAAAATTCGAACATGTCTTATAAATCAAAAGAGAGAGCCAGTGTGATTGGGCAACACATAAGACAATTGCCTATTTGAATTGATGGGTGGATGTCGACATCCCCGTTGCAGTCATTATCTTACTGTGTTGTGTGTGTGTGAATGGATTATTATGATTTTTAATCATCACATTCAGGAACTAAATAAGACCAAAAAGGGGTTAGTTTTGCCCAGCCCGATCACTTAATAATCAGCACATCATTTCGGAGGCCGGGGGTTAGTAATCGTAAACATTGACCAAACAAAAATTGCAAAACGAGACCGTTCTCGGGACGCCCTTGCCGGTGGTGCTGCGGGGCCGGAGCCGCTAGTCCAGGCCTGGATCCGAACCTACGGCAGATGGTTCTCCCACACTCTTCCCCCAACCCAAATTTTCGCCTCGGCTCGGCCTTGACCCGGCTTCATTGGCAGCACACAGGACTGACAAGAAGATGTGAGAAAATGGCGGTAGGTGGCTGTTATCCGTGATCTCTCTCCGTCAGTTACTCCGACATGGCAAATCTACGGCGTTGGACCCATTTTGTTTGCTGATTAAAATTTCACTCAATGGTTCTGCGGATCCTCCCTCCACAATGGAACCAAAGCTTCAGACATGGCATTGGGGATGGCTAGCCCCGTATGGTCATACAGAGAAAAATAGAGGGGGCGAACTCGGCCGGGTTCCACTCCAACTTCCTTGTTATATCCGGAGCGCGTTGTTCAAAGCTCGTCCATCCTTTGATCCTTCATGTCCCGACTGACTCCCAATGGCGCAAGCGTGTCTGTCGTTTGTCTTTCTCCGGCGTGGTGCTGTGAGTCTTCAATAATAAGAGAGGGGGCCCTCTTCCGCGAACACATACATACCTACTGCGAGAACGGGACGGTCCAGTTGAGTCTCAGGGAGAGCCGCCCTCGTCTTTCTTATTAAAGGAATAAGCTCCGACCACCCTTCGTTTATACATACCAGGAAAAGCCGGGGAAGACATCGACTGTTCCTTGGCGACTGCCTGTCATTGGCGGCTTGGTCGGAAGGCGGTCGAACTCACCAACAAGCTTTAATACATCGTTCTGACGACAGTCTTCGTCCGACCAACCTCGGAGTCTCGAGCGTTGACGGATCCGATATATAACCTGTGCAGGACTTTGGCGCGGGCCATTCGAAAAGAACGACAAAAATGGAGAAGGAAACAATACAGTCAGACACGTCCGATTCGGACCGGCCCGAGGAGCTCTTTATCGAGGTCCGGGACACCAAAGCCGAGACGCCTTTCCCGGCGCCACCAACAGCCGTCGACGATTTTGGCACCGAGGCTCAGCCACCGCCGTACGCACACGACCCGGTGCCCGATGGGGGCGTCCAAGCGTGGCTCCAAGTCCTTGGATCAGTCTGCATCCTCGCCAACACTTGGGGCCTGATCAACACGTTCGGCGTATTCCAGTCTTATTATGAGACGGACATGCTCACTTCCAACTCATCGTCCGAAATAAGCTGGATCGGCTCCATCCAGGGGGCCTTGCTTTTCCTGGTGGGCGTCATCGCCGGTCCACTGTACGATGCGGGGTACTTCCGCCATCTGCTGCTGACAGGGCTGTTCCTTATCGTCCTCGGTCAGTTTATGACGTCGCTGTGCACCGTGTACTGGCAGTTTCTGGTGGCTCAGGGGATCTGCATCGGAATCGGCATGGGAATGTCCTTTTTGCCGTCGGCCGCCATCATGTCGCAGTACTTCGCCAAGCACCGGGCGCTGGCGCTCGGAATCTCAAGCGTGGGCTCGCCCATCGCCGGCATCATCTTCCCCATCATCTTCAGCAGGCTGGAGCCGAAGATTGGGTTTGGGTGGGCGACCCGCGTCATTGCCTTCGTTCTGCTGGCCACCTCCATCATTCCCGTCGCCTTCATGCGCACACGCGTGCTTCCGACGGGCAAGGCCAGAGATATCATTGACAAGACGGCGCTGCGTGATGGACCGTATTTGGCGTTCATCATAGCCGGCTTCTTCTCGTTCTTGATGCTCTACGTCCCGTTCTTCTACCTCCCGCTCTTCGCCACGAGCCACGGCATCGCCACGGCCGACTTTGCGCCGTACCTGGTCACGCTGCTTAACGCCGGATCAATCCCCGGGCGGCTGATTCCGAACGCGCTGGCGGACCGATTGGGAGGCATGAACATGGCGCTTGTGTGCGTGTTATCCTGCTCAGCGCTAGCGTTTGGCTGGTTTGGGATACATGACCTAGGCGGCTCGGTGGCGTTTGCTTTGCTGTATGGCGGGTTCTCAGGGGGCATGGTGAGCCTGACGCCGAGTGTCATTGTAGGGCTTTCCCCCGACATGAGCCGTGTCGGGGCGAGACTGGGGACGAGCTTTCTGGTCTCGGGTGTCTCTGTGCTCATCGGCACGCCCATTGCGGGTGCGATTCTTGGTGGCTTCACCGATGCCGAGTGGAAGGGGACCATGGGGTATGCTGGGACCGGGTTGTTTGTGTCGGGTCTTCTCTACTTGCTGTCGAGGTTTTTGATCTACAAGAGGGATGGGAGCTGGAAGGCTTGATTAGGGAAAAGCATCTGCATTAGCATTAGTAAGGGAAACATGTGTTGGTTTTGGCAAGCATTGCTTCGTCTGTACCTATTGGTGGGGAAAAGCAAGGGGAACGGGATTGACCTTGGTATAATTCTGATATTCCATTGTTAGAGTGGGAAGAGGGCCGATGGAAGCCGTTCAACAAAATCTTGGATTTGTGGTGAAGACATCCGCGGAAAGAGCAGTTAGGGGGGTTGTTTTGCAACTGCCGTCAATGTCGGCTACAGACAGACACATCTTCCCGCTCGCAGCTTGGTTACCTCAGCTTTGAGACATACGCAGGCGAGGCAGGTCTCAGATCCAAACCGCCAAAGCACAATGGATCTGCAGGGCCCGTGCAGATGAGTTGCATCAAAACAAAAACGAAACATGGACTTGTTGATGATGCTGCTGTTCCTGCTGTTCCTGCTGTTCCTGCTGTTTGTTGTTTTCAGCGGTCGGCCGAAATTGCCGTCGGCAAAAGCTGTAATCGTGATACACCTCAATGCTGGGTTCGGCAAGCGGAGACCGATCGGACGGCCAAGGTGATTACTGCCTGCCCGTTATCATTTTGGGTTGATTAGAGCGATGGATGATGACTGTAGCCTCCTTGCAAAGCCAGCATAACATCATACCACTTCACAAGTACCTTGCTTTGAGGCTTCTCGGCACTATCGCCTACTGACTAATGGCTGTCTAATAAGACGCCATGACAAAGGCAGAGAGACCTGCATGTGTTGTTGTAGCTCAGTTCCCCATGTCAGCCCTTAATCAGCAACTTCCAAAGCGCGATATAGTGGGGGGGGTAACAATGCGCCTTGAGCCCGTTGCTGAGGCATGAGGGGTAGCTCGGTAGCTCGTGCCGAAAAAGCTTCCACTTCTCCAACACACGCCTCCTCGATGCAAGCAGGGCTCGTATTTCCGCATGCTGTCGGTGGTCCTCCTCGCTTCAGTCTGTCCACTATGATGCTGGTCCTGGTGATGGAACGACATTAGTGTAGCCCAAATCAATTCGAGGCATTCTCAACGCCTGCAGAGCGGGGGGAAAACGAAAAATAACGGGCTCGCGACGGCTTCGAGGATGGCTTTACCCTGCCCTACTTACGTGCTAAAGCGCCGCTACAACCGGGGACTTGCCCAGCCTAAGACCGTATTAGGCCTTAGAATTAGTGCAAAGTTGCCATGAATAAAAAGAAGCGGTACTCAGACATCTGGGACCAGCTAGGCGGATCGATCGACCCTTGTCTCTGTGCCTCCACTCCCTCCTCCCAAAACATCGAGTCTCCCTTGTCTCTGATTTGTGTATGATTATTTGATCATGACGAATCCGGACTGTTGTGATTGCAGCTGGCCATCGGACCTCTGGCCAACCGCGGGGATGATCTGCAACAGCATGACATTCCCCAAGGTTATTTGTGTATATATCCCCATGGCAGCTCCCGTAAAACAGCTTGCCACCCTTCTCTTTACACAATCATCCAGAGTACCCAGAGAGACTCCTACATCTTGACCATCATTCCTACCATCCCAATATCCTCGAATAGTCCACCCAATCCACCACGCAAAAATGGCGCCCAAGATTGCCATTGTTTACGTTAGTGTCCCCACTCCAACCATGCCGGCGCTTTGTGATATGCACGGAGAGTCCCCAACGAGTCCCTCTGTAGTACAGGGCCCGTAGGATATGATCTTGCGTAGCCAATATGATCAGTTACACTGTGCCCGGGAACATCATACGGGAGCAACCCCCATTGACAATGGCTAACATGTCTTTCTCGCCAGTACTCCATGTATGGCCACATCAGGCAGCTTGCCGAGGCCGAGAAGGCCGGCATTGAGAAGGCCGGCGGCACTGCCGACATCTACCAGTGCGTTGTCCCCCATCCAGACTTTGGTTCCAGAGCAGGCCGAGCCGAACTGATGCCAATTGGCTGGCGTGTTTAAGGATTGCCGAGACTCTCTCCCCAGAAGTCCTCGCAAAGATGTACGCTCCGCCCAAGCCGACAGATGTGACCGTGCTCAAAGACCCGACCGTTCTGGAGCAGTACGACGGGTTCCTTCTCGGGATCCCGACGCGGTACGGCAACTTCCCCGCGCAGTGGAAGACCTTCTGGGACAAGACGGGCAAGCAGTGGTCGTCGGGCGGTTTCTACGGCAAGTACGCGGGCTTCTTCCTGTCGACGGCCAGCTTGGGAGGCGGCCAGGAGTCCACCGCAATCTCTGCCATGAGCACGCTGGCCCACCACGGTATCATCTACGTGCCTCTCGGATACGCCAAGGCCTTTGCGCTGCAGACGAACGTGGAAGAGGCGCACGGCGGCAGCCCCTGGGGCGCTGGCACTCTGGCTGGCGGCGACGGCTCCCGGCAACCCAGCAAGTTGGAGCTCGAAGTGGCCACTATCCAAGGCCAGACGTTTTGGGAGACCGTTGCCAAAGCTACCGGTGCGTGAACTTCACGATGACGGCGGGTGCCTGTCACTAATGACGGGACACGGAAGGGGTTGCCAATGATGCCGCGAAGACTGTTGCTGCTACTGCTGCTCCTCCTCCTCCTCCTCCTCCTCCTCCTCCTCCGCCTCAGGCCGCGGCGCCTGAAGCAGCACCGTGGAAAGAAGAGCCAGCCTCAAAGAAGGAGGACAAGAAGGACAAGGAAGGCCCTTGTGGGCTGCCAAGAAAATGTGTTATTCTCTAAACAGCCAGCTGAAACAATATTATTAGCTAGCATTCATGTCATTTCGTGCTTTTGATGAACCGTCTTTGTTTGTGCCTCTTGTCATACCGGCCCCTCTTGATGGCAGTCGAACGTCAGATTACTCAATGTTCCCCCCTAACAAGTCTTTGTGGTGCAAGAAAGATGGAAAATGAAAAAGCGATGAGCTTCATGCCGAGTAGAGGGAGGTGGCGGTATACTAGTCTACGGCGAAGTGCACGGACGCGGAGGAGGCCTGTCAGCGCAGAGTTGAGTCAAACAATATCAATTGGGACGGGGAGTTGTATGCTTCGAAGCAGACAAATACAAATAAAACGGAGGGCCGCCACAGCAGAAGAGGAACCCGAGCAGGCGCCTTCAATATCTATCGTCCTCCTTCGCACATGTGATCCTACCATCAGAATGCTTATGGAAGGGACGACCGGTCCTGGCATACTGGTGGCGATGGGCCTCAGGCCTTTCGCTTCTGGCCACCGCTGCTGGGAACGGAGTCACTCGTAGGTGGGAGTGCGACGAGACGGAGCTGGCTGGCTCTGAATGACTGAGAAGACACCGCAGGCGTGGACTCACGGGGTTGCTCGACCACCTCGTAGCCAGCTTCGTCTGTCTTCGTCTTCGTCCATCTCCTCGAAAGTGCCGTCAGCACCAGGCAAAGGGACTCCCTCGGCGGTAGGTTGGAGGCCACCGCGACGCTGCTTCCAGTTGTCCTTTAGCTGGTCCCTCAGGGCGTACGATTGGGCCTTCGCATGGTCCTGTTCGTTCCTGACCCCCTTCCAGCCGTCCTTGTACCCCTGGTACGTGTCCTTCACGTTGGCCGACGCGTACTGGTACTGGTGATATTCGAGCGTGTTGTTGTCCTCGGCGCATGGCGCGGCATAGTGCGCATAGAAGTTGATGCTGGTACCGTCGGTAGTAAAGGTCCTGACCTCTGCATGGCCGGCCGGGTCGGCCTTTCCCACCAGCGACAGGGCCTGGTTCCTGGCGTAGACGAGAGCCGCCCCGTCATAGCGCGCCTGCAGGCCCGCCTTTTCCAAGTCCTTTCCAGGCTCCTTCCACTCCCCGGCCAAGTGTGGTAGTGTTACGGAAAAGGGGTTGCCCTTGTAGAGGACGGCGCCCCCGCACTCGTCGACCGGGACCGGGCGGTATCCCTGCACTTCCAGCCCCTCGACGAAATCGGGATGAGGAGCACACAGGCCGTTGTTGAAGCCGACGTCTTCGGGAAAGCCCGTAAATGACTGGTTAAACACCCTATTGTAGCCCTTATCGTCGTACTCCTTCAACAACTTCCCGCTAACCTCGACAACTATGGTTGCCTCGTTGGGGGCCTTCCCGACCTTGTTGGCGTAAAGCTCGTATGCCGACTCAGGGGGGGAGGGGGTATCACGGGATCTGGCATGCCGCCTACGGATGTCCTCGACGTTCACAGGCGGCTTCGAGTGAAGCGGATGAAGTATACCATTCTTCCGGACCTGGTCGGCGAAACCGGACGACGTTGTCGAGGTGGTCTTTGCTGTTGACCCGCTGGTGTCGCCGTCGTGAGTAGACGCCTTGTTGGATGCCTCTGTCCTCCCCATCTCGTCGAGGTGGGCCAAGTTCTTCCGCGTCAGCCGGGCCAGTTTTAGCTGGCGCCCGTTGTTGTTGTCGCCGCCGCCGCCGCCGCCGCCGCCGATCTGCCGTTTCCGCAGCCGCGTGGTTGGAGAGACCTGCTCTTCCCCTTCGACGTTGGGCTCGGGGAGGGAGGCATCTCGATACTTGGGAGGCTGAGGCTGAGGCTGTAGTCGAGTGGTCTGCATGATCTCTTCCGTTTGTCGTTGGCTTGCGTGAGGGAATGTAAATCCCCATACCTTGTTCACCTGCTCTGCTTCCTCGACTTGCCTCCTCGCCGTCTGCTCGGGGGGAGAACGGGGGGTCGGCACCTTGGTATGTTCGCCGTTCATGGCAGACAGAAAATGCACTGACGCGTGCGGGGATGGATGCGTTTTCTATCAGTGCTCAAGCTAGCCGACAGAATGGCCTGCTGAGAGCCGCAAGGCCGTGGGTTTCATCACGTGCGGCTGCACAGATTTGTTGTCGAGACTATCATCTGAGTCGGGCGGTGCAAGATGTTTCGGCGGTTGGGATTGATTGGCCGTGCGCGGGTGCTTGCAGGATAACATCTCCGACTCACTGCCAGCCAGTGAACGAGACATGCAAATGTAACGACAACAACGAGCTGGATGAAGCTATCGCCCTTCAACCGCGAACCAACGCATTAGTAAAGGGTAGCTGGTTCCACAGACAATACAGAGGATACACCAGTACATACTAGTACCCGTCAAAGACGGGCTTGGTCGAGCTTCTCAGCAACCCAGCTCCAACGAGAGGCGACCAAGTGCGGATTTGGGCCGGTACGGTGCGGCATGTGACGGGGAAGACCAAGTTGATGGACGGCTGACGGTGAATAAGGCTGCCGCACACAGCTGGGCGCGAGCTGGTATGTATATACATATATACTTGTATACATACCTTGGTATGGAGGTGGGGCCGTCATCACCCTGTCCAAATTCCCTGACCATACCTAGACACACAGTGTGACCCTAACCTTGTGTGTATTTCTCACTCGGAGTGGTGCTGTAAATGAATATTTGCGCTAAATTTCAGTGTGGAAAGCACTAACACTTAGCAAAAGAGCACCTGAGGCTGCAGTGAATCACTCGCTTCCAACACACCGTACGCACGAGCCAACTCTGAAAAAGTGACAAACGACAGGGCGATGAGTTTTGGCCCCAACCTCCTAGTCAGATTTTTCCAGGGCTATTGAGAGCTGAGCGACCGCCAGCCAAAAACGGCAACCCAGACAGCGACACACGCACTATTTGTGCACCGCGCTGCGCCGCTCGCTACACTTGTCACCCATAGAGTAAATCTGAGGGCCGCGATTCGGATCATCCCAGCACTCCTCCCTTCTCTCCATTTACGGCCTTTGTCGCATGAGAAAAAGATCACTCCCAAAGGCCAGACCCAAAGCCGCCCGTCGCCCAGACTGGAAGGTGCAAATGTGCAGATGGGACTGATGATGCCGACAGCATCGGTTTTTGACAGGGGGGTTTCTTTGGGCGTCCAACAGGAACCCGTGGATAACGAACGACATCCCTTTTGCTTGTTGCTTGCGATCGCCGTGGTCTATAGCCAAGCAGCTAAAGGAAGGACAACCCAGTAATGAAGGAAGACGAGATGGCTAAACTCCAGATATCCGGCTCCCGTCCGCGCCGTCGCCCCCGGTATAGTGTTATACCTCCCCCCCCCCCCCCCCTTCCCTGTCACGCCTTGCTTGCCCTCTACGCGAGTTTTCTTGAATTCAACATCCTCCAGGGACTCTTGTCAACTTCTTGCCGTCCTTCTTTATTCTCCACCCTGCCGTTCTGCTCAACTCCCCCAAACTGCCCAGCCGACATGGTTGGATCGAGCGTGTGCAAGGCCTTCGCGTTGGCAACAGCTTCTGTGTGCTTGATTCGAGATGGCCTTGTCATGGCAATGCTGTGTTCAAACTCAAGCACAGCCATCCATGGGAAGCCATTCCCACCTCTTATTGAGGCCGGCCTCGAAGACCTGGTGAAAGGCCTCGAGTCGGGCCTGTTCACAAGCGTGGACCTGGTGAACGCGTATATCGCGCGCATCAACGAGGTCAACTCGACTCTAAAGATGGTCACCGAGGTCAACCCCGATGCCCTTGCAATTGCTGCAGATCTAGACCTCGCTCGAGCAAACGGGACTAACCGCAGCCCTCTTCATGGGATCCCGATTCTCATCAAGAACAACATCGCCACAGCGGACAAGATGGGCAACACAGCAGGGTCGTATGCGCTGGTTGGAGCCAAGGTCCCAGAAGACAGCACAATGGCTGCAAAGCTTAGAAAGGCGGGCGTGATCATCCTCGGGAAGACGAACTTATCCCAGTGGGCCAACTACCGCAGCTCCAACTCCAGCAACGGATGGTCAGCCGTGGGAGGACAGACAGAAGCGGCATACTACCCTAAACAGGACCCGTCGGGGTCATCGTCGGGCAGCGGTGTGGCCAGCTCATTAGGGCTCGCGCTTGCCAGCCTCGGGACGGAAACTGATGGCTCGATTTTGTCCCCGTCTAATCTGAACAATTTGGTGGGAATCAAGCCCACCGTAGGCCTGACGTCGCGGTATCTGGTAGTTCCCATTTCAGAGCACCAGGACACGGTTGGACCCATGGCTCGGTCGGTCAAGGACGCAGCCTACATCCTCTCGGCGATTGCGGGACCAGACCCAAAAGACAACTACACTTCGGCCATCCCGTTCAAGAAGATCCCCGACTACGTCAAAGCGTGTGACTACTTTGCTCTTGCTGGCAAGCGGATCGGGGTGCCGCGCAATATGATAAATCCGACGAGTTCTCCGTCTCTTGCCCCTATTATCCCTGCATTCAATGCGGCTCTCGATGTGCTCCGGGCCGCTGGCGCGATCATTGTCGATAATATCACGCTGCCTGGATACGAGCCAGCCACCGAGGGTGACTTTGAAGAGATTGTGCTCATGGCCGACTTCGTCACAAATCTTGCGGGGTACATGTCGAAGCTGACTGTCAACCCCCACAACATTACCTCAGTCGCCTCCCTCCAAGCCTTTACACAGTCGTTCCCTCTGGAAGAGTGGCCCCTGCGCGATACTCTGATATGGGAGAATGCCCTCAACCTGACATTCGGCAATGAGTCCCCATTCTTCTGGGGCAACTACACCTCGCAACTCTACTTTTCTGGGCCGTTGGGGATCACGGGTGCACTCAAGAACTACAGCCTGGATGCACTGGTGGTCCCAACGGCCGTGGCTTCTACCCTGCCAGCACAGATTGGGTCGCCCGTGGTGACGGTGCCCCTGGGCAAACTCCCCGCCAACACGACGGTGGTGAAAAACCGGTTCGGCAACTTGGTTGCAAGAGCGCCCAACGTGCCGTTCGGGATCAGCTTCATAGGCGGCCACTTCTCGGAAGAGACACTGATCGGGCTGGCGTACGCGTACGAGCAGCGGACGCTCGTGCGGAACACGATCGTGCCCTACATCCAGCCCAAGACGGAGCTAGTTGATGTCGTTTCCAGGTGGAAAGGGGGTGTGAGGAGGTTGATTTGATTTGTGGGATATTCTCATTACTCAACGGTAGACTTGCTAGTTCTAGCAAACAACCACTTTTATTTCTAGCTGTCTCATTGACAGTAGGGCCCAAGTTCATCAAGAGTGACGGGATACCTTGACAAGAGGCTCGTAACCTGTACGGGAAACTCCCGAGGAGTCGAACACTCTGCAATTAAATCACCTCTCTTCTCCTTGTACAGCCTTAGAAGCAATTCATCTTGAAAGCCGCTTTTGGACTTCTATAGACTTCAGACCATAAATTATAGGTGATGTCCAGGGTTAGGGTTAAACACCGCATCACGAAGGCCTCCACTGTAACAGTCATTCAGTCAACCGCAGGCTATTTTTTCTTTCCTTGACTCTTCATTCTTCAAAACACCATCCGCCAACCTAAACTAACATCTCATTTCATTCTCTCTGCGGCATCTATAAAAATATAACTTTTCTAAAAAAAAGAAGAAAAAAAAGAGAGCATGCTTTTCCGTAGCACAGATCGAGACGTTTTCCTCACAATGGGAGGAGCATCTCAAGGCGAAGGCGGCGGCGGCCCCGCTCAGAACGACGACAACGACTCGCCCCCTCCACCTCAGGGGGTGTACCACCAAGGCCACACAACAGAAATAACACACGCCAATGGTGACAGCCATGAAGAAGAAGAAGAAGACCTAGATGATGATGTCTGGGGCGATGATCCCAGCTATGATGGGGGCGGCGATCCAATCATCATCTCCTCACTGCACCATCCTTCACAAAATAACAACACACACCCGTCTGACGTCCCGCGTCTGCAGCAGGCACACACCACAGCCGGCTACCGCGACGGCATCGCCGCAGCCAAGGGCGCGAGCGCGCAGTCGGGGTTTGACGAAGGGTTCGGGCTGGGCGCGACCATTGGTGCGCAGGCGGGCCAGCTGCTCGGCGTGCTGGAGGGGTTGGCTGCTGCCGCAGTCACTGTCCAGCAAAAGGGGAAGAGAGATGAAAAAGACGATGAGGCTGAGCGGCTGCAACTTCTGCTAGCTGACGCGCGGCGCGAGCTGAGCGTACAGTCCGTGTTTGGCGAGACGTACTGGGCCATGGACGGGACATGGAACTATGACGTCCCTGTCCCCATCCCCGAGCCTGTATCAGCATCAGGACAGGGTGACAGGAAGCAAGTGACAGCGGCGGCGGCGGGTGAAGAGACAGCAGAAGAAGCAGCAGCAGTATTATTCGCCGACGTGGCCGCAGCACACCCACTGCTCCGAAAATGGGACGGCATCGTCCGGGCCGAGGCTGACAGGTACGGCGTCGACTGGGATGTGATTCCTGCAGCGGACGATGCCAGCAGGAGGAGGGACGAGGAAGATGAGCGCGAGAAAGACTCAGACGCCGCAAGGAAGAAGGATGTGGCGACGACATCGGCAGAAAGGGACACGCGCGGGGCTTTGGCATGGTGAAGGAAAGGGGTTAACTTTTTTGAGAAACAAACCCTGAGAGTTGCAAGCGGCCTCGAGACGACATAGGTATTCGCCAAGCAAGGCGTTGGGCCTGCCGTCTGGTTTGACATGGCAAGTCAAATGGTATCGGTACTAGTTTCTGTCAAGTCAACGGCAGGCAAAGAAAGCGCTTGCTTTGTTTGGCCTCGGTCATGTCTAAATGCTTCGCTGGAATCTCAAACCAAAACAAAAAAAAAAAAAAAAAAAGGGCGTGAAGTTCTGCCTCCAAGTCAGAAGCCAATCAACATTAGCTGTCTTTATTTATACAATTTGGAAGCTTGGAAGCACTGGCAGGTTCCCCAGGAAAAAACGAACAATGTATCAGACGTAAGTCAGTAGGCAGTGATTTACCTCTCTTGAATCCACGAACCTGACGACCGCGTCGTAAGCTGGCAAGGAATATCAATACTTTATATATCACCATACAAACATGCCCCTGAACCCCCTGAACACACGCTGAGTCACTTCGTCCTACCCCTCCGCGTCCATTGGTCACATCCGCTGTATCCAGCACCAATTGCAAGTCAGATTTTATGATTTAAAGTGCTTCTCTAAACACATTGCCAAGATAAATTGCTCACCATACATACATTATATCATATTTATAAAGTCTTTAAATTTCAGGTTCCCTGAAAAATATCTCCAAACAACCCACTTCACTTTATCAACCAAACTTCTTCTCAAACTTCCGCAGCATACCCGTCACGCCCCTCTCCAACTTGCCCGCATTGTCCTCCAATTTGCCCCTAGGCTCCTGCTTCGGCTTGTACTGACTCTCGGGGATAAAGAACTGTTGATGGACAGCATATTCCGACGCCGCTGCCGGGTTATAGGGCTGCGGCGGCGGCGGGACCGGCGGAGCAGAAGCCGTGCCGCCTGTTGCCCCAGCTAGCGACGGTGGTGGCGAGCCAGGGGTGTACCCCCCAGCGCCAAAGGGGCTCACCAGCCCCGGACTTGCGGCTCCGTGAGCCGGCATAGTAGCGGCGCGAGACAGGCCGGGATGAGGAGGTGGGTGCTGGGAGAGGCCGTGGGGGTGTCCGCCGCCAATGGCGCCAAGGGCCCCAAAGCCCTGCGGCGCAAAGCCGGGAGATGTGACACTGTGCTGGGGCGGAGCCGCGAACGAAGGGGCACCTGGAGGATACTGGAGGTTGGGCGGCGGGACGCCGGGGCTAAGAGGTCCGACACCGCTGGGAACCAGGCCCGGTGAGAATGGCGTCTGGGCGTCGTAGGCCAACGTCAGATGCAAGGGGTTTGCGACTCCATCCTCGGGTGGTGGTGTCTTCTCGCGGTGCCGGACCTGTTCAGGCGCGGCGGGCGCAGCTGGGTTGTATGCCATGGGCACAAACTGTGGAGGAGGAGGGGGTGGAGGTGTGGAATGGTCCCCGGTGCCCGAAACGGCCGAGATGGGAGGACCGGCGAAGTAGAGTCCTCCGCCGCCATTGGATGGATTCTGAGACACAGCGGACGGCGGGGTGGGGATGGAAGAGTCCGAGTCGGCGGCGATGGCAGCCCTCTCGAGTTTCTGCACAACAGAGCTAACGTCGGCCAGCTGGCGCGGTGGCGGGCCAGGCTCGTCGAGGATCTCGCATTGCGTTGGGGGAAGCACACGACGGATCCCATTTACAAACTCCAGGGCGTCTTGCTGCGTCCAGAAATACAGATCGAGTGAGTGCAGCTTGTAATGGTATTTGTTCTGGTTGTGAGGGTCATATGTTGGCAGATGCCACTCGTCAACGCCCTCGACCTCTCCGACCGTCAGGGTGACAACACAGGTCTTCTTGTAGGAATACTCGAGATGGGTATTGTCGAGATCTAGCAGCACGCGATGAGGGCCAGATGATTAGCACACGTTTTGCCCCTTTTCTCGTCACAGGGACCAGAGTATTGGACATGGTAGCATCTTACAGCCATCAAAAGCATCCTGGTCATCGGTCCCCGGCTGGTTCGCAATCTCGATGCGTGCGCGCCCCTGGTTCGCATCTTCGAAGAGATAGATGTAAGAGCCCTTGTCGAACCTGTGGTGGGGTGGGTTGTTTGTCGGTGGCCCGTAGAAGTAATGGATGTCGCCAAAGCTTTAGATAGAAGCTGTCAGACACACATGCCCTTCAGATGAATGAGAGATGGGACGACGACAGCAGACTGTCACTCACAGGGTGGCTACATTATCCTCTCCCGGACGGACGGCCATGTTTGCTTTGGCGCCAGAGCTTGGAGGAGACTGCGGTGATGAGGGGAAGCTCCTGCTTGGTAGCTTGGTAGCTTGGAGGGTTGAGACGACGGCAGGGCGGCCTCAAGCGTTGGCGGTAGTGTTGGTGTTACTCAACTCGAGTAAGACGGACGTCCACTGATCAAAGCACACACAAAAGCAAAACAAGACTGATCTTGACAGACGAAAAGAAAAAGAAAGGAGGCAAACAACCAGACGGAACCATCACAGAGCTGCCCACCCCCCTGGAGGCTGGCTGGCTGGCTGGCCTGACTTTCAGGCATGCGGGCAGGCAGCCCGCCACTTGGTTTTCAGGCTTCTCCCCATGCCGGGCGGATTGCGCTTGAAAGGCCGCAGCAGCCAGCCGGCATGAGATGATGGTGGGTGGTTGCATCAACTTGTCTGCTCGGCGCTTATTTACAGGTGGGATGTGCCGAGTTTGGGCCAATTGAGAGCGAGCTCAGCGGGGTAGTGAACTTGCCTTTCGAGCTTGGGCCCTTTTCTCTGTTGATCCCTGTTTCTCTTTCTCCAAGTTCCTGCGTGGTCTGTGCACCACCCGACCGTCTGCTTGCTGGAAGGCTCGAGGCAGTGGGGTGGGTGGACACGACAAAGTTTTGGGCCTCAGAGGAGAGAGCGCGCTGGCGAAACGAACGGAAAGATCCGAGCTCCGATTTCTTAGCGTTCGTTTTCGACCAGCCAAATTTTGTTACGAGTAGCCTACATGTACCTTAGGTATACGACGGCATCCTCGACGGCACTCTCTCACTCTGGCGCAAAGCAATTGAAAGCCTGGTAGCGGCTTTTTTTTCCTTGGTATGTTCAACTGCCCGATATTACTTTGAGTCAACTCCGGAGGTGCCCCCAGAAAAAAGGGAAAGACTCGATCCCGACTGACGCCGCCAGGAATCGACAGCACACCCACCCAGCCGATTGTCCGATCCCCCTCTGGGTCAACCCCCGGGGCCTTACGGGAAGGGACGTTCCCAATCCAACATCCGCATCTATATCCCTCCGTCCGAACACACACACATACAACCCCCCGATACCGAAAATGGGCATCCAAAGCATCGTCCATGCGTGCTCGCACCTCCAAAACGCGTCACGGGCCAAACTCGGCCTGACCTCTCTCCCCAACAACAAATATAACCTCCTCCTCACACTGGCCATGCACCGCGCGGGCTTCATCGCCGGCGTCACGCGAGGTGGACCCAACCCCCCCTTACCCGAACAAGTCATCACGGAAACCACGCCCGACCCCAACACCTTCGAGCCCGTAACGTCGGCCAACGTGGCGACGCGGCGGTTGTGGCTGGGCCTCAAATACTGGGACGGCAAGCCGGTAATGCGCAAGGTCGAGGCCGTGTCCAAGCCCTCGCGGTTGGTGATGGCGCAGCTGCCGGAGCTCAACCGCATCGCCCGCGGCTTCCCCGGCGGGCAGGTCAAGGGCCTGAACCTGGGCGAGTCTTTATTCCTGTCCACGGACCGGGGCGTGCTGGAGATCCGCGAGGCGCTGGAGAGGAAAGTGGGCGGCCTGGTTCTGTGCCGGGTATCATGATGAAAGCGGGCGAAAAATGACCACAAAGTATATAAATGGTGGCTTTTTTTTTAAAAAAAAAAATTTCAAGGGGGGTGAATGGCACACCTCTTCTTTGTTCCCCCTGGGAAAGAGGAAAAATTCGAGGCCAAGAGGGAGGAGGGAGACTGTAGGATACAGGATTACGATCCCGCCCGTCGGGTCAATGAGACGATATCAGCGTGTACAGCAGCGAGAAGGCAGTTTTAGACATGGCAAAGGGAAGCCAGGCTATAGCGACAGCTCTCTCAAGCCCCGTCGGTTGCTGCCGGGCTCGAAAATCTGAGCTCAGAGAGCGGCTGATCCTACGTAAAGCCAATTTCACATGTATCATATTGCTTGGAAAAAATTCAGCACAAATCACAAAGACCAGAGCAGCCACATTCTCGAAAAGTTTGAATAAATATTGAATTCATTCTCGTCTAGAGTGTGCCTTGTGGTGAACGGTCCGCCTCTCCTTTAATGATCGCCAACTCCCTTCCCCTCATCCTCGATGTCCGTTTCCTTTTTCCACCAGGTATCATAAAAGTTGGGGGTTCCCATGACAATACAACCTCCTTTTCTCAAAGCTACGAAAATTAAAAGCGATACAGAATGCTATACAGTCTCCCTTCCATCAACGCAAAAGCCCTCTGAAAGAACATCCCAGTCACACAATCGACAACTAATCGATAGTCGTCGAGGAAGCGGAAGCGGAAGCGGACGCAACCCCTTTCCCTTTGATATCGGGGGTATGGGTGCTGTCCCCAGCCACCTCAGCAAGTGCGGATTCCTTTTCCAGTTCCTGGGCTGCCACCTCAGTCTTATCATGGACTCCATTGGCATTTAAAGTCTCTACGGAGACTTCCTGCTCAACCTCCGGCTGTTTCGATTCTAGTCCAGACTCGTCTGTGTGCTCTGCAGATTTCTCGACATTTCCGGCTGCCAGCGGCGACTTGGGGGATGCAACTTCGCCGTCAATCTGCTTCGCTACCTCGATGACTTTCTCGGCAGTTGTGCTTTGCTCGGCAACGGTTGCCACTTCCTGAGTAGCACCCTTCTGGCCGTCGTCATTAGGCAAGGCAACTTCGCCATCAATGATCTTGGCAATCTCTATTGCCTCTTCGGCAGTAGCAGCTTTCTCAAATTGACCGGCGATCTTGTTTACGGCCGAGTTCTGCAGGTTTTGCGAGGAAAGCCCCGCGGCCTCAACAGAATCGTTGAGAAGAGTCTTGCTGACAACCCTAGGGTTGGTGTCCAACTTGTCTGTCGCCTCATGTTGATTCGACGCCTCTGCTTTAGTGGCCACCTTCTTTATCACCGGGGCCAGAGTTGGCTTTCGGGGTGGAGATATGGGTACTTTCTCGGCCGTCTTGGAGGACGAGGCTCGAGTGGGGCGCATCATACGCGCGAGGAAGCTCTCGTCGACTTCCTTGTCCTTCTTGATAGGTGGGTGATCCTTCGCGGGCTGCTTTGGAGGTGGTCCCAGGCTCGGCCGTGGCCGATTGATGGTCGAGCTTTGCCTCTTAAGAATCTTCTCGGCCGGTTTGGTTGCTGAGGTTGCCACAGTCGAGACGCTGGCCCTGCTAGGGGCGCGTCCAAGTGAATCACCAATGTGAACTGCTCCGCTGGCTCGAGATAAAGTCTGCCGTGGGACATTGACTTTTGAGCCCGAAGCTGCGGTGTGTGTGGTCAAGCTTGGTGGAAGCCTGACAGGGCGCGTAGGGGACTTGGGCTTGGGCTTAACAAACCCAGTGCCCGAGGGCGATGGCTGAAGAGGCGGCGGTCTCTTAACCGACGACGATCGTGGGGCCTTCGGCGTACCAGTGGTGGACTTGGGAGTAGCGGTCTGCTCTGGTCGCAGGGTGTTCCTCTCTGGCGTCTTCGCGGGCAGGTTTGGGGTTGATGTAGTCGCAGGACTCTTAGGGGCCTTGGCAACAGTGGGAGACTTTGCTGATTTTGTCCCCGCTTTGCCCGTCGTTGGGACAGTTAGAGGCTTTGGTACTGCTCTGGTTGCTGCCTTGGTGGCAGGCTTGGTAACATCTTTGCTGGGAGCTTTGTCCTTCTCCTTGCTGCTACCCGTTCCGTTCTGAGGTTCTGCTCCAGGAGGTGCTGTTGAGCTGGTAGAGGCTGTAGCTTCATCGGCAGCTCCATCAAGACCAGCTACAGCGGGCGTGTCGGTTTTGGCGGGAGCAGCTTTCCATGCATGTGCGTTTTTAGTAGATGGGTTCGCAAAACGACTTCCAGAAGCCGAATTTGGCGACTCGGGAATAGGTTGGTCCTTCAGACTCGTCTTGGCTGGTGTCTTTGCCATGGTGTCAGCAAATACATTCGTCTTTTCCATAATAGCGGGGGGTGACGCGGTGTCTGTCTCCCCGCTAAATTTCCGTGTGGACGAGAAGCTGGAATCCTGGCTTGTTTCTCTCTGGAGGCCTATTCTGCCGTCGTCCTTTGTGATGGCAATGAAGCTGGTTCGGACTTTGGAAAGGGGTCGGGGGGACTCGGTACTAGCAGCTGTATCTTTTGCGGGTCATGTTAGCAGTGTGCTGTTTCAAGAGAAGCCAGAAAGAATAGAGTTGATAGAGTTGGCGTTCTCGGCCCTCGGGAAGCGTTGTGCAAATGGCAAACACAAAAAGCAGGTGTCATGCCATCTGAAGGGCGTGACAGAGCAGGAGGCAAGAGCTTACTTGTCGGAATGCCAGGTGACCTCCCTCGGTCGGGAGGACTCGTGTCCCCCTTCTGCTCAAACATGGCTCGCAAGTTCTTAACACCACTCATGGTTGTGGATTGTGTGAAGCAACTGCCCAAACGCGAGGGAAAGGCCGGTTGGCGGCGTATGAATGGGCTGGAGGGTGGAAGGAGCGACGACTTATTTGCGCTTTCGGGTGTCGAGCTCCGTCGAGCTTAGGTAGGTGGCAGACAGCCGAAGTCGAAGTTGAAGAGGTCGAGATCGAGGTTGTGCCAAGCTTACCCCTTTTGGCCTTTTGGGCCTCCGGGCTTGCTGCTGTGTTGCTGCAAGGCGAGGCGCGAAGCGCGCTGGAGCTTCCCCGCGCTAGTAATGACTGGAACCAATCTGATCTGACCAGACAACCTAATGTCGTGAGCCCGATAGGTCGGAGCAGATTGGTTGGTGGGCAAACAGCGGACTCGACAAGCCACAAAGGACGGTAATCCGTCCTCCAAAGGTTTGGAATGTGCGACGACGGGATGGTCTGCAAAAACCGACAGTCTGGGCCAAGGTGGGAGTGGAGGGCGAGAAGGAAAGAAGGGGCTTTCCAGTAGTATCTGTAGCTCGTGGTGCCACTCTAAAATGTGAGGTGCCTTCCATTAAATTAGAAGTGGCATTTCGGGGAAGGTTTGGCTCAGGGGAGCTGCCGCAGCGGAGACTGGACTGACTTTCAGGGAGTTCCAATGGCCAAAATAGCGGTATGTAGCTTTTGGGACTGGGGGCTTGTGGAAATGCCGAGCTCTGTGTGACAACAGCAGCGAGCGAATTATTCACAAAACAAAATACTCGTGTACTGTCGATAGAGGTAGGTTGGCTTGAATGCGGTGGTGGGGAGAGTGCGAAGAAGAAAGCTCGCGGTTTTATTTCAAGCTTCAGACAAAAGTCGCGGAACTGGTTGACCGAGCACTGGGTCAGGTTTCAGGGGTCCATTGAGGTACATGCATGTATCTGAGGTTGGTAACTGCGATGGAAGCTCTCTGTCCTTTCCACGGAGGTGGGACTGGAAATGATGCTTGCTGCCCTTGACTTGTCCGTCCTCCTGGTCTGTTTTACTCGGAACCATCAAGGCCGTTTACAATGCACCAGCCTTTCCCGAGACCGGGGCTCTATTAGGGCAGCCAAGTAAGCCATGTCCCGGACCACAAACTCTAGAGTGAATCCCCGATTTCGCTGGCTGGTGTTGAAGTCTCTGGCCGCGTTGACGGCAGGTTGACGACAGTTCAACCCCATATCATAGTCTCTCCTTGCAACCAGGCACGCCCCGGATGTCAGTTTGTCGAATATCCACAGCCCAAGGGAAAATCATTCACGAAGCAAGGATAGTGCTGTCTTTTCCGCCTTGCTCAAGGCCCAGCAACCGTGTTTCAAGTTCAGTTATGCATTGTACCCCCCTGACATCACGGACCGAGGAAACACTTGGGACTGTCCAATCGAGGCCTCGTCCGATCTTTGAACAACGTTTTTCATCCTTGCGAGACGCTGGCAACTTTCTGTGATACAACACATGTACACTACGAGGGATGACAAGGTTGCAAAAAATACATCTCAAATGTGATAAATCTCCGGGTTCAGTTGGTGACAAGATATGTTCCATATTGGCCATAATCTCAAAAACAGAGGGGCATTTTTTTTTAACACCTCGAGTCAACTGGAGCTCCCCCCTGCATCTGCGACGTTTCAAAGTCGCAGCAAACGGCCTGCACGAACGACAGCTTTCAGACCCTAAAATTCTTCCCCACCTTCCATCGAGAGCTCCCCGGAATCAACCGTGAAGCGTGGAGCTTGGGGGAAGGCTGCTTCCCAATCGGGCTAAACACTATATGGCGGGAAGCTTTTCAAGCTCCGATCCCGGAACCAGCCTAGGAAGTCGTCATTTGAACCACTCACTCTCAGTCAATTGAAAGTCTCAAAGAAAAAAAAAGCCGAAAAAGCCCTCACCCGCGGCACCTTGACGATTTCAAAGAGAGAAAAAAGCCAATTGAAAAGCAACCATGGCAACCAGGACCCTCAGAATTGGTGAGCAGCTTCTCGAGGCAGCAGCATCTCCCAATTCAATCGTCCTAAGTTTTCTCTTGTTCTAACTGTTGTTGTCTCTGCTGTGCGCAAGGCCTCATTCCTGGCGATGGCATCGGCAAGGAGGTCATCCCCGCTGGCCGCCGCCTCCTCGAGGCCTTACCCGCCTCGCTTGGCCTAAAGTTCGAGTTCATCAACCTGCGCGCCGGCTTCGAGACGTTCGAGCAGACTGGCGCCGCGCTGCCCGACGAGACCGTCTCAGTGCTCAAGTCGGACTGCGACGGAGCCCTCTTCGGCGCCGTCAGCTCGCCATCGACCGCCGTCAAGGGCTACTCGTCGCCCATCGTCGCGTTGCGCAAGAAACTGGACCTGTACGCCAACGTGCGCCCCGTCAAGTCGGTCGGCGGGGCCCACAAGGCCATCGACATGGTCATTGTGCGGGAGAACACCGAGGACCTGTACGTCAAGGAAGAAAAGACCTACGACACCCCCGAGGGCAAGGTCGCCGAGGCTATCAAGCGCATCTCGCAGCGCGCGAGCAGCCGCATCGCCATCATGGCCGGAGAGATCGCTTTGCGCCGCCAGAAGATCCGTGCTGCCGGCTCGCCAAGCATCCACAAGGGCCCCCTGGTCACCATCACGCACAAGTCCAACGTGCTGTCGCAGACGGATGGCCTGTTCCGGTCGACGGCGCGCGAGGCCCTGGCGGCCAGCCGCTTCTTTTCGGTAGAGGTGGAGGAGCAGATCGTCGACTCGATGGTTTACAAGCTGTTCCGCCAGCCCGAGGCATACGACGTGATTGTGGCACCCAACCTCTACGGCGACATTCTGTCTGACGGCGCCGCGGCGCTGGTCGGCTCGCTGGGTCTGGTGCCGAGCGCCAACGTGGGCGAGGGCTTCGCCATCGGCGAGCCCTGCCACGGCAGCGCGCCTGACATCATGGGCCAGGGCATTGCCAACCCCATCGCCACCCTCCGCAGCACCGCGCTGATGCTCGAGTTTCTGAACGAGGAGGCCGCCGCCGCTCTGATCTATGCCGCTGTCGATGCGAACCTGGAAGAGGGCAGGCTTCTCAGCCCTGACCTGGGCGGCACCGCCAAGACGGAGGAGGTTATCCAGGACATCCTGAGACGTCTTTAAGTGAGAGTCATGTGGGTCCCATCACCAACCGATCTATATATAATACCCTCCATATTTTGCTATTATTTATTTGTACATAAGGGTGTGGATAGACAAAACAAAAAATTATCTACAGTTTGATCAAAATTATATACTAGTACAGAGGCTCGGGCCAAAACACAAAAAGGGGTGCCTCTATCAATTGCTCAAGGATACAAATGCCACATTTCTGGCTGGCCTGCTTGTAAGGCATTAAGGCCATTTATATTTCCGAAGTGATAATGAGAAGCCCCGAATACCCGTCTCAGGGCCCGTCAAATAATGGACGCCTCACAACGCATGGCGAGAAGAAGCCTCGAACGCCCCATCGTACCATACCGCGCTGGTTGATGAGGCATATTGAACTGCCTGGTCAGGCAGTTGATGGGTCTACGATACAAGTTCAGGCCTGCCTGCAGTGTAGACAGGGGGTGAACCCTTTCTTTCGGCCCAAGCCTCCGCACCTGGCCGGGCTTGTTCCGTTCGGATGATGATACTGAATTTAATCCATCTTTGCTTTTCCCTCATTCGTTATTGTGACTTTAGAACTACAGAACAGAGGGCACAGCAGACACCCTCAATCAGATTTCACGTCAAGAAAATAAGCAGAAGACATACTAGGAGAGGAGGGATTAATATTTTAATTTTTGTCGATGATGATACACTTTATCTGCCGTGAGGGGTGCACAGCGCGCTGTATCAATACATACATACATACATACACACACACACACACACACCTATATATACAAGGATTTATACAATACTGAAGCGCGCCTACACGCTCAGTATTATCTATCTCTTTCTGCTTTTCTCCTTTCCTTAATAAGTGATAACCGACCAACTCTATAAAGAGTTCGTCTATCCTCAGAGATATTATCTTCCCCTCTCCGAGATGGTAGAGTTGGGGGGGGGGGGGGGGGGGTTCTAAAGTGTCTCGTGTCTAGATTTTGGTGTATTCTTTTGTATCGTATCATGATCGCAAACAAGAAGATCTTATGCCTTTTCCCCTTCCCAGGCTTCTCAAGGGAAGAGTTCAGGAGGTAACACAGGGCACGGGGATTATGCTCAGAAATCCGAGCTTACTTGGTTCTCTTGGCCTCGAGTTCTTTCTCATATTTGGCAACAAGCTCCTTCCTAGAAGAGTGAGGGAGGTTGTTAGTAAAGTCATCCAATAACAAAAAGTGAGATGTGAGTAAATGATTTCAACTTACTGCAAGTGCGGCGGCGCCGCTGCGTAGTGGCTGAACTCCATGCTGAACTCGCCCTTACCCTGTGTCGCGGCACGCAGATGCGAGCTGAAGCCGAACATGGCATTCAGACTGCATTCGGCCACCATGGTGAAATCGTCGGAACCGACCTCGGTGTCCACAATGGTGCCGCGCTTGTTCATCAACATGAGAATATTGCCCTGGAACTCGGAGGGTGCCGTGATGGTCGTCTTCATTAGGGGCTCAAGCACCTGGCCGCCGGCCTCGTCGAACGCCTTTTTGAAGGCCATCTGTGTTGCCAAGTTGAAGGCATAGTCGCTGGAATCAGTAACGTGGGTCGCACCATCCGTGACGACCATGGACGCGCCAATAACCATGTGGCCCAAGAGCGGACCCTTTTCGCACACCTCCTGGAAGCCCTTCCCGCAAGCGGACAGGTACTTGTCTGGGATGGTACCACCAACAACCTTGGTCTCGAACTTGTTCTTTTCGGGTTCGGCCTCATTGGGCTCGATGTAGCCCACGACACGGGCATAGTCACCTGGGCCACCAGACTGGCGCTTCAGCAAGAAGTCGAAGTCGGCGTGTCTGCTGATGGTCTCGCGGTATGCAACGCGCGGCTGCCCCGTCTCACAGTCCACCTTGTACTCACGACGCAGGCGCTCCACGTAGATGTCGAGATGGAGTTCGCCCATACCGCTGATGATGGTCTCTTCAGACTCGCTGTCGACGTGAAGCCGAAAGGTAGGATCCTCCCGCATGAAGCGGTTCATGGCTTTGCTGAAGGCATCGGCATCACTGCTGCGCTTGGGCTTGATGCTAAGTGACATGACGGCATCGGGAACGAACATGGAGCTCATGCCATAGGGCAGTTTGCCATCGGTGAAAGTGTCGCCTGACGCGCATTCGACACCAAACACGGCACAAATCTCACCAGCTCCAACCTCGGCGGCATCCTCCATCTCACTAGAGTGCATGCGCACAATGCGCGGGATGCGGACTTTCTTGTCGGTGCGCGAGTTGAACAGGTACGACCCCTTCTTAAGCGACCCCTGGTAGACGCGCATGTAGGTGAGCTGGCCGTAAGGGTTTTCCTCCAACTTGAAAGCCAGGCCCACAAATGGGAGCGAATTGTAGGGATAAAGTTCGGCAGGCGCCTCGTTCTTGGATCGGTCAAGCGCCATATTCGTGACATCAGTCGGGTTCGGGAGATAGTCGCAGACGGCATCCAGCATAGGCTGGACGGCCTTATCGGCAAGCGCAGTACCCATCAAAACGGGGGTAAACTTCAGGCCAATGGTTGCTCTCCGGATGGCGGCCTTGATCTGCGCATTCGTAGGAACCTTCTCGTCAAGGAACATCTCGGCCATCTCGTCGTCGACATCGGCCAGCTTCTCAATCAGCTCCTGCCTCTTTTGTTCAGCCAACTCCTTCAGGTCGGCAGGGATTTCGTTAGAAACCTTGACGTTGATACCACGGTTGCCCTCGTTCCGGATAGACCTCATCTCGATAAGGTCGACAACACCCTCAAACTCTTTTTCTGAGCCGATGGGGATCTGAATAAGCGCGGCAGGGATCTTGAGCTTCGTGTTGATTTGCTCGACAGCCTTGAAGGGATTGGAGCCCATGCGATCCATCTTGTTGACGAAGGTGATCCGAGGGACGTTGTACCGCTTCATCTGCCTGTCGACTGTGATGGTCTGACTCTGGACACCGCTCACGGCGCACATGACCATGACGGCGCCATCCAGCACTCGCATGGCTCGCTCGACTTCGATGGTGAAATCAATATGGCCCGGTGTATCGATCAGGTTGATGTGGTAAGTCTCGTCGACGCCGTTCTCCTTTTTCTTCCAGTCGGCGAAAGTAGCGGCCGACTGAATAGTGATGCCTCGCTCCCTCTCCAGCTCCATCGAATCCATCTTGGCACCGACGCCATCCCGCCCTCGAACCTCGTGGATCGCCTTGACTCTGCCGGTGTAGTATAGAATGCGCTCGGTAACTGTGGTCTTTCCGCTGTCGATGTGTGCCTAATGCAGATATGTTCAGTCTCTGCGCCATCCCGGGGGGAGGACCTGCTACTGCTGCCGCTGCTGCTGCTGCTAGTTTCAGCCATTGGATGGCATCTCACGTACTGCGATACCAATGTTCCGGACCTGCATCAGCCGCTTCGACTCCTCGGGCGACATGCGGGCTGCGGCGGCTTCGGGGGTCATGTTCGCGGCGGCCGTCTCCTTGGCCTGCTTGAGCCTGTACATGGGACGCCAAGGATCAGCTCATAACGCCGAGGAATTTGGGGGGACTAGAGCAGCTGGAGAAGGGAGAAACATACGCAGCTTCTGCCGCACTCAGGGCAGCTGTTCTGGACATGGTGCCGCCAAAGTGCCGCCTGGTCTGGAAGTGGAAGCTGGTGGCCCGCGACGACGATGCGTTGACGGCAACGCGGCATCCCAAGCTGAAGGAACGCACGCCATATCTCGAGCCGACAGTGCGACCACTGTTAAGCGCAGCCACGGCCCGTATCACCCTCATCTTGACATATAACAAGAAAAGGGGGTGAAAAAGAACGACAGAAAAGGAGTGAGGTTTTAAGACCTTCGTCTGAATCGGGAATTCAGGAGCATTCGATGCATGGCTTGAACCCAGCTCGCGATTTTTTTTAGTGGGGCGCAGGCTAAAGTTACACCAGGCCACTGCAAGGCGCGCCAAATGTGTCTGGAGCAGCGGAGCTGGAACGAGCCTCAACTGTCTCTCCAGAGTCCACTCCCTACAACAAACCAACCCCCTGATGATCCCATTCATGTCCAAAAAGGTGCTTTGCACTATGTACAATACGAAAACCATTGTATTCATATCTCCGATGCAATGCCGTGAAGCGCAGTTTTTCTTAACCCACATGCTAACAATCCAAACGCCGTGATTTTCAGCACTTTAATGCCAATGAGGCCGTATCAAGCCCCTATCATATAAACCGCCCTACCTCCCGGCCATCTTTTATCCAAATATTCCATAACCGCCGCCCAATTTTAGATTTTCGTAAGAGCATTGTCTCTACCCGTTCCGTCTCAAACGATTGGGGATCAATAGACCATTCGTTAATGCACAACCGCTCATTGCATCAACTGCTCTGCACAAAACTCTGATGAAACTCAGAGAAGCAAGAAGAGGCCGGAGCTAAGCATGGTTACTGACATGGAGATGCCCATGGCGACAAGCTGAATGAGCCCCAGAGTTGCAGGCATGCCGGGAGCGGCATTGTGGGTCACCGCGCCGTCGGTGAAGCCTGCACTAGCCGCATAAGCTGGCGACGTCACTGACGGTTTCTGCGTCGCTTGGTTTTGGTTCGACGCCACAGTCGCAGACGGAATGTGAGCGCCATCGCTAGCAAACGCCACCACATGGGTCTTGGTCGAGTTGAAATCCGTCGGAGCAATGCCAATCTCGTTGTTGACCAAGTCGTATACCACATACGCAGATCGCAGGAAGGTGTCGCCGAGGAGGTATGGACCACTGCTGAAGGTCTGAATGCCAAACTCGCAGGCGTCCTGGCCCTTGAATGGACCCGAGGTAAACTTGGGCGCCTGCCCGGATGCAAGATCGAGGACCAACTCGTCCATAGTTACGTTGATTCGAGGACCGTTCGGACCAGCAAAGCCAAACGAAAAGTACCCTTTACTCTTCTGCATGCTGCAAGGAATGACTGCTAATTCGTACTGTCGAGAGTAGACTGCGCCGACCTCTTCCCAGACCTGCTTGGCCAGGTCGGTTGGCAGGTATGAGAGCGTCGTGCCAGAATCGAGTACCACGGGGATGGGGAACGATTGAGATGTAAGAGTGTCGCGGCCACTGGAACTGTGTGCTTCCAACGAAGTGAGGGCGACCAAGAAAGACGTGTAGTGGCCTTGAGTCGGGTACACTTTGATGCTGGTTAAATCGCCAACGTATTTTTCAGTGTCAATTCCGCCGAAGAGGATGCTGCCCTTGTCCGAGTCTGGGGCAGATGTCAGGTTTTGGCCTCGGTAGAGACATTAGGAGAGACCTACCCAAGTCGTTCAGCCATAAGCTGTAAGCAACAGTGTTGATAAGTCCCTGGTCCATCATGTTCACGGGCAAATTCGGGTATACAGCCGAAGTCGACTCTGTCCCAACAATGGCCTCGTTCAAGGCATATCCAACCCCGACCAGCCCGTAAGCAATATCAGTATTGATGCCCAGCCCCATGGTCATATTCGTTAGGGTCGCACCGCCAATCTGGAAATCGTCGGTAAAGTAGTCACCTGTGGAGGAGCTCCCATCGACGTATGAGATGTTAAAGTCGTTGTTCACAACACCAAAGGTGCTCGATTTGCTCGGATTGACTAGCCCAGCATGTTAGCAGGGAGGTAGAGAAAGCCCGTGGACCACGACTTGTACATACAGGTGCCGAAAGTACACTGCCCAGAGCTAGTCTGTTTGCAAACTTGCGCATTGGAATCCGGCACCCATATATCACTGCTGCCGGTGTCCAGCTGCAGAGTGAGGTCTTGCCCGGGTGTCCCCAGTCGGCAGGTCGCAAAATAACCGCCCCTGGTCTCTTCGTTGGTGATAACCTCCTCAATCGTCGAGGCCCGCTTCCGGGTCCTCGATGGAGCATGCCGTAGCAGCCGTTTCTCTATGTCCCACTGGACTACACCCTTCTGTCCCTTCGCCCAAACTAGTCCGGCAAGCATTGAGCCCGCGGCTGCTGTGACATATCCTTTCATGGTCGTAAACGTTGTGGGCCGCGTGGTCCTGCGAGGGACAACGAGCTTCAAAGGAGGTTGGACTTTGGTACTCAACGAGAAGCAGCCAAGTGGGAGCAATGCTCTCGGCGAGTCAAGATGATGTCGCAAACGAAAGACGGGCCCAAGACAAGACGAGGTAGGACTGGATTATGCGATGAGGACAATAAAAGCTGACATTTCCATGATGAGAGACCCAAGACGTATTAAATGTGGAGAAGGAAAGATACAATCGTCATCGCCGACGCAGATGGTGCTCAGAAAGCAAAGAGAGATCTGTGGAACATAAATGGACGTTGGGAGGGAAGGAGAAGCAAGAATCGCCAAGGAGTCAAAGGCTTGGGACGTGGGAAAAGGGAAAAACGCCAAGCTGCCGAGGACCACCATGCAATTCGCGATGCCCCCAAGGAAACACCAAGCACGAACCTACCAGCCTATGAAGTGAGGCCAGCAACACGGGCCAAAGAAACGGCCAGTGGCTCACTGATTCGGAAAGTCCGGATCATCATGTCACCTGCCTCTGAAGAGACTCGACGCCATCGCGCGGTGGGCGCATTGTCATTAACTGATATTCAAGTCTCTACATAGGCTAGCCAAGATCAAGCCGAGCCAAGCGAGCCAAGACGAGGCCAGTGTGGAGCATGATTGGAGCTTTGCCCCGGACGGCAGCAAACGGCAGGAAATTGGGCGAGCCAAGGGAAAGTACGAATTCGATGATCCTGGCAAGCCTGGCCCTGTGGATTCATGGCCTGGGCAAATGTACCGTTTGAGAAAGTACAATGCGTAGTAAGAGCAAACTGTCGAAAGAGACGTGATGGATGATACTCTTCGATCTGCAAACAATAGCATTCCTTCCCACAGCAACCGCCAATTCGATCTCAAGCTACTGAGCTACTCGCAAACCCAGAGAATCCGATGGGCTGTTGTCCAATCAGCCGCGACTGCCATTCTGCAGGGGCCTGAGCTCACTCAGACTCCCAGGATGTGTGACCCAAACCCCACGTGTCACAGGATTCCATGTCTTGGAGCCAATTGGCCAAAAACCAGCTGCGCTGATGTACGCAGTACAGCTCTCCCGAACTCCGAGCACGGACAACAGGGACAGCTTCACGAGCTCTGGTTGAAATCTCCATTTTTGTGAATTTTATCGCAGCACCCAAATATATCTCAATCACCTATCGTGCTTGGAGGTCGTGCACCACCAACTGCCAGCAACACCAAACCGTAAAATCCACTTTCATTTCATCTGGGTTTACACCTCCATGCAGCCACTCGCAAGAGCCAACGTTTACAATGAACCGAGGTAGGTTTCGCCGGGTATCAACTCAGAAGCAAGTGCTCGTTAATATACCACCCCAGCTGCCCCAGTCCATTCTCCAAAACCTCGGTATGGCAGACATATCCAATGCGAACGAAGCCCTTGAAGTCCTTCCCCAGCCCAAAACAGGGGCTTCCTGGCATGAACAAAACTCGGGTTTTGTCCAGCACGTCAAGGACGAACTCCGGGTCGTCCACCGGCGTGCCGTCCTTTTTGAATTGGATGAGAGCCGTGGTTCCCGCTGTAGGCTTCACCCATGAACAAACCGAGCTATATCGTTCTACGAACGCGTTCAACAGCGCAAGATTCGTCTGGGCGAGAGTTTTGTTTCTCTTCAAGAGTGACGGGAGCACCGCCTCTGAGAGCGCATATGCCGCGACCTGGTCGTCGAGCTGCGAGACACTGATGGTCGTGTAGTCTCGGGCTGCAGAGACAGCCTCAATGATGTTCGCATCTCGCGACGCTATCCATCCGAGCCGTATTCCGGCCAAGGCCCAAGCCTTGGACATGGAGCCTGTAGCGACCGTCTTCTCGTAGCCCAGCGCGAGGATCGAAGGAGGAGCTTCCTGGTTGCTGGGCAGAGAATGGTAGAGGGGGCTGTAGACTTCATCCGAGAAGATGATAATGCCCCTCAGTTCCGCAAAGGCAACGATTTCTCTCAGAACCGATATGGGGATGGTACTTCCTGTTGGGTTATTTGGATTGTTGATCACGATCATCTAGCCCGGTCAATATGTCATATCACAACTCAGGCTGCAATTTCGTGGGTAACTGGGACTGTCTTACTTTGGTGTTGGGCTTAACAAGACGCTCAAGATCCTGTACATTAGGGATATGGGCATTCTCTTCCTTCAGCGTCCACAGCGAGACCTCGGCGCCGAGGCTTTCAGGGACAGCATACAGCTGCTGATAGGTAGGATAAACGCAGATGACATGATCTCCAGGCCCGACAAGAGTGTAGAACAACAAGAAATTGGCGAGGATAGCGCCCTGTGTTATGATGACGTTCTCGGATGGGAGACGTACGGGAGACGCCCTATCGAAGAGGGATGCGACTCTCTGGCGAAGAGTCTCTGAGCCTCGAATTGCTCCATACGTCAACTTAGTGGATAGTGTCAAAGGACCCGACGAGTTTTTGTCCTCGGACATGTCCACAAGGTCATCAATTGAAACGGAAGCGGCACATGTCTCGGCGATGTTGATGACCCCCGGTGTCAGTTCATACCGATCCATCCACTGCTCGACCTCGAAGGGCTGAATCTTGACCATTTTGAGAAACTATGCAGAGGGGCGCTCTGCAAGACAAGAGCACAACAAGATCGTTGCGGCAAGAATTATGGGTCAAGAATTAAGGGTGGTGGATACTAGAGTCGGGTATTTGAATATATATACGACATTGTAATTATCTGGATACTGTCTGCAGTTGACGGCCTCCTAACATTTTTTGAAGCATTATACTTGTAGACTATAAAGGGCGCGCCTTTGGCCTTCCGACTCCACACCTCAACAGCAGGTATGTACCTCGTTAATAAGGTGCCTAGGTAGATAGGTCGGCAGATGGTTCATGAAGGTGTCAAGTTGGCCAGAACTACTCTAATCCGTCATCAACTTTAGCTTTTGCAGATAGTTTTGGTTTCCGGTTCTGCGAAGTCACACAATACATGATGAATGGTATAGTGTCTTCTGGCTTTTGATAAGGTGAACCTTTTGGGGCCCCTTGAAAAGGTTCCAGAGACATGCACATGAATTGGCTAGGGCGGGGAAAGACATCCATTGCCCCCCTTTCTGATAACGATAGGCCCCAACGGACCGTGGGGTTGCAGGTGGTACCAAAACCAGCCAACCAAAATGCCCAAGACGTCAACACGCCCCGGTATTATGGTGGATCCAAGCCACATCCCAGGTCTGAGCGGCTCGTTGTCTGATATCCGATCAGGCAGGTCAGGAAGGTTGCAGTGAGTGGCTGGTGGGCTGAAGGTCACTGCCCGTTCATCCACAGCCGACATCATCGCCCTCAGCTGTTCCAAGTGGTCCTCTTGGTGCTTGCTTGCGCATCCTCCATTCATCCGTGCATATTTCTCATCGTGTTTCCATCCCAAGTTTACTTCGTCTCTTCACTGCCGTCAGCGCTGCTTTTTTTTCTTGGTGTTCTTTTCATCCGAGTCAACCTCGGGCCAACGGTGGCGTAAGCTTTCCATCGTTCCAGGGTTTGGCGTGCGATTAGGGTCCAGGTCCTGGTGAGGCCCAGTTGTTTGAGCCGTGGGGTAAACGTTAGTTGGTTGGAGTTGCCTGCCTGCCGCCAACATTCGCCGCCTACATAGGCAGGTACCCAGTACTCGATCTGCTCTAGCCGACAGCTTCCTCGACAAGAAGCGAGCTCCCTTCCTCTCTGGCAACACCTGCGGTGCATCGAACACCCCCCCCAGCGCCTCTTGCCTCAAAGGCCCGCATCGCCTTAATTCTTGCGACCATGGCGTTTCGGATACGCAGCGCGCTCACGATACTGGCCGCGCTGTCATTCTCGGGCGTCGCAACCGCCTACCGGAACTCATCGTCCATCAGCCTCCCCCGAGCACAAGTCAGCATCCTCGACGATCGTCCCAAGGACTGCCCTCCGTGGTATGCTCATGGTCTTGGCATTTTGTTGTGCTTTTGGCTTCTGACTCGGATGCTAACAAATCTCTCTTGATAGCTTCAACTGCAACCTCCCCGTCTACTCTTGTGGCCAGTTTGCGCCATGCAGCGAATACAGTGGAAAGTGCAACTGCCCCGACGGCTTCGGCGGCGACAACTGTCTGGAACCTCGTATGTGATGTCCCATAGTCTTCTGATGGCGTGGACTACTTTGTACTGACCACTCTGCCTCAGTATGCGGATCCCTTGCTCGTGGCCCCGACCGATCAGTGCGCGATGGTAAATATTGCGACTGCGAGGATGGATGGACCGGGATAAACTGCAATGTCTGCACAAACGACCGAGCCTGCGACAAAATGGTTGAGACGGGAGAGGGCGGAGTATGCTATACTGGCGGCGAGGTCGTAAAGCAGAACCACCAGATGTGCGATGTCACAAACAATGCGATTCGAGTCCTCCTTGGGGACAAGGTCCCACAAGTCACCTTCACTTGCAAGAAAGAGACCAAGGATTGCGACTTTCAATGTGCGCCGATTTGCCTTTCCCCTATTTATTGCTCTGCTCACTGACTGACATCCCCATCACGCAGTCTGGGTTGACCAGCAGGAGTCATTCATGTGCCACCTGAATGAATGCGAATCCACCGCCAGCTTCGATTACGCCGGGGGAAAGAACGAGACCGATTACAAGTGCGAAAAGATCGAGTGCGAATGCATTCCCGACCGTATGCTCTGTGGACAAGACGGCTCGGTGGACATTAGTGACTTCCTTGTCAACATGATCCGTGGTCCCGCCAAGTTTGAGTGCAGCCAGAACGCTGGGGAGGCCAAGAATTGCGCCTTTAAAGAGCCCGAGATGAACAACTTGATCAGCGATATCTTTGGCGACTCCAGCATCCTGCTAACCTGCGGGTCTGGTGAGTGTCTGTACCACACCGAAGTTCCTGGATACGCGCCCCAGGTACCCAAGATCAACACGCCACTTATTGCTGGTGTTATCGCTGGGTGCTCGCTCTTCCTCGTCGCCGTCATTCTCGGGACATGGTATCTTTCCCGGAGAAAGTTCAGATATGGAGCGATCCATCTGGACGACTCTGATGACGAGGCTATCAAGCTTATGACTGACCACAAGCCGGCTACTTTATACTTTGAGAACGTGTCCTACAACTTGAATGGCAAAGAGATTCTTTCTGGAATCCAGGGCATTGCGTACCCAGGAGAGCTAACCGCGATTATGGGCGCTTCTGGTGCTGGCAAGACCACCTTTTTGGATATTCTTGCTCGCAAGAACAAGCGAGGCAACGTTGATGGAGACTTCTATGTCAACGGCGAGAAGGTCAGCGACGTCGATTACAAGCACGCGGTTGGCTTCGTTGATCAAGAGGACACAATGCTTCCCACATTGACAGTGCACGAAACCATTCTAATCAGTGCCCTCCTTCGTCTCCCGAGGGACATGGGACGAGCGGCAAAGGAGCAAAGAGTCACCGAGGTTGAGAAGCAACTGGGAATTCACCATATCCGGGACTCCTTAATTGGCTCTGAAGAAGGCAAGGGACGCGGTATTTCTGGAGGAGAGAAACGCCGAGTCGGCATTGCCTGCGAGCTGGTCACAAGCCCATCCATTCTCTTCCTCGATGAGCCGACGAGTGGTTTGGATGCCTACAATGCCTACAACGTCATCGAGTGCCTAGTCACGCTGGCCAAGACGTACAAGCGGACTGTCATCTTCACCATTCACCAGCCCAGATCCAACATTGTCGCCCTCTTCGATCGACTCATCTTGCTGGCCCGGGGCAAGACCGTCTATTCTGGCCCCCTGCATCAATGCCAAGACTACTTTGATCACATTGGATATAACTGTCCTCCCGGCTTCAATATCGCCGATTATCTTGTTGACTTAACCATGCACGCCAGCACTACCACGTCTTACGACGACGGGACCATCGCGGCAGATGCCGTGAGTGTTGGGCCTAGCAGTACCAGGGCTGTCAAGTCGATTGCCAGCGTGTCGGGCGGAAGTATCGGAGAGGACAGCGGAGTCGAGGCTTCTTCCTCGCGCCCCAGAAGCAAGCGTCGCAACTCTGTGAGGCTTCGGCAAGAAAGAGAACTTTTCACCAGACGCAAGCCAGTGGACACTGCCGCCTCCTCGGATGCCGGCGATGAGATCGGAGCTTATAAGCTGCAAAAACAAGCCCCAGGAACCGTTGCGCCGCCACCGCCATTGATGGATGATCCTCACGATCTCCCACCCGCTGCCAATACTGAAACCGACCTTGACCTCCTAGTCCACTCGTTTATTCAGTCCGATATGGCTGGCAACACCCACGATGAAATCCAGCAAGCTATCACGGCCGCAGCGGCTAGCAACGGCCAGAACTCCAACGGCTACGCAGCAGGCGGTCCCAGCCTCACCCCTAATACGATGGGCAAAGGATATGCTCGCGTTGGTCATTTGCGACAATTCATCATTCTCTCACAACGAACGTGGAGGAACCTCTACAGGAACCCCATGTTGATGCTGACGCATTATGCAATTGCCATTCTGCTGGCAGTCTTTGCCGGTTACCTCTTCTACGGCATGAGCCTGGACATTGCTGGGTTCCAAAACAGACTCGGCTTGTTCTTCTTCATCCTTGCCCTCTTCGGGTTCAGCACCCTGACTAGCTTGGGCGTGTTCTCACAGGAAAGGTTGCTATTTGTCCGCGAGAGGGCGAACGGGTATTATTCGCCCATCACCTACTTTACTGCCAAGGTTTTGTTCGATATTGTCCCTCTCAGGATCATTCCCCCCATCCTTTTGGGTGCCATCATCTACCCAATGACAGGCCTCGTCGCCGAACCGGAGAAGTTCTTTGTCTTTATGCTTGTCTTGGTATTCTTCAACTTTGCCGCCGCTGCTATCTGTCTGTTCATTGGCATTGTATGCAAGGACGCCGGCGTCGCCAATCTCATTGGTAGCTTGGTCATGCTGTTCAGCCTGCTCTTTGCTGGTCTCCTGCTCAACCACGATGCCATTCCCATGGGCGCTCAGTGGCTTCAGTGGCTGTCCATCTTCCACTACGGGCTCGAGGCGCTCATCGTCAACGAGGTTACGCAACTGATTCTGGTCGACCACAAGATCGGTGTCGACATTACAATCCCCGGCGCCGCAATTTTGAAATCGCTCGGCTTTGAGAACCAAGCAATGTGGGGGGATATCCTTCACCTGGGCATCTTCGGCATGATATTCATCATACTTGCCTATGGGGCTATGCACGTCCTCCTCGTTGAGAAGCGGTAATGCAGCCTTGGGCCGCAAATAGATAGATGAAGATCAACATGAGAGATAACTGTCGCAGTGAAGGATAGAAAGTACCGTCAACTATATTATTTGAACGCAACAAGATCGCTTTCTAGCCTTCTTCCGGACGGTCCCAGCTTAGTTCTTGGAACATTTTCCTGCCAATAGAGAGGCCGGGGGAGTAAATATTCGATGTCTCGGCGTATAGCAGCAGGTTTCCAGCGTTTTGAATGACAACTCTAAAGAAATAAGTAAATGGCTACCGGACACCATCTTTATTGAAGGGTACATCTGCAATGTATATATAGAGAGAAGGGCTTCGTTCAGCCTTAATTGTTATTTTTACATGCTGTCACACAGTTCTTGTACACGGATGGGAGAAACGGAGTCCCATAAAAGATCCTTGGAAATCCCGAGAACCTCAGCAACAGATGGTATCTCCCCATCCGACAATTTTCTTTTATCATTACCGAAGTGTTGAGCAGACGTCGGTCATTAATACAACTTGCCCCCCGTCAACGCTTCGGCCGCAATTTTCTGTCGTTGTATCGTCCTGAATTCCTTCTCATGCTTCTCAGCAGAAGATGTTGAGTGACCAAGCGTCTTGCCGAGCCGCAGCTCTTCGACGCTGATAGGAGTAAGTACGTCCCAGACGCTTTGGCCAGGACTGGTGCCAGTACCAATGCGGAAACTATCGGGCTTGAAGAGCTTATCCACCCTCGCCTCCAGCTCTGCCTCGTCGACAATAAAGTTGCCCGCCGCAATGTACAGCTGGGCGAGCGCGTCCCGACGATCCTCGCTCTGCGTCGCCAAGATTGTCGCGTGTCTCTTGCGTGCCTTTTCGGCCAGCTGAAATCGGTTCGGGTCGGGCATCACCGCCATTGTAGAAGCCGTGCTCGCGCGGACAGACGACCGGGTCAGCACGTCATGCATTGCGTCGGGCGCTGTGGCTGCCGCCAGGTTGGCCTCGTATTTTCCCCTGCTGCGCGCCGAGACGTGCTGGTCGTGCTGCTGCTTGCGCACCCAGAGCCCTTGCAGGCCCGCCTTGAGCGACGCGCGCCGGCTCTCCGCCATCTCGCGGCGTCGCGCCTCGTGCTCCGTCTTGGGCGGTAGTCCGGCCTTCTCGGACGCCGACAGTGGGGCGGCGTTTTCCACGTATTGGGGCTTCACCTTTCGGTTGCCTTCTCGCTTTCGGAAGATCTCGCGGGGTACGGGCAGGTGTCCCCGAACAGGCGGCAGCTTGATCTCGGAAGACTGTGGTGGCTCCGGCACGGTGATGTACCTCGGGGACTCGGGTGGAATGACGATCCGCGCGACGGGGCTGGAGGTGCTAAAGGAGGAGAGGAGGGCTGCTGGGCTCTGGCGCCATGTCGAGGTTGAGGCCGTCAGGCGAGAGGATGAAGATAGGAGAGCGGACTGGATGCTGCATATCGCCGCCGGGCGCGGTAGTTGTGGTGCCATTTTGGGTGGGCAAGTTCTCTCTCAATTGCGACCTGAAAATGAGAGGAATTGTAGGGGGCGAAAAGGAAGCTGGGTCGCCCCAACAAGGCGCCGGGTATTTCGAATAGAAGGTGGTGAGATGGAACACCACGCACACAGGACGCAAGGAAGGGACGTCACGTTTGAAAGGACAGGCCCCAGATCAAAAGTGAATGAATTTCTGAAGCTTGGGCGAACCTTGAGCGCGCCTTGCCTTTTTCGCGCGGCTGTCAAGGCTGTGAGGTACAGACACTCAACCCACACTTTGCCGGGCCACACCGCCTAATTTTTCAATGGGAGCAGAACCTTTGGACTCCACACCCCGCCGAAAACTTCGACCCTGCTGCGACTACTTCTTCCCAGCCTCTTCCTCTTCTTTCGCATTTCACGAAAACTCAGTCCTACTTCTCTATCTCTCGCGGGCGAGGCTCACTTCTCAACTGTTCTTCATCTTTCTTTCCGGCTTCTGGGTTTCATATTTCACATCGCAGAAACCGACACAATGGGTCAAGGTACGTTTGCGCCAAGCTCTCTCTGCCTCACCTCAGAAGCCAATGTTGACAACCCACTGCAGGAAAGAAGGAAAAGAACCGTGAGGCCACGGCGGGCCGCAATTCCGGAGACCCCAAGATCAAGGGAGAGAACTTCTATCGTACTGCGAAGCAAGCGAAGAAGCTCAAGGTCGAGGGCACTGGTAGAGCCTTCCGAAACTCCGAGGGCAAGGTCGTCCAAGCAGCAGCCTTCCAGAGCAGAGATGCGCCGAAGGGTGTCATCGAGCCTAACCGACGATGGTTCACAAACACGAGAGTGATCAGTCAGGAGACTCTCTCCTCTTTCCGCGAAGCCATCAACGAGACAGAGAAGGATCCCTATAAAGTCTTGTACGTCTTGACTACCCTTTTGGTCTCAACTACTTGGGAAGCCCCATTCTAATATCTACCCCAGATTAAAAAGCAACAAGCTCCCCATGAGCTTGATCCGTGATGGCCCAGCGACTGAGGATGGCATCAAGAAACACAAGGCCAAGATGACGATCGAAACAGAGCCCTTCGCAATGGCTTTCGGGCCAAAATCACAACGCAAACGCCCGAAGCTCAGCTTCAATACCGTTGACGACCTCGCCGGAAACATGGACGAAAGTCTGGAAACATATCATGCCCGTCTTGAGCAGATAAAGCTTTTGAACGGCGCAGCGGGGTCAGCGGCTGTGGAGGGTGAGGGCGAGGCGGCGATTGTGGACGAAGATAACACGATTTCGACAGCCAAGGAGGCGATCTTTTACAAAGGCACATCCAAGCGAATTTGGAACGAGCTTTACAAAGTAATAGACTCGTCAGACGTCATTCTGTAAGTTTTGCCTTCCTGCTGCATGGGCATCGGGGTGGATTCGATGAGAGGATGTTGCAACTTTGCGACATCCTCTTTGCGGCCCCTCCCTCTTCCCTCCCTAACCAGAAACGGCGCTAACTATCCACCTTGATAGCCATGTCCTCGATGCGAGAGATCCATTGGGAACACGATGTCTTCACATGGAAAAGTTTCTGAAAACAGAAGCTCCTCACAAGCACCTGGTTTACGTTCTTAACAAGATCGATCTTGTCCCGGCCAGCACAGCCGTAAGTTATCATTATTCCTATATTCCACCTTGAACGATGTCCTTGCCGAAATTACCCCCAAGCCTCTACTTTCTTAGCTTGGCTCAGCCTATGGTTTTGAAATATCGAGGGACCCCAGGGGTTTAGTCAGGATTCTTTCCGCAATTTTCTTTGCTTGATGGGAGTTATCCGTTACATTCCTGGGAGAGTGATATCCATCTCCTAGCTTCTCTGGCCCCGTCTTGGGGCTGGGGATTGACGGCCTCCGTTTTGAAGACTGTCATTGGATACCGGACGTGTCTCATTCGAGTTGAAGACCACCACTATTCGTTAAGGATAGCTCGTGGTGGTTTTCTTAGTTATGATTCACACATCTCCCAAACCTCTTCTGTCATTTTTGATTGCTTGTTATTTCATGTACTGACAGTTTTAGGCTGCCTGGATTCGAGTTCTGTCAAAGGACCACCCCACGATAGCGATGAGAGCGAGCATGCAGAACCCGTTCGGTCGTGGCTCCCTGATCGATCTTCTCCGTCAGTTTGCGCTTTTACACAAGGACCGCAAACAAATCAGTGTTGGTATGGTGGGTTATCCCAATACCGGCAAATCCTCCATCATCAACACACTTCGCGGCAAGAAAGTGTCTGTTGTTGCCCCCATACCTGGTGAGACCAAGGTGTGGCAGTATGTTACTGTAAGTTTGAGGTTTCTGTTGCGTATACGCCCAATTCGAAACAAAACTGACCGTCCACCTCCAGCTCATGAAGAGGATTTACCTCATCGACTGCCCCGGAATTGTCCCCCCCAACAACAAAGATGCTCCGCAAGATCTTATTCTCCGCAGCGTTGTCCGCGTCGGTATGTACTCTACTTTTTTTGAACTTCTCAAAGAAGTCAGTCAGTTCAATGCTAATATCGCACCAGAGAACGTCGAGAATCCGGAACAATACATTCCATTCGTGTTGCAGAAGGTCAAGTTGCATCACATGGAGAGGACCTACCAGATCAAGGGCTGGAAAGACCACGTTGAGTTCCTCGAACTTCTGGCGAGGAAAGCTGGACGTCTTTTGAAGGGAGGAGAGCCTGATTTGGACGGCGTAGCCAAGATGGTTTTGAACGACCTGATGCGCGGCAAGATCCCATGGTTCACCCCTGCCCCCGCAATGGATGAACATGACGGCACTGTTCGTGAAGGTCGCGAAGGTCGCTTCGGAGAGATCCTGTCGAAGCGGAAACGCGATGACGAGAGCGTGGCCGACACAACCATGGCCGATTCGGCACCAGCAAAGAAGCAGGTCAAACGCTCTGCTGATGACGAGGAGGCTTTCGAAGGCTTCACGAGCGACAGTGATTCGGAAGTTGATGAAGACGATGAAGAGGACGAAGCTGATGCGGCGGCTCAAGACAACGGCGATGAAGATATGATACCCCTGGATGATTCGAGCGACGAAGAGGATGGAGAAGAGGCAGAGCAAAGTGGTTCGCATGACGACGAAAAGGCTGGCGACAAGATGTCCCAGATTGACATTGAAGGAGCCGATGAAGTTGTCGAGTCTGAGGCGGAGGCTGCACCGACGCCAAAAAAGAAGAAGGCTGCACTAGACCCGAAGAAGCAGAGGAGGTCTAAATAGTGTAGGCTTTAGACTCAGTCCTGTGAGGAAGCTGCTGCGGTTAGTAGCCAAAAATAATACGGCACGACACTGGGCTCGGCCTCTAAACAATCCATTGTCCATTGAACGTCTCTCACTTTGTCTCGGGTTACACAATAATTTGATATCATGTTGGCTGTGCACATGCCGGGAGTCGAAAGACCCAAATCGGCTCAGAAAGTATTGGCATGCCGCCTCTGCATAACTCGTCCAGATGGAACTAGAGTACAACAAGAAGGTGAGCAAGACGAGCAAGTCAGTTCCATTGAGTTCAATGATCCCCATGGACTGAATTTAGACCTCGTGACCCCATTCGCCCGTCTGTGTTCTCGAGCAAGGCAGTGCCGGTGCCGATGGTAGTTGCGGGGACAGGGGCTTTCTCTTTCTCGATTCTTATAGTGAGCTAGCAGACATTTATTATCTGCCGGTTCATGAACAGCGTGTTTAAGCTTCCTCATCAGCTAGTCGCTATCCTCGCCCGGTTTCTTTCTCATTCACTGCCATATTTGAAAGCTGCTTTGCACTGTGCCCTGAACTCCACAAAATGGTGTTCATATGCATGTTAAGCAATGTGCCGCCGCCCGAGTGCCCTCCCTCTTTATGACCCCCTCATTTCCCGACTTCAGCCGTTCGCGGCTTCAAGACAGATCCCGAACCTCCAAGGCTTTGTCCAGAATCGGGAGGTGTAGCCACGAGGGTTGCCATCCTTAGTGGGGGTGCTTGTAGTTGGACTCTTCTTAATAGTGGACTTATGAGTTGGTGAATGTAATCTGTGTTGCCGTCGAGGCTTCCGTTTTCTGACAGGTCGGCCTCGCTCCACCCAGCCCGCCCTCTCGGTTGAATCCGACGTCACCTGACAGAGCCCGACGATTTATACCCGACACCTCTTTCCACGCCGCAAGTCGTTAATCCGCTTCCGAGAACCAAGGTTCCGATGGTCGCAATACGCCTCAAAAGATAACATTTGCCAGATCTCTGCAACGCGCCTGATTTCCACACAATGAGCGGGAAGGAAGTTACGGGCTAGAGCGAGAATGAGATTCTTGATGCAGTGAGAGAGGAAATCGGCAAGAGTTTGGTAAATTTGTTCGTATACCTTAGTATTTGAGCCATCATTCGATTCCCCCGCCTTTTTGGCTTTGGCTTCCCCGGAATGCAATCGGTAGGTATTCAACACCAACCCTGAAGAGAGGTTGGATGCCTCACACGCTAACCGAGATTCACAGTTTACGGCGGTCGAGAATGAACCATTTTACAACCGGATGATATGGTACTTCCGCAATGCCATATCGTGGGTATTCAGACATAGTCTTTCCCCTTATGTTGCACACCCTCGTCAAAATCTCTTCGACGTCGGATACCTGGTTATAGAACATGTGGGGGAAGGCAGAATGCTCTCCGAGCCTTGGAAGGAACACCGCAACGATCAGGATCGGAGGGCCAACCTCTTCCGGGATCTGTCTCGGGTCATTCTCTCCCTCGCGAAGCTCCCACTCCCACGAATCGGCTCGTGGACAATAAACGATCAAGGTGTCCTCTCCCTAACCAACCGGCCGCTCGCGTTCCAACTCCAGTTAGAAAACCGCGGGATTCCGACCGACGTTCCACGAGACCTCACATACACATCAGTTGAACCATACTTGTTAGACCTGATGGCCTACCACGACAGCCGTATTCGGCACCAACCAAACTCGATCCATAGCCAAAGCGACGGCGAGGCGCAACTAGCTGCCCTAGCGACCATGCGGGCTCTACTCCCAAAGTTCACAACTTGACACCTCCGTGGGGGGGCCGTTTGTCCTTACCTTGACTGACCTCTACCAGAGCAACATTTTCGTGGATGACGACTGGCATATCACCCGTCTAATTGACCTCGAATGGGCGTGTGTCCGTCCCATCGAGATGGTCCGCCCGCTAGACTGGCTTGCGAGCCCAGGCATTGGCAAATCGGCTTGGGGCATTGACGACCTCATCGATGATAATTTAGACGCGTACGCAGAGGGCCACAAGGAATTCATGGATGCCTTCAAGGCCGAAGAACTGGCGCTGTACCAATCCGACGCGTGTACCAAAATCCTCCAGAGCTGCTGGGAGACCGGGAGCGCTTGGTACTCGCGGGCGCTGGACTGTCCGAGTGCGCTGTACGCTTTATTCTTGTTCCATATCCAGCCGAAATTCGCCGCACACCTCAGTAATGCCGCCCTCGACGAGTTCAACCAAGTAGTAATGCCTTACTGGGACTTCGATACTCCAAAGTTCATCTTATCCAAGATCGAGGAGCGGGAACGGTACTCGAGCCGAATTCGGGACATCTTTGCCGCCGCCGCTGCTGGTAACGATGAAAAGAAAGACTGAGACGAAGAAAATGGCAGGACATGAATAAATACGCACGAGGTGTGTACGGAATCTAGATCAGAATACTGGACAGCAGCGAAGAGGCAATGCCGCTGGTGCAATGAAATGTATATCTTATGTTACTTGTGAGAAGCTCTACAACTGGCTTGGAGTATAGTTGACTACTTGCTGTGTTTCTGTCAGTCCAATTTAATTAATAAGTCTTTTGGGTGATTTCCCCCCTAGAAACTGGCATCCTTCCTCATGTGACCTTGACTTGGTCAAGTGAACCCTCGCTGGTTTTTTAGGAGCGTTACCTGGTTTACTTTTCTGCTTACCTGTTGTTGTATGCTGTGAGGGCGTTAGAAAGACGGTCGTGGTGGGCAATGACGCATTGAGGAAGCTGCCCCTCCTTCCAAGCCAACCCCTCATTCTTTCAGAAGCTGGCCGATTGTTGGTGTCTAGTAATCAACCGGGCCGATCGGGAGGATGGTATCATTCCATCTTTCTCTGACGCGCTTGTGGTAGTGCAGGTTACTAAAGGTACTGAGGGAAGCTACCTTAGGTATGTATGTGTAAGCTCCAAAATATCTACCTAGGTAGGTCCCTTTTAACCTTCTTATGTTTCCATCACTTCTTCCCGACAACAAAGTCGACTTTGGAGCTCAGCATCAACCAGCTTGTCTTTTTTTTTTTTGGCTCATCATTCATTTCCCACTCTCCTCTCTCACGCTTCTCAACCCAACCCAACCTTACCAGCAAGATGGCTCTCCCACCCAAGTTCGCGGGCCACCGCCTCCTCCTGTCCGACACGGCAGCCGCAGCGTCGGCCGAGACCCCCCTCCACACGATCGAGCTCTATCTCGACTACGTGTGCCCCTTCTCAGCCAGTAAGCTCTTCCATATTCCATCCATATTCTATTCTACACACATTAAACAACAAAATCCACTCACCCCCATAAATAGAACTCTTCAACACAGTGTACACAACCGTCGCGCCGGCGATCCGCAACGACCCATCCCTCTCCTCCAAAGTCCAATTCATTTTCCGGCAGCAAGTGCAGCCGTGGCACCCGTCATCGACGCTAGTGCACGAAGCGGGCGCGGCGATGCTGCGCCTGGCCCCGTCTCAATTCTGGGCCTTTAGCGCGGCGCTGTTCAAGGCGCAAAAGTCGTATTTCGACGTCCCCGTTGTCGACGAGTCGCGCAACGAGACGTACCGACGCCTCGCAAAACTCGGCGCCGAGACCGCCGCGAGCGTGGATGCCGACGAGATGTACAAGTTGCTGGCGATCCCCGCGGTGGCGGCCAACGACGGGAGCTTGAATGTGGGCAATGCGGTGACGAATGATCTGAAAGTGATTGTCAAGATGGCGCGGCTGGTCGGGGTTCATGTTAGTCCGACGGTGATTTTTGATGGCGTTGTGGCCAACGAGGTTAGTAGTGGGTGGACTGGAGAGCAATGGTTAGACTGGCTTAAGAAGAATGTTGCATGAGAAGCATGGGATGCTACTATGAACAAAAAAAGACCCCTCCCAAGATAACGTAGGTTAGGAACTTGCAAAACAAAACACTGCGCGTTCAGCTTCACAAAGTCCCCCATAAGAACCTCGCATGTAGATTGCACCAGCACGGTCAGTACAGCTCAAGGCTGTTCAAAAGAAAAGATCACTCTCTTATTCCCTTTGAAGCCTAGCTACCCACCCACCTCCCCTCTATTTTCGCATATTATGCTGGTTGAGAAAAAAGAAATGAAGACGCGTAGAAGCAGCCAGAACCTGAATGATGCCATGTTGCAGATACATCATCGGCCACGACAAGAACTGAGGACATAAGAGTAGGTAGGGCAGTGGGGATATTTACACACAGGGGAAACGTCGAGTCCCTCCATCTACAACCTATCCAGCTTTCGCCGGATGTTTCTTGTCCGACGCATCAGCTTCTTGTACTTCTTCTTCTTCATCTTCAGCTTCTTTTGCCGTTTGACGCTGATGGCCTGCATATTCCGTCCTTGGTGCTCGCGCGAGAGATCGTAGCGCAGCTGGCGCTGCATCATGCGCTCCAGGAAAGACCGCGGTTGCACGTCCTCCTCGACGAGCTGGGGGCTGTGGGCTACGACCTTGTACTGGCCGTCGGTATCCAGAGTCTCCTCGATGGTGACGATAGCCTTGTAGGTCCGGGTCTGGGGCTCCTCCTGGCTGGCCATTTCCTCGGCGGCGGCAGCCTCGACTTCGGCCTGGGCATCGGTTTGGGGCTCGGGCGGGGGCGGAGGGGTATGCGGCAGGAAGTGGCCCGACATGGCGTTTAGCTGAACATAGACGTTGGCTTCGGAGCCGTCAGGGCGCTTGTAGGTAAGCTTGGTGGTGCCATCCTCGGCCTCCTGCTGCTCGGCCAGCTCTTGGAGTTGCTGGTGCTGTTTTTTCTTGTTGGCAGTGTTCACCTGGGACCGGGGATTCTCAAAGTCATATACCGTTTGGTTAAGGGTTGCGAGCACGTCGGCCACTCGATGCGTCCTAGATTTCTGCTTGAAGATCTCGGCAAAGGCGCCATCGGTCACGGTCTTGGGCATGAGCTGGGTGACGGAGATGGGTCTGTGAAGGGCGAAGAAAGTCGAGAGCGCGAGGCCTAGAGAGACATATAGTCGCCGGTCAGTCATGGAGGGATGCGGACGGGGTAAGGACCGCGAGAAGGCGAACGCAAGGACAGACCTTCATCCTTGATATGTCTGGTGCTGGGGACACTGGGAAGCTGAGGTGCGGCAGCAGTCGTCTCCTTGGCCTTCCTCTTGCGCTTCTCTCCCGTGGTCTTTGTCCCATTGGAGGAGGGAACCGAAGGGCGGGCAGCTAAATCTCGCGATCCGCCGTCGGGATTCGAGGGCTTGGAGGAGGAGTAGCGTCGCTGGTGGCCATTGGGCCTGTAGGCCAAGCTGAAGGTAGTGGAGGCTCTAGGAACGGACGAAGTCAGGGAGGAAACGACGGGCGACTGAGGCGCTGCCGTAACAACTCGTCGCACTGATGAGGGCAACATGGCGAGGGTGAGATGAGGAGGAGGCCGCCTCCTGCCGGCGCAGAGTAGATGGCCTTCGTAGAATCACCCGAGAAAGAGGTTTCGGGACGCGAGAGACGACCCAAGAGGCAAGAGCCAGACGTCGAGATGGAGAGGAGGGCGGCGTTTGGTCACCGGCCCGGATTTGCTCACGTCACGTTTCGAGACTGCCAAACTTGACTTCGCTTGCTGTGGCTCTTGGCTGAAAGCCTTTGTTGGCCGTTCTCGCCCGGCGCTAAAATTGTTTCGCTTGAGGCCCTGGCGGCGCGGTACGTACCCAGTTTGGCTGGTCTGTGCTTCGATGAACAGCAGCGCAGCCGTTTCAGGCTTCCTTTTAGCGACGACTGTCCTGGTCTTCAAGAAAACAACTCAAAGGCCCTCTTTATGAATCTTGAAAGTCTTAAAAGCCGTACAGATGACTCATAAGGAATCTGATTCTCTGAATAACATAGTATAGAATTGGCAGCTTCCCCTCACCAATTGTCTAAGATGCCTCATGACCCCCATCACGTGGGCTCTGGACTACTTAGGGTTGCGGGCTCCACTGCCGAGACGTTGGAGTTCTAAGAGTAGAATATTGTCGACTTTGGCATTGCCGACGGCCTCCATCTCCTCGCCAGACTAGCTCGGCACGGCCCACCCCGAATTTGACTCTAACGATGCAGAGTGTACCCGTCATTGTGCTGCCAGTCAGATAAAATCGGACCAATGCTTGTCTTTGATCTGCGGTGAAACACGCTGCCAGTCGAGCCAGCTGAGCATCCGAGGAGGCGTCACGGGTAAAAGCCACATTCTGTGTTGTTGGGAGTCCACGATGCGCTGTCAAGGCTCACAGCCTTGAGAATCGGTATACTCTATCCCTTACTCCAGTCCCGGAAAGTAAACCACAACAGCACGGTGGACTCCGATGCCCAGCCGAGTGGGAACGGGAACCATTCCTCCAATGGCTCAACATAGATGCCCGTGCACACCTTGTCTTCTTTTTTTTTATACAATTCGATAGAACAAGGCTACAGTGCTTCCTAGGCATCTCCCATCCTCGTGTCCAGCGAATGGCTAAAATATCGCTGTAACAAAACGATTTGTCATCTGGCAGGTACCGTACATTAATGATATTCAAGTTCAGGTTAGAGAATTTTCTACTTGGACGGCATTTATGTGGTGCAACAAAGGGTTACTAAATTCCTCTAAGTGAGGAATTCCTTCAATTTCTCAAGCGGCACCCAAATCTGGACATCATAATACGCATGGTTATTACATATAAAGACGACTGGGTATTGGTATGACATCATGCACTTTGATTTTGCGCAATGGTGAGTTAGGTAAGCAAACATGCATCAAATATATATATTCCCGGAACATGATCAAATGGTGGGGAGAAGAGAAGGTAGAAAAATTAATTACAAATCAGTTACCAATCAACGAGATTGTTGTTTTCCCTTCTTCATCAGAGGTTGTGGGAATGCGCGGCTGTTCACATAAATACCTTCCTAAGTTGACCAATCGCTTGGGCTCTCCCAAGACATCAAAACCACATTCAGATACAACATGCGCTTTGCCAAAACTGACAACATGGCACCAAAACTTCTTCTGTGAGGATAGATCCAACTGTATTCTACAACTTAACAGAATACTGACATGGGATCTCAAACTCCAGCACTGGCGTGACTGGTAAGTCTTCAAATCCCAACGACTACAGCGAGAACATCGTGTTGACTGGTTGAATAGGCTACATTGGCGGCGACGCCTTCTATGCCCTTTACAAGGCTCATCCTGAGCTAGAGTATACTCTTCTTGTGCGCAGCGCCCAGCGCGCGGAGCTGGTCCGCGAGAAATACCCTAGCGTCAGGATTGTCTATCCCAGCGGCTCTACTTCGCTGGAGGATCTCGAGGAAGAGGAGGCCAGCAAAGCCAACATTGTTCTTCGTACGTCTGAGCTCATTTCTGTCTTTATGACGACGTAAATGTCCATTGTAAAGATGCTTGAACTAACCGCGTCACTCACTCAGACACAGCCGAGTCCGCAGACGATGTTCCGTCTGCCACAGCAATTGCCAAGGGCCTGCGCCGTGGTGCCGCCAACCGTTCAGCCGAAAGCCCAGCTTTCTGGATTCACATCTGTGGCACCGGCTTGCTTCAATGGGTAAGTTTTCTTTTTGTTTTTCTGGGGGACGTGAAAGATTACGCCTATTTACTTACACTCCGCTTAGTACGACGCAGCTCACAAGCGGTACGGCCAACCGCCTCTTCCCGAGGAGAAATACGACGATATAGCCGACATGGAGCGGATCACCAGCCTGCCAGATGAGGCTCTGCACCGTGACGTGGACAAGATCGTGCTGCCCGTCAACAGCGAGCTCGTGAAGACCGCCATCGTTGGCCCCCCAACCATCTACGGCACGGGACGGGGCCCCGTCAACACCATCAGCCAGCAAGCGCCCGCCATGGCGCGCTTCACCCTCAAGAAGGGCTACGCCCCCATCGTCGGCACGGGCAAGGTTGAATGGGACAACACGCACGTGAGCGACGTCAGCGCGCTGCTCATGCTTCTCGTCGAGGCCGCGCTGGACCCGTCGCGCAACACCAACCCCGAGATCTTCGGCCCCCGCGCGTACTTCTTCTGCAAGAGCGCCACGCACACGTGGGGCGAGCTCGCGGTCGACATTGCCAAGGAGGCCGTGAAGCAGGGCTATCTCAAGGAGGTCGTCCTGGAACCCGTCTCGTGGGACGAGATCCCGGACAAGTCGTGGGCCATGAACTCCAAGTGCGTCGCGACGCGCGCCGGCAAGTATCTGGACTGGGAGCCCAAGGGCCCGTCGCTTGCCAGCCAGATTCCCAGCATTGTAGAATGGGAGGCCAAGAGGCTCGGCGTCAAGAAGATTGGAGAGTAAAAACAGAACGCACGTAAGAGGCGAGAGATGGTGGTCGCTTTGGTTCAAAATTTAAGATTGATAATGAAACGTTCGTTCATTGTTGATGCTGACTGGGTCAGTTCATAGTTTTTATGTATTTATGCTATGATGGCTGCCCGCCAGACCGTACATGGTAGGTATACCACCTAACCGCTTGGCCATAAAGCTAGGAACCTGTGTTTTTAGTCGAGCCGTCTAGGTTGTTGGACATATTCCTTAGCTCTATAGTTAAATAGGTAGGGTTGGGGTTCAAAACAACTCAGGTCGTAATAATGCTAATTGCCAAGTACCTACCGTTTATGTAGAGAGGCATTCAGTTGGTGTTTACTCTTGGCAAGCATTTTGCCCGTGAACCCATAAACATTTATCGTCAAGTTGTCTATGTATAATGGTAGAAAGGGCATTCACAAATTATTGGCATATCGAAATTATAGTTACCTTGTTGTATTGCTATTAGAAGTCGTGTCAGAGATATTAAAGGGGCAAACATAAGTAGGAAAAGGCATCAAGAAAGTTCAATAACACTTATTGAGGAATGAACTATCCACTAAATCAATGCGCTAACTGTATAGTAATATGCCGGCCACTGTCCAAATAAGCAGTTGCCACAAAAGTTCGGATTCCATGGTTGCCCACTTCTCATTTCTCCAGCGGGAAATATATCTTCACTTCAACTTCATTCGCCCAGCCGCTTTCAAGCCCCATCTCATTCCAAGCAGTCTCGATATCGACTTCAAGAATACATCCGTCCACTTTGTTAACAGAGACCGTATGGGGTGGAAGAGGTTGACCTTGAATGGTGGCCATGAAGTTTTCTTCAATAGGCATTTCAGGAAGTGATGAGATATAGATTCCTAGGTAGGCATATTAGCATAATTCCGTGTGAAGCCTTGAATCTTCTCACCTAAAACTCCCAGGGCTTTCAGAGTGGTGTCGATGAACATTCGCCCGTTCTCGAGTAGCTTGAGTTGGCTGTTCAAAATGGCAGCACATCCAGTCATCTTCCCGACAAGTCCCAGGTTTGTGAGATAGACAGGACCCCGAGTCGCAGTGTCAAAATAAGACAATGGGAAGGCGCAAAGAACGTCATAATCTCTGACACCGAGAGATACGGTAAGCAACGAGGCTGCGGATGTCACTTCCAACGGCGGCGTCACTTTCCCACTCCTATGGGAACGTAGGATGTAGGATGTGGAGGACAAGACACCGGAAAAGCGGGAGAGAGGGACTAGCTCCGTGACTGGGCGAGTGGAAATGTTGAACACTCCCATGATAGGGGTTCCAGTAGCGGCTCTTCCATGATACGCGCCAACTTTGAGCAGACTGAGATCGTGGTAGCCGGTGTACTGATCAATACTCCGACCAAGGACACTTGGCCTAAAGATGGTCGTCTTGCCCCGCGTAGTTATGCCCGTCATCTGCTTGATTAAGTCGATGTCATGCTGACCAGGGACATCGGTGATGTAGACCGGGCCGCCGCTCACGCACCGCGCGGCTGCGTGAAAGCCAGAGTAAGCATGAACTGTTTGGAACATGTCCCAATCCGGGAGAATATTGAGATGCTGCGTCAACAAGCTGTTGTGCGCATTTGACCACAAATGCCATGGGTGGGAGGATGGGACTTCTGGAAAGAAATCATCCGAGTTTCGGCACACAACAGCAGGCCTGCCGCGAGGCAGTTGTGAGTAGAATAGAATCTGGGGGGACTGTGACATGCAAGAAATGACATGGTTGCTGAAGTGACGGAGAGACGCAATTGTCCAAGCATCCAAATATGTATGGATTAGCTCGCTTCTTGTTTTGGCCGACACCCAGGTGTCTACCATAAACTGAGCGTCCGTCTTGACTCCGTCAACGCCGCAGTCGGCAAGAAAACGGTAGAAGTCGTCGTAGAACTTGTTTGCGTCTTCCTTGGCAACAACCGTCATTTTGCCGCCAAGCGGCAAGTTTCGACGGATGGCATCCTCGCGAACAACTTCGACTGTCTTGTATCGCTTGGCGATTTGGCCCTTAGGGGCTATGCCAGCCCAATATCCGAGAAGTGCATGCCAGACAGCAATATGTTGAATATTCTTGTGCTTCGAACGGATCTCTGATACTAGCGCCTTGAGCCCCTTGGGAAATGCTTTGGGCTCAGCCTCGAAGTCATTCCAGCCATGTTGGAACTGGCCGTCGCCTCGATAATCAATATCCTGCCAGTTGTCGTCAATTATTAGACTTGCAATGTTAATCTTGTTGTCTGCCAGTGTTTCTACTGCTTTCAAGATCTTTTCGTCTGTCAATCTCTGGCCTAGGGCATTCCAAGTGCCTGACAAGATGGGTTAAAATAGCGATACCGACAAGAGAGCCGGTGGTTTTCAAACTCACAATATCCCAATCCGTCATACCAATTCTCGTACCATTTGGCCTCAACACCGCCCCCCAGAGCTGCTGCCTCGGCACTGTACTCGCCAGTGGATTGCTTGTGTGCAACGGTGAGATTACGAGCGTGATACATGACGGCAGCGTTTGCGCTCTCAAAGTTATCGCCAACAGCCACCAGGAAGGTTCCAATTCCAGCCTCGGTGTCATCGTTCCGAATCTAACGCACTGTCAGTACGAGAGGAGAGGTCCAGTCGAGAGCAGAAAATGGCTGGCATACATGAATCATGAGTTGGCCGGATTCGCCGCTTCGAAACAGTGACACAACATTGCCTAGGCCACTTATTCCCAGGAAAACAAGGTGCTTTCCCTGCGGGGAGAGGAATGAGCATAGCACGGCATGTTTATCTAGCTCAAGTCCGGACTTCCCTTGCCTCGGTGCAAGCCAAGGCGTCCAGGTTCGGACCAGAGCAAACCATCTGTCGTCGATCAGCACCAGGAGTCAGTCTCACAATCAAGACGGCAGACGGCACTTGAGCTTAGGAATACGCTCAGACGCCCAGTCGGCCATCTTACCTGAGATACTGTCCCCACGGGACGCCAATGGGAATGTCAGCGAGAGCTGATATATCATCCTTCACACCGTCCACCAATGCTTCAACGGACCAGAGCCGTGTTCCAGGACATTGGCTCATGTGGGGTTTCCATTTGAGGTCTGGATTCAGGCCATGAATGAGATCTGGCAAGTCTGTCGGGTCGTCCTCCCGAGTCGGTGCCTGGTCGATCACGACGACTCCATCGCCCAAGCCCTGCTCATCCCTGATCCACCTCCAACCATGCTCGGCCCGTTGGCGGAACTTGACAGTGAAACTCGAAGTCGATTGTACGGTCAAGGATGCCGTAAAATGCAGCCGCGCCGTGCCTTCATCGACATCATGTAGCGTTGAAGGAGATTGGTTCTGTTTGCTTGGGACAAAGGCAGCTTCTGTCCATTCTCCGCTTTCGCCCCCGCTCGAATGCCACAGAGCGAGCTGCCACGATTCCGTCGCAAGACCCGTTGGAACTTCAAGTACTGCATGGAATGTCACATCGTTGCTCTTGAGTTGTGTGACCTGCTCGAGCGGCGGATATGTTGCAATGAAAGCCACCATGTCTGCGGCAACTTCGGCAGGAGGAGGCTTCTGTTCTGGGATGAAGAGTGTTTGGAAGACAGGTTCAGACATCGCTGAGTGTTGCTGCCAAGTTGGCCTTTGCTGATTCTTTATGTTTTCTGAAGGGTTGTTAGGGGAAGGCGCAAGGGGCGGGGTGGCACGAAGAAAGCGAGGCAAGGGTTGATGTTGAGTTTAAAACCGGTGTTGGAGACGATTGCTCGTGTAAGTGCGGCGTTGATGGATGCAGACAGCAACAGCGATACGCAAGTCAATTGGCGGAATAATATCGCTTGAAGTTAGTATTACCAGCTATAAGGAGCCTACTGAGTTAATGTGATAGGTATGTATCTGCTAGACTTTAGCAGGAACAAATAAGAACTCTCTGCTCCTACATGTTGCCGATTGACAAGTGTGGTTTTCAGGAGCTACAGGACCCAGCCCCACTGGCCGGTTATCAAAACCACGAGGGAAAGGTCCAACCTCGTGACTTCTAACACATAAATATTGTATGTACCTTCGTAGTCCAGTAGACGGCATGTTATATATATGCTGCAGTCAGGTTTGGTAGTTTTGTACTCCTCCAGAGACAGTGCTATGTTTGGACCGTTTCAAGCTTCATCTGAAGCTCAGTCCAGCTCTTGAAGCTCCGAGCTCAGGCCACGCGGGAAGGTAAAGTGGCAGAGTGGGCCTTGGCAGCAGTGGGCCTAGTCCCAGCGAATCCCAGCAGGCTAATTTCCAAATGTGTGCACTGGTGCAGGGAGGCTCGGCTCCAACACGTGACATAGCCTGGAAATGCGCGCCCAGCGAGTTTAGCCCGGCCACTCCCGAGCTTTGCCTTGGAAGTGAGGCAAAATTACCTACCTGACCTAGTTTTTTGATTGATGCGAGGTTGCTGCGTCGTCGTCCGTCTTTCCTTCAAACCGCTCAATCCGCCCGCCCACACCCATCGACTGTCATGGCGTCCCGGAGACTTGCGCTGAACCTTTCGCAGGGCCTGCGAAGCCGAGCAGCAGGTCGTCTTTCCGTGCCCGCTACCGCTCGACGAGGCCTCGCGACGCCGCACCACAGCACCGGCGTCAGGACCGAGACGACCACCCTCAAGAATGGCTTGACTGTCGCGACCTCCCATTCGCCCTACGCCCAGGTAAGGGGATTGATTGTCCGGGCAATAAAGCGTGTTCCCACGCTCAATTGGCCTTCTCGCCCCCTTGGATGTTTACCCGATTCGCGGTGCTGACAGATAATCACTCGCAGACCTCGACGGTGGGCATGTGGATCGACGCGGGCTCCCGAGCCGAGACCGACGAGACCAGTGGCACCGCACACTTCCTCGAGCATTTGGCATTCAAGGGAACAGCCAGGCGAACGCAACAACAGCTAGAGATGGAAATTGAGAACCTCGGTGCGCAATCCTACTCCTCGGCCAACTGTTGTTTATTCAACAACTAAACTGAATGAACCGACACAGGTGCCCATCTGAATGCCTACACTTCCAGGGAGCAAACTGTCTACTATGCCAAGGCCCTGAACGAGGACGTGCCCCAGGCCGTCGATATTCTCTCCGATATTCTCCAGAACTCGAAGCTTGAGGAGTCCGCAATCAACCGCGAGAGGGGCGTGATTTTGAGAGGTATGTTGAAATGGAGGCGGTGGGTTGGCCTCGCATAATAACTGGGGTTGTGAACTAGAATCCGACGAAGTCGAGAAGCAGGTCGAGGAGGTTGTTTTCGACCACCTCCACGCCACCGCATTCCAGCACCAGCCCCTCGGCCGCACCATTCTCGGCCCCCGCCAGAACATCCAGGATATCACCCGCACCGAGCTTTCCAACTACATCAAGAACAACTATACCGCTGACCGAATGGTCCTCGTTGGCGCTGGTGGCGTTCCTCACCAGGAGCTGGTCGAGTTGGCCGACAAGCACTTCGCCAACTTGCCGAGCCATGGCCCCGAGACCCACGCCCATCTGCTGTCCAAGAAGACGCCCGACTTTATTGGCTCTGATGTCCGGATTCGCGACGACACCATCCCCACTGCCAACATTGCCCTTGCTGTGGAGGGTGTTAGCTGGAACGACGACGACTACTTTACGGCCCTGGTTACCCAGGCTATTGTTGGCAACTATGACAGGGCTCTTGGCAATGCTCCCCATCAGGGCAACTCGCTCAGCTCGATGGTGCATGCGAACAACCTCGCTACCAGCTACATGAGCTTCTCTACCAGCTATAGCGACACTGGGTAAGCTCTCTGGACTGAATCCTCTGCCGACAACGCCTTACTGACGAACGTACATAGCCTCTGGGGAATTTACCTCACCACTGACAAGTAAGAAAGAACCCTTTGAACAAGTTGAAACTAGAAGACAATTCGCTAACTTGCAACCTAGCCTTGAAAACTTCTCCGATTCGGGTAAGACCTTGCCATTTTACAAACCCACCTCCCCATATCTCATTGCTCGTCCCATTTCCCTCTTATTTGTCTTGATTTTAATTGTTGATACCAACTAACCAAAATTTGAAGTTCATTTCGCTCTTCGTGAGTGGTCCAGGCTGAGCTCGAACGTTACGGACGCCGAGGTCGAGCGTGCGAAGTCTCAACTCAAGGCTAGCATCCTCTTGTCCCTTGACGGAACATCCGCCGTTGCGGAAGACATCGGACGACAAATCCTTACCACCGGGCGCCGCATGGCCCCCTCGGAGATCGAGAGAGTCATTGACGCTATCACCGCATCTGATGTTCAATCCTTTGCTCAACGCAAAATCTGGGATCGTGATGTTGCGGTCAGGTATGTACCAAGGACGAAACCTGGAACCTGGTTCATCCCAAAATTGACGCTAATGATGAAACAGCGCTGTTGGGTCCATCGAGGGTCTCTTCTCCTATTCGAGAATCAGAGCCGACATGAGCAGAAACTTTTAGAGTATAAAAGTGAGGAGGGTTCGGTGTATTATAATAGTGTTGCATTCCAGCCCAATCATTGTACTGTAGGGTCGGATGGTAGACTTAGAGCAATCAACTGCTTACTTCCTAGTCTGCTGAGGTGTAGATATCTTTACTTTTGCAAGATATTGTCCATGGTTGATCACATTCTCTCGCTCACTACGTTCACATATAACATACTCTCTTCCTGGCCGCTTTCTTCCTGTTACAATAAGAGATCTCGAGTGAAAGGGGCGGTTCGGTGCCTTCAAAGCAGCAACGGTCATTTGTTTAGTGCGCATTCTTTATTGGGAAAAGTTATTTCTGAGTTCAGTTGACGTTCTTTCAACGTTCAAAGTCACTCGACTTACAGAAACCCAGGTTCAGTTGGCAAAACTGTGGTGAGAATTAAGATATAATGGTATCTTTAGAGTCTACCTATGACGGAGACTCCCTGATTGACATATGTCACTAGTTATGTTTTACGATTGTATCACGGAGCAACACCGAGTCGATTTAGGACTCAGGTATCAATTCGTATGTTTAACTGCCCGCCAATCGCCGATTATATTTATTCGAGAGTAGTTCGGCCTTGGTAGAGGCGGTAGCAGTGAAACTGAAGCTGGGATGACGAAAGAAGATCAGAAACTGCACTGGAAAGTCATAAGCCCCCCCCAACTTGCAGGTTTGCAGCAAAGAGAGGTAATCTTCCTCTGATATTAACACGCAATCGTGAGCAGGTGCAAAGCAAGGTGCCGTCTCTTTCTTTCATCTTGACTTTGTTTACGGTCGACCTGAAAATCGGATGACACGAACATATCACACCGACACAAGCAAAAGGCAGCGTGAAACGAGAACAATAATAACTTATCATGCAATGGGTTCGGATTCACTACAAATGGAGGGGGGATATATCTCGAAACTTAAGCGTCAGTTGACCTAAACTCAGATGCTTATGAAATGTCTCCCAGGTTGTCTTGCGGAGTCTTACCTATGGTTAAGGAAGGTCAGCTGCTTTAGATTCGATGTGAGTCAACCAACCACTAGAATATGAAACTTGCAAGACACACGTTTGACACGGTAGTCTTATCAAGTCGGGTGGCTTGGGTGGATGAACGAGACATGGGACAGAACAGAGGCTACTCACACATTGCGTAGATCTTGATTGATGAACCCCACACGTTCTTTTACTCGGGAATCAACCAAGAAGACATGGGCTGACCCAAGTTCGTGATATCGTTCATGACCACATACACGCCCAACGAATCAGCGACAAGGGAGTCGCCATCCCTTGCGCGTGGCGTTGGTTTGTTTGTGTGGAGTGGGAAGTATACGTAGGGTCATGCGGAACTGTACAGAATCCGGCATTTGGGGGGCCGGCACCTGGATAGTATGCTATAACACACAGAAATCTGCAGGGCGGGAAGCAAGAGTGTGGGTGGTGTGATGACATGACAGACAACCGCGGAAATCACTTCGAGGGCTACCTTCCTGATCTCTCCGATTCCCGAGTCTGGCCGAGATATACACACCCACTTAGAAGACGCAATGATTTGACATCTACGTAACAGCAAGAAGAGCTTGACAGCAAGGCTGACGTTGCAGATCGCAAGCTGCCTACTCTAAATATACGCCTCCGACATACCCGATCAAGCTTCTGGGAAAATGGGCAAGGGGAAATCCGGGTACCGAGCGGCAAGGTACATGTAAGAAAAAAAAACCCCCGAAGTTTTTTTTTTGTTTTGCATTATCATTTCATTTTCCATCGCCCTGGGAAAAAAAAATAAGCAACAACATAACCCGTACGCTTGTGCTGACCCAAGAGCCCAACGGCGGCGCGGAGGAGTCCTGCAATCACGGTAAATACGGCAGTAAATGCATACCAGAGGCGCAACTGGAATTGAACTTATGTGCTGTGTCAGACAGAACAGACTTTGGCTTTGGTGATGACATTGCATAACGGCATTCCTTTATTGGAGTACTACTAACAAGAGTACGGATACGTACTGGATATTCATGTCATTTGCCCTACCTTACTTGCTTACCTACCTGACCCATCTACCCAACCACGGGAGAGAGAGCAAACATCAAAAAGGGGGGGCGTAGCCATTGATGCACATCCGTCTGGGCAAAGCTGGGCATCGCTCGGACAGTTCGGACGTATCCCTTGGACTGTCATTCGCCCAATGTCGAGACTTGCGCGTCCCGGCCTTAGACTTCGCCTCCATTGGTGGTGGGAACAGCCCCTTGGTTAGAGCACATGACGGTTGGGATGGATCACTATACTAGAGCAGAACTCCTTGCCTTTGTCTTTGTTTGTTTTTGTCAGTTGTGTTAGACGGGGTTCGAAAAAAAAAAAGAATAAAAAAAGAGAGGGCGCGCAAAAACGAAGTGGATGACGATCCCAGTTGTTAGAGAACAACAAGGATTGTCAATGCCTGTGCCTTGGCGATTTGGAAGCAGTCAGCAGTGTCTCGGCTCCCCATCCCTCGCTCGGCGGCGGGCCCTCAGCCCCACCCCCGCTCTTTTCTTTTGCGTCACAGCTGAGGTGGGTGGCCCGCGCTAAAAAGTGGAAGCCAAGTTCGAGCGGGGAGTCTATTGAATTTCCAAGAGTTCCGCTGCGTATCCGAGTCTTGGGTTTTGGGCTTTTCCAAAAATTGGTCCGTCGAGTTCCGTCAGCACTGAGCATATCTCCACTGTTTTGGGCAGGACCTTGGGCGATGTGGACAACGTGGACAGTCCATGAGCCGGAGGCAGTGCCTGGCCTTGCTATCATGGGTTGTCCTGGAAGTCCGGAAGGGCTTCGAGCCTATCTATCTGTGTGTCGTGGGGAGAAAAGGCCCACGAAAAAAAAAAAAGATGAGGTAAAACAGCGACTAAGGCACGGATTAACGTTTGGCTTTTTGGGCACAGGGCCGCGCAGGGCGCTTATGAACGTTTGGTCGTCGATAAGACTGGTTGAACTACTGAGTACTGACTGAGTACTGGTGAAAGACCGCGTGGCAAGTCAACGGCGTGTCGCGGTCGTCAGGGCATGAATAACGACAACACAAACGGGATTCATGTACGTCCGTACGCTGTAAGAGAGAAGTTGACGGCGCACTGCCCACTTCGAAGTCGGGTGCCGGCGTGCCTTGCGACCGATGCTCCCGAAAATTGATGGTTGATGGTGGGGAGGACGAAGATGGGTGTGTGGATAATACGACATCCTGGAGTCTTCCAAATATGTACCTGCAAGGTATTCCCGTCTTTTTCTTCCCCAAATCTCCATCGGAAAACGGGTCGGGTTGACGATGTATTGTGCATCACGGGGGACATAACCTTCTTTCTTTGTAACGATTGCAGATGGATGTATGCGTGCATGCATCATCAATCATCCCAGGACCTGAGCCCATCTCACGGCAGCGTTGGACGAATGTGTCGAGCGGGGTGTCCAGATATCGGGTGCTTGCTCCTGACATGATACAGTAGGTCTAGAGTACATACGCACAGGACGTATTCCAGCAGCACGTCATATTATCTCGGCAGCTACCCGCGAATCGCTGATGTTTGCAGTCTCTTTGTTGTCGAAGACGCTGGATTATGCAGCTGGCCACGCTGGTCAAGGGGCCCGTCGTGGCCAGGCTGCGCGACCTGTTACCTTATCTTGCTTTTGACCGAGGCCGCCATTCGCGGCGCTTGGCTGAAGATTATCAGTCTCGGCGGTCTCATGTCCCGGTGACAGACCAGCGTGGGCTGCATTTCTTGATCAGGAGAGGAAATGGAAAAGAAGCTCACTCACTCATTTGGTATTTACAAACTTGAGCCCCCTTTTACGCCTGGATAGACACCAACTGTCGGGCCACAGCCAAGCAACACGCCTGCCCCCACATGCTCAAAGGTTGTATTTTGGAGTGGAGAGCGTATCCCCATTTGAAGTCCCTCCGCCTTTGCCGTGTTTGCCAGGGTACCGGCATTCGATGCAATCAAGCGGACCAGTGAGCTGCCCCCCCGCGGATTAGAGTCGCTGCTATTACCATGGATCGAGGGCGGCATGCATCCACACTGCACTTGGCTTTTCAATGGCGTTATAGTGAGAAAGTAGGAACCTCTTCCACTTTAATAACGCTATAGTGATGAGTGTGTGCAGGGCGAAGGACCAGAAATGGAACATGCATGTCTCTTCTCGTCTTAGCCGCCGCATGAACGATCATTGCGGACGGATCATATTTTCTGTCAGGCTGCACTTCGCCAGCATGCATGATCCAGGATAATTTCATCGTTCATCGATCCCAAATCCTCCAAAAGGAGATCTCCGAGGCGGGTCTTGGCTTTGTGGTTGTGAATTTGTGTGGTTTGTGGATTTGACGGACACAATGACGCGGCTCTCGGTGGCTCTCGGCAGCCATCGCAAGTGGCCTTTCTGTGCCAGCGGGAGGTGGGAGCTCCAGCAGGCGAGCCCAGGCAGTGGGGGTGCAGGCCACAGGCGCCATCGTGCTGGCTCCCTTTGTGTGCACGGCAAGGGGGCGCGCCTAGATCAAGGCTAGAGGGCGCTGAGTGCTGACTCGGGCCATAAAATACCGGCCAGACCGGGCGAGCGGGCAACGCCTCTGCTGAGCCCGACAGCCGGGATGAATACGCGGTTTTGAACAAAGGGACGTTGAGAGAGAAGCTTCCATGTTGCTTCATTCCGTCCGTTCCATTCCAGTGCGAGCCATTGGTTTGTATCAGGAGGTAGGTCGCTGTGGTTCTTGCAGAACCAACATCCACCCAAATAGGTTGCGTAAGTTGCGTGTGGTTTCACCTTAAAAACAAAGGCAGGGAGCGCCTAGAGGAGTGCACACTCGAGGTCTGGGCCGGACTGCATGGGACCAACGAACGAGGCTCGACGATTGATTCCAACTCTTGCAGACACAGAGGGCTTTATTGGCTGTGTGATATCGCCCTCTGCATACCCACCAAACCGCAAACAGTCAAACTCGACGTCAACCACAGCGATGGCCATCAATCACGGTCTGGACCTGAGGAAGTGGCTGGCAGGTTGGCTCAGGTCCAGCTTTCCAGCTTGGTCCTTGTTCATAATCCTCGCCCGCTGCCCTGTTCTGGACCCTCCTTTGGAGTTCCAGCACCCCCTTGCACCACTCTACTCCCAACCTACCAAAACAGGCCTGTGCTTGTGAGGAAAACGACCCACTTCGCTCACTGGCTCACTGGCTCACTGGCTCACTGGCTCACTGGCTCACTGGCTCACTGGCTCCCTGGGGAACTTTCCGCACAGCCCGCTTCGCCCGCTTCTTCCATTCCACACCCCCCTTCCCTTCTATGCCTCAGACGACGCTGTTGCCCCCCGGCTGACCGCTGCTAACAATTTTCCCTCGCCATTTCCCTTTTGAAGGCCACTGTCGCCCACCTTCATGTTCTCCACTTTCTGAGCTCACCACCACCGCCAGGTCCAACACAGTGTCTCCCAGCCGTCCGAGGGATTCACTTAGATCCGCACTCGAGCCAGCCTCTTGTCGTCGACGACAAGCCAGTTGCTATTTACTGGTTGATCGACAAAGACGCCGCTGCATTTCTGAACGGGCAATTTGCCGATGCCTTGGGTGCACTATCGACCCGCCTGATGGACGCCCTCCGACAGCAGTGAAATCGTCCCATCGTCGCTGATTATCTGCAGTGTCTGTATCCCGGTCAAATGGCGTTTCTCAATCCAGCCGTGATGGAAGTGGCCCGGATCGTGGCGAGGCAAACAGCATCAACCATACTGGCGTCAGCCTCAGCCACGGCCACACCATCGACGGTGATCCCAGCCTCCCCGACGACGACACCTGCAATTCCATCGCCCTCCGAGTCCGTTGCCAATGGGCCCAATAGCCAGAATCCCGGAAACGGCAATAGCAACAACAACAGCAGTGGTAGTAGCAACCAAAACTCCAGCTCATCACCACTGCTATTCTTCGTCGCTTTGGGCTTCGGTGTTGTCTTTACCAACCTCTGGTGAGTCTCGTCAGAGGCTACGCAATGCCGCCGAGTCAAGGTGTCTAATTTGTATCTCAGGATCATTGTTGGTGTGAAGTATTGCTTCAGATACAATGCACGAAACCGCCAGATGCGGGTGGCCGAGGACGGCGAGCCGATAAACATGGAGAATATGCCTCGCCCGCACCGTCGACGTCGCGAAAAGAAGTTAATGACCATGGACGAGGTAAACGAGAAGTTTCCCATGACGAAATACAAGACATGGGTTTCAAGTCGCGCGCAAGAAGGCCTCCCAACCCGTGGCGGCGTTTCGTCGCCTCCCAGTCGCGCAAACAGTATCCGCGACGTAGATGGCGTTGCCCCAGAACTGCCGTCCAAGGAACGTATGTCATCGGAAGGGACGCCGATGACAAGCACCCCCGCGACCGTCAAACCGTCAAACCCGAGCCCACAACATGCTACCAAAGAGAGCACCTCGAGCACGGCTGAAGCAGTGCCCCGACCATCTGCTGACGACAAGCTCGTCCCAACTGTGTCCGAGACCGCGACCATGTCCAAGGAGGCAAACCGTGCCTCGCAAGACGAAGAAGAGGATGATGATGAGCACATCAATGCAGCGCTGCCACCCGAATGCATGGGGACGTCGGGCGATACCTGTGCTATCTGCATTGATACATTGGAGGATGACGACGATGTGCGCGGCCTGACGTGCGGACATGCCTTCCATGCGGCCTGCCTTGACCCCTGGTTGACAAGTCGGAGAGCATGCTGCCCGCTGTGCAAGGCCGACTACTACACGCCCAAGCCCCGCCCTGCTGCAGCCGAACCCGGCGACGCTTCGGCCGGTCTCATCACCGTCTCCTTGTCCGACCCTCGCGGTAATCGGATGAACATGCCAAGCAGACCACGTACCACCTTCCTCGGCTTCAGACGACCTAGTGGAATAAACCAGGAAAATCAGTCGGAAGTCAGACACCACGGCGATATGAGTTGGTCTTACGCTCGTTCGAGGCGGGGGAACGCCATTCATGCCACACCCTCATCCCCCAGTTCCGACCGGCCCGCGAACGGTTCTGTACTGTCCTCCCTTCGAGATAGATACGCGCTCTGGGGATCTAGGCGTCAGAACAACCAAAACCAAGCCGAAGGACCTGTAGTGTCCGGCGCCAACGCAGCCGTCACGCCATCAAACCTTGAGGCTGGAGTTCGGGGTCCGGGCAGCTGACCGTGGCCGATATGAAAGAATTCTAAGAAGGGACTGGAGTCATCTCGCCAGTTGCTATAAAATTGATTTTATCGATACCCCCACATTTCCAGAACATGTACATTGTATTCTTCAATTGTGATTACGACGCACATCCGGGACGTCAGCACTTGCGAATATTTGTCTTGTTTTTTGTCTCGATGCTACTACAGCTCTCTCCTTTTATTAACAGAGCATCACCACATTTGTCACGGCTCGTGGCACTCTCGCACGGGAAGTTTCACATATCCCCGAATCACACATACTCAATCGACACTCAAATCGACTGCTCTTAACAACACTACATACATATTTGCATCTTAACGGAGGACATCCCTGAAGGTTTGATGCATGATGAGGGACTGGCATCTTTTCTCAACTTGACGGCTACATAATTACCGTCGTCTTGTCAGGCGAAAAAACATGTATGGGAGCAGGGAGTGATGACTGGGTGGTTATAGGCGGGCAACTGGGGTTCTCTTTTTTATTCTTATTTTAACATCTTCCATCTAAGGAACGCATAGCATAGTGGTGGGGTCTTACAATCCAAGTGAAGGAAGGGGAGCAGGTAGATGGGATGAACGCACCCCATCATGATGGAGTTATACGGGAACGAATACGGGGCCGTGAATCGATTTGGGAGTCTAGTCGGTTGTCTATCTGTCGACTGTCTACTACTACTCTATTAGCATAGGATGGGCTCAACAGTAATGAAATGAGCAAGTAGCGGGTTTTCACCTTTGTTTTTTCTCAGTGATGAATGTCGACTTTTTGACCGTAAAATTCTGTTGAATCATAATGTCGGTCTACATTCAGACGAATTGGTGTATCTTTATGATCTACCCGGCTCTATGGGCACATTACCCCCCCAACAAAAAGCCATCCCGAATTCGCAGATATCTACTCAAAGATAGTTCCCCTTTTGGAACCTCCCCCCAAAGTCCGCCGCCTTGTTCAGCATTTGCTGCCTTTGCGTACCGCTTATGTGCCCTGACACCGCCATGTCCTTCTCCTTGTCAAACGCCCGCTTGCTGGGATCGTCTTCTTCCACCATTATCTCCTCCCCGTCACTTCCTACCATCCTCTTATTCTTGGCGGCCGTGGCAGCCGCCGCCTTCTTTTGCTTCGCTGAATTCCTCAGCGCCTGATGCTCTTCCACGAGACTCCGCCCCCTCGTTTCCTCCGTGTATGACCGAATCCGCGACTCATCTACTGTCCGAGTGCCGGAAGTCTGTGCAGACGACTGACGAGAAGAAGAATGAGGCGGCGGCGGGAACCCGGTTGTCGACGTGGCAGGGTCTTCTCGGCCCAACACGGCGTTGGTCACTCGCCGCATCTTCTCCTCGGGCGTCTCCGTCCAGATGCTGCTGGGCCCGCCGCCGCCGGGTTTCTTGTCGGCTACCGAGCGCCCGCTCGCGAACTTGCGGCTCTTGAGTTTGGTTGGGTCGGCTACGCTGTATCCGCTCGATGTTGGTGGTGCGACCATCCACTCATCTCGCTTCGCAGGACCAGTCGGCTGTGATGGTCCTGAGAAAGAGGAGTCGAAGCGAGCTGCGGAAGAGGAGGATTGTGTTGCGGACGCAGAAGCTGAGGGAAGGGCGGGCCCCCAGTTATCATCGTCGTCTGAGGAGTCGGAGTCGGAGTCGGAGTCGGAGTCGGGGCCTGTTGTGGGTCGTTGGGAGAGGTCTGCTGGAGGTGGTGCGGGCCCGAGGACGCGCTTGACGACGGGGAGAGGGGGTTTTGTTGATGCTGATTCTGGTGGTGCTGGTGGTGCAGACGGGCTTATATCTGAATCGGAGTCGGAGTCGAGGGGGATCTCGTCGTTGTTGACCGGTGGTGCTGGTGGTGGTGGTAGCGAGGGGCCAATCGCTTGTTTGCGCTGTGGAGGGGATGCAGTCTTTGCGCCAGCGCGGTTTGCTGGTGTTGGTGGCATGGAGGGCCCAATTGGCGGTTTCTTTTGAGATGATGTTTCTCTTCCAGTCCTGTGAGCTGGCGCACTGGGGCCAAAGCCGTCGTCGTCCGAGTCGTCCGAGTCGCTGCTTCGGCGCGTCATCTTGGTTGGAGGCGAGTTCGGAACTGCAGCACCGTCTTCTTCTGGGGTTCGTTTGCGCTTTTGTAGATGGGGCGGTAGTTGTGGACCTATAGACGACATGGCGCAGATGTGTTGAGTAGTCTGTAAGAAGATAAATTGGTCGTGTAGTATGGCTTGTCACAAAGTCTTTGGGCGTGGTCTTCAGTCTTGGGGAGGGGGGGCAGGAAATAACACTGATGAGACTGGGTTGTTGCAAGTCGTCAGAGGCGTGTTAAAGTCTTGAAAAAGGTTCCACTTATCGATAGGTCCGTGCCCAACCGCAATGCGGGTGGCTGATGAGCCGCCTGTCAAGGCTGTTGAGCTAGCTCCCTTGCTGAGTGCTCCCCTGTGGGCCACTGGAGAGGATCACGCAGGGGAGCTGCGTAATTGCCTGCTGCAAGGAAGGCGAAGACAGGTGATCGCTGTAACGTTTGCAGGCCGATGCGCTCGCCTCATATCGATATTGCATCCGTCGTCGCCGAGTTCTGAGGTGTCTTCGTAGCCGTCCGCTGCCTCGCCTCATTACCTACTTCGCTTCTCCCAACCCACCAAATCCTCATTGCGCCGCCCAGTACCCTCCCATCGCTCTTGGGCCAAAGAGCGGCACGTCGACGGACAACCTCTCAACGAGACTCAGCGTGACCCACGCTCCCCACCGCACACGCACTGGATGAGCCCCACGGAACAATGCGTCACGTTGTTTATGCCAGATGAGTTCGAGTTTACCGCGGGGAGGTAATGGCCCGGAAGACGTCGACGCCATGGCAGACACACCGGAACTAGCTCCACCAGCAGACGACCAAAGCTCCAGTGACGAGGATACTGTGAAGGGCGATCGCGACGAGGACCACGTTGCCGATATCTTCGAGGAAGAACCGCCATCTCCGACTACTCCGGCGGCACCCGTTGGCGTTGGCGCTGCAACTGCTGCAAACCGTTACCGGGAACTTGTCGAGGCTGCTCGTGATACTGTCTCCGAAGACGGGTCAATAGACGGGATACCACGGCGCGCTGGGAGTCCCATCGACTCTTTGCTTTCTGCGCAAGATGGCTCACCCTCGGTCTCAGTAAGCTGGTATCTCTCACAGAGGATTTCTTTATAATAACGATAAACACAGGGTTCGGTTTTATCGTCCCCTGGTAGTAGCGTCTTGCTGCCTTCGCGAGCCTCCCGACCTGGCATGAGCAGTCCGTCTCCCTCTTTCAGACCCTTTGACCAACGATTCCAATCCCGAATCTTCTCGCCGAGCATCCACTCGCCTCGGCCATCTTCCCCCGCATTTCTGGCAGGCCACAGTCGGACTGTTTCGCTGACCAGTCAGTTCCTACTGGACTCCGGTGAAACTGACACCCCTTCGCCGCCGTGGGAAGTTGTACGATGGACAAAACTGAAGAAGCTAAATAGCCAGGCCTTTTCAGAGGCAGGGAAGAGGAGCTTCGGTTCTCCGACTTGTCTCGCCGTCTCGGCCTCCATTGCCTTAGGCACATCAAAGGGGATAATCCTGGTGTTCGACTACAACCAAAACGTAAAGATGATTATTGGCCCAGGAACCAAAGGTACGAATTCTTTTTCGTATCTTCTCTACAATCTCTTTGTACTGACTGGCCCAACTAGCTGTCGAATCGGGGCCTATAACCTCAATAGCCGTCTCCGCAGATCACACGACCATCGCAAGTGGACACGCGGACGGCAGCATATTTACTTGGGATACCTCGCGACCCGCCAAACCATTTCTCGTTATCCCGCATCTGGACCCGTCACAGCTACATGCTAGGACCGCCGACGGTCACATTCCGAACGTGGCAATCATACACCTGGGGTTCCTCGGTACACGGCATACAGCTCTTGTCTCGGCGGACGACCAGGGAATGGCATTTTCTCACCTTGCAACACGAGGTACTGGAGCCCTGGGCAGAACGGTCAAGACAACCCGAATCCTAGGCCGTTATCCAGACTCCAAGCCGCCACCGCCTGGAAAGATAGTGAAACCAAGCACCGTTCTGGCGTTTGCATCTCTGCCTCTTGGCAATGTCGAGATGGCTACGGATTCAATGGGTTTAACTGCGATGCTCACGCCATATATGATGGTTATCGTATCAACCACCCCTGTTGCTCAGACACATCACAAATCCCCTCGGCCCAAGGATGTTGCCGCACATAGCGCAATGACAGGCTGTCTGGCCTGGTTCCCCGCCGTCAAGTTAAAAGTGGCAGATCCTATCACGGGAAGCCAAATGTCAAAAGTAAAGCTGGTGTATTGTTGGTCAAACGTCCTCACAGTCTTGGACGTGGACGAGATCCCGGCAGAAGACAGCGATAAGCCGCCCAGTCTCAACATTAGAGCGCGTAGCCGATGGAAATGCGAAGAGGCAATCGTCGCGGTGCAGTGGCTTAGCCGATCTGTCTTGACGGTGCTCACAATTTCCCAGCGCTTGATCGTGCTCGAGGATCGAAGCATGCGCATGACTGAAGCTTTCGATTTGATACACAAACACATCTATCATGCTGACCTCTTCTCAAAACACCTCCATGCTCTGGTAGAGCAGCTGGACGAAGAGGATACCTCAATGCACGGCGTTGTTGCCGACGCCTTTCACATGAGCTTTAAGGCCTACAAAGGTCGACTCTTTCTTATGGGATTCAACGATGTGTCACTGGGAGCCTTGTCGAACTGGGCGGACAGGCTCATCGCGTTGATGGAAAATGGCGACTATGTCGGAGCCATTCGGCTTGCGACCTCGTACTACACAGGCGACACAAACAAACTGACTGTCGGGCTTCCCGAGGACACGACGTTAAGGCACTCCATGGTCCTGGATAAACTCATGGAGATCATGAGCGCATCTTTGAAGTACGTCTTTAATCAAAGGCAAAGGAACAAAGCGTCGGCAGACGACGGTCACCTCCAAGAGTTGGCCGAAACCTGTTTCGTGGCATGTCAGAGTGTTGGGGACGTCGATTTTCTCTTCGATGAGATGTTTGAATGGTACGAAGAGGCTGGAGTAGAAGGCTTCTTCCTCGAGACCTTAGAGCCCTACATCATCGACAAGACCATCACCTCGATCCCAGCCGTGGTCGTGAAAGCGATGGTCACTCACTACGTCAGAAGCGGCTGGGAGGCTCGACTTGAAGAGATGATCTGCCATATGGACACCACTACCCTTGACCTCGACCAACTGACGCTACTGTGCAAACAGCACAGCCTTTACGATGCCCTGATCTACGTCTGGAATCAGGCTTTGAGCGACTTTATCACTCCTCTTCTGGATCTGCTGTCTTTGCTCATCCCTTTGATGCAGAACGGTGACTATTCAATGTCTGGGGACGTGATGAGCAATGACGTATGCTGGGGGAATTCCTTCAAGATATTTCCCTATCTTTCGTACGTTTTTACTGGGCGAGTCTACCCAACTGGCGAAGAAGTCCCAGAGGTTGTGGCTCAAAAGGCGAAAGCTGAACTGTACTGGTTTCTCTTCTCGGGAAAGAGCATCACATGGCCAAAAGGCAGCAACAAGCGGCTCCTTACGAAACCCACGCAATCACAAGAGCCTTCTTTTCCATATCTGCGGATGATCCTCAAGTTCGACGCTCCAAGATTCTTGAGCGCGCTCAACGAAGCTTTCGAAGACTCGTTTCTGAACGACTCGCCAGAGAAACAGCTGAACGGTGGCACTGGCCGGGATCTGCCTGAGGAACAGATTTTCGGGTTGACAGTGGATAGACAGTACATCGTCTCCATTTTGATAGAAATCATGAATCCGGTGGATTTTTCAGTTGAAGATACCATTTATCTGGATATGTTTATTGCCAGGAACCTACCAAAATACCCGCAATACCTCCTCTTCACAGGCTCCACGCTCACCAAAGTCTTGACCGGGCTTTGCCAGTATCCAGGGGAAGACTTGGCTGATGACGCACAACTGAGTGCGGAATATCTGCTCTCTACTTACCAGCCGCCGGATATTCCAGATTTAATACCCCTTTTCAAATCAGCCGGCTTCTATCGCATCCTGAAGCGCATCTACAAAGTCGACAGACAGTATGGGAAACTGATTCAAACCTATTTCGAAGACCCAGAGGATCGCGAGGCGGTGTTCAACGTTATTGACGTCTGCCTGCGGCCACAGACAGGTCTCACTCGCCGGCAAGTTCAGGAGGTGCATCTGGCCATCTCAGAAAATTCAGAGGAGTTGGTGGAGCTTGATCCGACACTGGCGGCCAAAACCATTGCGGTGCACACCCCAGATCTACATCGGCACGTCTTGGATTCGGTCTCTACACAGCCGGACTTACAGTATGCGTACTTGAAGACTATATTAGAGCCCGAGAAGACACTGTCTCTAGACCGCACTCCCGAAAGAGAGTTGATAGAACAGTACCTGCGGCTTATGTGTAAATTCAACCCTTCCCACGTGTCTGACTATGTCGGCGTTGTTCAGTCTACCAACTTGAGACTGGAGGCGTTGCTGCCAACGATGGAGGGAGAAGGCGTCATCGATGCTGCAGTCATCCTTATGGCGAGGGAGGGCCAAGTACAAGAGGCTATGGGCCGTCTAATAAAGCATATGGGGACGCTTGAATCTGCGCTTCAAGGCCTACTGGCAGGGGCTAGTTCTCAGTCTGGCCCTGTCGGTCTTCAAGAGTCGGCTGAAGAGCTCATGCAAGCCCTCCAGAAGTACACTCTCGTCGGCATCTGGCTTTGTCAAGGGCAGACCAAGACGGTCCGAGAGGCCAATGCAGTCCGGAGGCGGCAAAAAGAGCCTACCAAGAGCACGCTCTCTGCCGATGAGAACCTCTGGCTGGATTTGATTGATGCTTCAGCACAGATTACCAGGCGTTTATCCGCAGCTTTGCAAACGCAACCAGAGGAGCCATCCCCCATGACAAATGGCGATGGCGGTTACCACAACGGCACTTCCCAGATCTTGGACACCACTAAGCTGCTGGGTTTGTTGCGAGCACTTGTTCAAAATGCTTTTACGGCTCTTTTGTCGTCTACTTCCACACCAGCGGCGCCTTCTTCAGCAGTGAGGAGCACAGCAGGGATAGGGACTAACTTTGCTTTCCTTCGTATCCTTCGTGCGTTCTTGACCAGGGCAGCAGCATCATCTCCAAATTTGGCGGATCTACGAGCAGTCCTCGCGTCCATCTTCTCTGCTTATGCGCACGAAGAGTCAATCCTCAACCTCTCCAACCGTCTTCTTGAGCGCAGCCTTTTCGTTAACGTTAGCCAAGCTGTTGAACTCCGCCAGCGAGGTTGGCGTCCCAGAGGATCAACGTGCGAGGCATGTGGGCGGCGAGTTTGGGGGCCTGGCGTCGCAGGGAACGTGTTTGAGGCGTGGGAAGAGCGCCAGGCCTCTGAAGAGAGACTTCGTCAGCAAAAGAAGGCTTTGATCTCGGTCCCCGGTTCAGCAGTTGCCAAAAAGGGCAATAGCAGTAGTCATGGGTCCGGAGATGTGGCCGAGAACGACTCTAATAGTTACGGCAAGGGCAAGGGCAAGGGCAAGGGCAAGGATATGAGCCCGCGGCTCGAACAAGAACAGGAACGGGAGGTTGTCGACGCTAAGGGTAGCGACAGTCTGACGACACAAGATGGTCTTCTTGCCGCTCAGACCGCCGGCGGCGATGCCTATGGGCTCCTCAAAGATGCGCCTCTGGCGAGCCCGCGGAAGGGAGAACAGACGCCGCTGGGACCCTTGGTTGTTCTGGCGTGTAGACATATCTACCACCGGAGCTGTTTGGAGGCGATCCAAGCAAAGAACGGCCCTGCAAGGGATGCAGTCGGGTATGGGAAGGAAAGAGAGTACCGGTGTCCAATTGATGGATAGGCTGCCATCATTGTGTACCTTATTCTGTATCTAGCCGCCAGCTACCTATACTTTTTATCATTTCCAATGTAATCATTCAAGTTCAGGTAAAGAACCCTCCGCTTCTAGGGGAGAGGTATTTTGGACACATGATAAATACCATTTTCTTATTGTTAATATGCATGACGTTAACATAGGTGACACAGAAAAGAAAGAAAGGGATCAGGGGGCATTCTCAGCCAATGGTAGGCGCTTGGGCCATAAAATTGGGCCAGTGACGTCGCTCGCTAATCAATTGGCCCGCTTCACAGGCTCACAGCACTGAAAAGCTTTAAATTCATCAATGTCACCACCCGCAGTTTAGAGCCCGCGTTCCTGCAACCCTCGGCCCGCCCATCGGATCGTCTGCAGCGCTTGTCTAGCAGAAGTAACAAAGCGCACCAATGTCAACAACATGTCGGTGACCTCGGAAGAAGCCGAGGAGGAAGATGAGCTCGCAACAACAGCGCCGCCGCCGCTCCTCCTCTCCGATGACGACGACAACAATCACCTATACTCGTCCGACGACGACGACGGCGACGACAACTCTGCCAGCGACTCGGACAGCGAGCTAGCCCCGCCTTTTCCGCCATTCTCGCAAAACACATTTGCGCCGCCCTTCTACGGCCGTCCCCCGACACCATTACCGCCTTCGCCCTCACTCACCTCCCTCCTCCGCCCGTCGCGGCCCACGACCCCCGACGCCTCCGACGATGACCCGGAGCAGCAGCCCCCCCTGCCCCGCGCCAGCCCCAAGGTGCCCACGTACGAGTACTACGGCTTCGTGCTCTACCTGTTCAGCAGCCTCAGCTTCCTGATCTACCTTCTCTGGAGCTACCTCCCCTCGCCGTTCCTGCACGCCCTGGGGATCTACTACTACCCCAACCGGTGGTGGTCGCTCGCCATCCCGAGCTTCTTGGTCATGCTGTTAGTGTATATCTACGTGGCGCTCGCGGCGTACAACACGGAGATTCTGACGCTGCCCCTCGGGAGCGTCGAGACCATGGTCGACGACGCCGCCAGGGTGGCAGTGGTGGACGCCAAGGGGCGGATCAGGGCCGACGAGCGGAGGAAGAAGGACAGGAAAAAGGCCGAGAGGGAGAGTCATGATCAGAGACAAGGACAGGGGCTGGGACAGGGACAGCAGCAGGCTAATAATAAGGCGGCGACGGTGGCGCGAGGCAGCGTGCGTATGGGCACCACCACCACCACCAACAACAACAACAACTACTACTACTACAAAGATGTCCTCCGGGAGGAGGAGACAGGTCATGGCGGAGAACGGGAACGCGAACGGGAGCTTCTCAACCCTGGCGGCGGGCTGAACTGGCGTGAGGTCTGGAACGAAGGGACCGATGCTGTCATGGATGTTCCGCTTGCCGGGGTCTGTGAGGTTCTTTATGGGGAGGGGAGGGCTTTAAATGGTGAGGATGAAGATGAAAGTGATGGGGACATAACCTTTATAGGGTGATTTTTGTTCGGTACGTGCGTGTCTGGAAGAGCATTTACCGGGAGTTTAGCGGGGGGTTTACATTGTATGTACGTTAAAAAGAGGAGATGGCTGGCTATAATACCCTTGGTTACCTAATTGGTAAAAAAATAAAAAATAAAATTAGTGAAAAAAAGCTATATTGCAGTCTTGCGTCAGTTAAGGGGGAGTCAGTGTTGATCATATCAGACGCAGGAAGCTCTCGGTGAAGAGCTCCCTCACCTTTCGCTCACCGAAAATGCCCCACAATTATTGGTAATGCGCCCGCCCCTCGAATTTGGAGAAGCTGTCTGTCTGCCCGTAACGCGTGCGACGAATCTTAGCCAAACCTTCCATCGAAGCTGCCATCACCAAAAAAAAACCACCGCTTTTCTATCGCGTCAATTGGCTATTGCTATTTTCCCACCAAGAAATATTCTCGAGATAATTACAACAGATCATGGCCCAACAGCCTCTCTCGTCGTCGGTACAGCCGAATGACGTCTATGGCGGAGGTAGGTGAGCCCTCTCCCTTATTCGCATGTCGCAAAAAGAAAGCAGGAAAAAAGAACCTTGCGCGACAACAACAGCTCTAACCACTCTCTAACACATATGTCAAAAATACAGATGAGGTCTCGGCGTTGGTGCTCGATCCAGGCTACTGCCACACACGCGCCGGGTTCGCGGGCGAGGAGATGCCCAAGCAGGTAATACCGTCCTTCTACGGCCACGTCGACGGGCGCGATCTGTTCGGCGACGAGGTGATCCTGCCGCGGGCCAACTTTGAAGTGCGCAACTACATGAACCGCGACAGCGTCGTCGAGGACTGGGACGCCGCGACCAAGGTCTGGGAGCACCTGTTGTGCAGACGCCTGCAGCCCGAGCGCCCGACACCCCCGAGCAAGAACGGGCTCAACGTCGGAAACGACGGCGGCGATGGCGGCGACGGCGACGTGGCCATGAAGGATGACGGCGGCGGCAGCATGGACTTGGACGGCGTCGACGACTTGGAGAAGCCCCTGGCCGAAAACCCGGTGCTGATAACGGAGGCGCCCTGGAACTCGCCCAAGGCGCGCGAAAAGGCCATCGAGATCTGCATGGAGAGCTGGGGGTGCCCGGCCTTCTGGATGAGTCGGACGCCGGTGCTGGCGGCGTTTGCGGCGGGCAAGGCGACGGCCCTGGTGGTGGATGTGGGCGGCGCCAATACGAGCGTTACGGCCATCCACGACGGCATGGTGCTGAAGCGGTCGATCCAGCGCTCGCCCGTCGGCGGCATGTGGCTCAGCAACCAGATCCGCAGCATGTGGGACAGCAGCGAGCCGCGCGTCGATCTGGTGCCGACCTACATGGTGGAGAGCAAGAAGCCCGTCGAGGCTGGTGCCCCCGCCGAGGCCAAACTCCGCAGCTTCCCCTTCGACATTGCGCCGTCGTTCCGCGCCTTTGAAGAGGAGCGCCTGCTGACAGAGTTCAAGGAGTCCGTCGTCGAGGTCTGGCGCGGCCCTGGCAAATACATTGCCAACGAAGACTTCGCTAAGAGCCAGCCCGGCCGCGTGTTCGAGATGCCCGACGGCAGCAACCAAATGTGGCGTGAGCAGCGCTACCGCGTCTCCGAAGGCATGTGGGACGAGGCGGCCGCGTACACCAGCGGGCCCGCGGGCGAGGAGAGCCGCGTCTCCAAGAGCCACACGATCCCTGGGCTGATCAAGGCCGCGTTGGAGGGTGTCGACGTCGACCTCCGCCCCAATCTCGTGGGTAACATCGTCGTGACCGGTAGCACCAGCTTGCTCAACGGGTTCAACGACCGCCTCAATCACGAGCTCACCACCATGTACCCCGGCCTCAAGATCAAGATCCACGCCGCTGGCCTGTCGAGCGAGCGGCGCTTCGGCGCCTGGATAGGCGGCAGCATCTTGGCGAGCTTGGGAACTTTCCACCAGATGTGGATCTCGAGGAAGGAGTACGACGAGAACGGCGCTGGCATCGTAGAGAAGCGATGCAAGTAAATGCTGTGTGTGCGTGTGCGTGTGCGTGTGCGTGTGCGTGTGCGTGTGCGTGTGCTTTGTGTGTGCCGAAAATGGGACAAGAAAAAGTTACGTGTCGGATGGAGTGGTGTCTTCTTTGATCATTTTTGTCCGTTAAGTTTAGCTTGTCTCCTTTCTCTTCTTGGTGAGAGGAGGAGGGTGTGAGAGGCGGCGTATGGAGTTATATCAGATCGTTTAGACTGAGCTTTGTCCACGCTCAGCGAGCAGCGGATTCTTTTATTAAAGAAAGGCAAAAAGACAGCACAATATATTCATTGTTGTTTATTCATCTTTGGGGACTTAGTTTCCTGCACCCAGGAGATGAAGATATGGCATCCCAAGCGGTCATTCTCAAATCTCCTCTCCACTCACCATCCTTTCCAGCGGGGCCAGACATCGACTATCTCGTCTTCTCGGCCTGTGTTCCTGCTGTCGACAACAAGGTACCAGTCGAAGCCAGCACCGGCAATGCAGCTATGATTAGGCCAGATGCGGATCCTGTCGCCCACCTTCAGCGGCACTTCGTCTTCTTTCTTTCCCTTCCAAACGAGGATGCCGTGCTCTTGGCTAATCTTGCCCACCTGCCAGCCGCCATGGACCTTGGGAAAGTCGGGCCCGGGCGCTGGAGTATTCAGCGCACCTCCCCACGGCATAACCATGCCCCAGCCGGCGTAGTGCTCTCCGGGCACGTCGCCCTTGTCCGTTACAGGCTCCCGGCCAAGCGCGAGAGTACCCGCATTGACAAGAATCTCGGTCGTGCCCTCGACTCCGCGGTAAGGGTATACTGTTTCCCATTCCCATTGTAAGTTGCCACCTGTCTCTCATCGATGGGGGTCAAAAGAGTGAAACTAAGACGTACCGGAAGCTACCTCTGTCACAATACTGATGGCAATGTTATCAGACATCATCAACGACGAGTCTCGAGCATGAGTCGCCAGCTGCTGCATATCCAGTGTTGGACTGTTGGTTGGTTAGCAGCAAAATTATCACTTTTTTTTAAAAAAAAAAACTTTCAGACATACTAGACACCAGCATGGACCTCAAGAACGTTACCAACCAATTTCGAGGTCTTCAGGAACGTCGACAGTTTTGACAATGCCCCGATGTCGTTCTCGTCAGGGACCGCGCAGAGCCGTGGGTTTTGAATCGTCGTTGCTGTTGGTGTTGCGCCCGCAGAGAGCACCAGGTCAGGATGCCCAGGGCTTCTGGAGCGGACCTGGCTGGCAACCTGGCTCAAGTTGTCGAATTCGGCGACAAGATAGTCCATCGCCGCCCAGTCCTCCCGCGAGCCATAGCTTTGGCCAGCGTGAGTGTACAGTCCATGGAAGACGCAGGTTCCAGCTTGTTCGGCAGCCAGCACCGCATCGATAAGCTCGCTGCAAGCGGACGAGTTAACAGGCACACCGACACGGCCGTACCCAGCGTCGATTTTGATGAAGACGCGGGGTGGGTGGCCCGATAGCTTTGTGATTGCTGTGGCGGAAGTGAGCTGGTCTGGATGGTCAACCAGAACCAACAGCGACGAGGGTCCTAACTCGGAAGCAAACTTGGCCAGACGAGAGACGGCAGACGGGAAAAGGGGAAAAGCGAAGAGAAGCTATATTTTTGGTTGTTAGATACCTATACTCTCTCGACAACGGAGGAGAGGGTAATCCCAGTCAAAAGATTCACACACATTGACGTCTCGCCCTTTGGTCTGGTACTCCTTGAGCAAAGGGATAATTTTTTCAGCTTCAAGTACAGTGGACACGATAAGTGAGACGGGAGTTGTCCGTTTGTCTCCGACTTGGAGCCGAGTGAGCTCAGTTGTCTACACCCCATATATTAGAACTAGAACTAGTTGGTGCTTCAAAGTCGGGGGATAGGAAGGTAGGAAGTTGAAATTGGGAACTGCTTAGAATGAATGACACAGCAACTCGCCTTATGGGATTTGATATGAGCCCTCCACAAGAATCCGAGCTGGTCCGTCGCATCAAGCATTCGCTCACAATTAACGACAAGCTTGGCGACGTCTAGCACGGCAGCCGGGGTAGGGATCACCTCGTGCAGCGTCTGGCCCACAAATCTTGCCGTCAGCTGCTGCTTCAGGCCGGTATTTGCTACATTTCCGGTTGCCATTTTGCTAATATTTCTTTTTGTGTGCTTGTAGTTCCAGGTTGGGAAGTTGGTAATGCCTAGTGAGGTAGGTACTGCCTTGAATTTGGCGGACCGTACGGCAGGCGCGTCTGCGGCCCACCGAAGACCCGCTACCTCGGGCCCTGGTTTTATAGGCAAAGACCGAAAACCACAAGCATCAAGGTTCAGTTGGGGCGTTTTTTTTTTTTAAATAAAAAAAACCACAGCCTGGAATTTGTAGCTGATTTGGAGTTGAAGGGTGGCAAACACGAAAGCAACTGCCTGGTTCTTTCAAGGTTCCGCTTCGTGTCGCTCGCTTCCAGGTTGTTCTTTTCTCTTTCCCTTCAAACAATACCCATCTTGTTGAATTCGGCAGTCGCCTTTGAGCGATTGTAATTTACTGCCTTTAATAGTGGCGTCCCGCTTCGGTTTTGCAAGGTACTTATACATAGAGATGCATTATATTACATGGTAACTAAATCGACGTCGGCTTCGTCCGTTATGTTTACATGTTCATCTACTTGTTCATGCTGACCAAGCCAAGTCCAACCATTATTCTAGTTGAACACCTGAGCAATTGCAGGCCCCAGGCTATTAACAGACCGAGTTTGAGCATAACGAGTTCGAGTTGCGTGAAGAGAATGGTTGGCTAAAAAGCACAGACCAACGAGTAGAGACGTCTTATCAGATGGAGAAAGTGGCAGGTTATCAGGGACGAGGTTGAAGTTGCAAATACCTTACCTTACCTAAAGTACGATACAAGAAGGAAGAAAAGATCCACAACTGGACGACCCTGGCTGTCAATTACCGTCTTGCGACTCGGTATGAAGTCTGGGGTATGTGACTTTCCAAGAACGTCACAATAATGAGAGGAGTCATTTGGCTTAATAGAAATAGGTGAATAATCATAGCCAATTGTCGCTTGTCATGAATTGGATCTGACGGGGCAAGTCCTTTGGCGCACAGACCAGTGTGCAGGACGGACTTGTTCCCCACCAAGCTAGCCAAACGGTCCCGCAGAACAGCTCAAGCCTTGCTGGGGCAGGGACCCACCTGGCAGCAGCGGCGCGTGCACTCAACTTCCACCGCGAAGGAGCCTCCAAAAGCCCATACGTGCCAAAGTCAAACCCAAAACCTTAGGGATGGAGAGGACTTGCGACCTGCCTGCGCTCAACCTCCCGGCACTCTTTTGGCATTCAACTTTTTCCGCATCATAAATCTCCTTCGCAACCTCAACCAACTCCTCGCAACTATTTAGCGACATACCCATCTTGCGACATACCCCTCGGCGCTTTTCTTTACCACACCGCGCATGAGGGCACCTTCCGCCCCGCGCAGCCATCGGGAGGAGCTCGAGGCGCGAACCCGAAACTGACTCCAAGATGGGCAAGGACGGGAAAATCAAGAGCCCCGAGGCTCTCGATGACATTGACTGGGCCGCGCAGGAAGCTAGAGACGAGGCAGAGATCCGACGATTTAACGACGAGCTTTTGGGTGGCGGCAACGACATCGGGAGCTTTCTGCAAAGTGTTGCCGACGTTGATTTTGACCAGACAAACAAGGCCGATGATGCTATCGACTTTGAGGACATCGATCTGAGCGACGATGACCTACCTGACGAGGAGCCTGCCACCGGTGCCAGCGGCGGCGACGTTCCGGGCTTGACCGACGACGGTGGAACTAGTAACGACACCGACGACCTCTTCGGCGAAAACCCAGTCTCGTCGCCTCCTCCGGGTCCCCCCATTGGCGATGACGGCATACCATCCCCTCAACCTTCTGAGGCCGATGCCGACGGTCAGATTCATCTCGGCACGCCCGCCGAGCCTACGTTGGAGGAGCTTCGACTGCAAAATTTCCCTAATTTTAATGAATTTGGGGATACGAACCAGGACCCGAATATCCCCGCTCCGCCTGCGAATCTTCTAGATGCCGTGAAACAGGCTTTTCCGAGCTTTGAGCAGCATGCCATGCTCAACTTCAACGAACTTCTGCATTCGAGGAAAGCGACGTGGATCGCCAAGAAGCCAACCAGAGTCCCCAAACCCCTGATCCCTTCAAAGCTCAGCCTGGAAGTTGAAGCCGACCAAGAGAAGCTGTTCCGAATCCCTGGACCCGCCTCCATTTCGGTATATCAGAGAATCAGGGAAGCTGAGGCGCGTGGTCTCGTCTGCCTGGAAGAGCCCGAGCCGCTGGAGCAAGCCGACCTCGAGATTTTCCTAGTTGATGACGATTCTGATTCGGAAGAGATCGGTGGCTTCACTCTCAGAGATATCGCGACTATATGCGACGACTGGGAAGGCATGATCCGTCTTGGCGACCAAGCAGCAGCCATCTCAGAACCCAACCGAAACGGCAAGCGAAACCTCTTTAAGGAAGAGCAAGATGTCGACAATGAGGAGTGGGACGAGATGTTCCTGTTTGACGAATATCCCGCTAAGAGAAGGAAGATTGAGATACCAAGCGGACTTCCCCCCATCCCTAGATTTACTGCACCAAATTTCGACAATTTTGAGGAAGCCACTGCGAAACTCGGGAAGCGCGTCATCCTGGATATGAACGACCCGTATCTCCTCATCGATGATGTTGAGTCAGAGAAGCGTGCTGCCAAGCGGAGAAAGGTTCAGCAAAAGATGGTGCGCATGGCGAATGGGAAACTTGGCCGAGAGCTGTCGCAAAGGTTCGACTTTTCCTCTGATGCGGCTTATGACGCTTTGAAGGAGAACAACCAGAACAGGGTTCGGGCGACACTCGCGACCGTTAATATTGAGCACAGCATGCCGGCACAAAGACTCGCCTATCCCTACTACACAGTCAAGCTTCCTGCTAGTGATCCTCACAGCTACCATCGGCCGCAGTTCCAGCCTAAGAAGGAGGCCTTTAGCACCCTCAAGTTTACGAAGCCAAACTTCTTGAAGCGCAAGACGATCAAGGGCAAGCGAATCCCCGAGATTTTCGTAAATTCTCGCGACCTGTCGATGAACGACAATTCGACGGCGGTTCTCCTTGAATACTGCGAAGAAATCCCTACTGTTCTGTCCAACTTTGGCATGGGCCAGAAAATCGTCAACTACCACCGCCGTACCAAGGGAGCCGAATCTCGGCCGGAGAAACGCGAGCTTGGCGAGACTAGCATTCTGATGCCAGAAGATCGTTCTCCGTTTGCCATATTCGGCCAAGTGAACCCTGGCGAGGTCGTGCCCACTCTACATAACAACATGTTCCGTGCCCCTATTTTCAAGCACACCCCAAGAAGCACCGATTTTCTGGTTGGCCGCACCACCACTGGTCAACAAGGGTCGTCTTGGTATATCCGAAACATTGATCATCTTTACGTGGTTGGGCAGACCCTTCCATCAATGGAAGTGCCGGGACCGCATTCAAGGCGTGTTACGAACATATCCAAAAGCCGCCTCAAGATGGTATCATACAGACTTTTGCACCGCAGTGAACATGTCACACTGCACGACATCACTCGCCATGTTGCAGAGTCGAATGAGTCTCAAAACCGTCAAAAGCTCAAGGAATTCCTCGTTTTCCGCAAGGACTCGAAAGATTGGGCGCTCCCGGAGGGCGAGGGTCCCTTGACCGAGGAGTACATTCGTAGCCTTGTGAGGCCTGAGGAAGTCTGCCTTCTGGATGCGATGCAGGTCGGCGCTCACGAGCTTGAGAATGGCGGCTACGAAATCAACGATGCTCTCTTCAAGGACAAGGACGGGGAAGAGGATGCGCCGGACGAGCTTCCGCCAGATGCTCTTGCTAACAAGATGGCTCCCTGGCGAATCACTAAAGCATTCATTGACGCGAGCCACGGAAAAGCTATGGTTGCTGTCCATGGTGCTGGTGACCCCACAGGCAAGGGTCTTGGCATCAGCTTCCTCAGGACGTCGATGAAGGGCGGCTTTATTGAGATGTTGCAAGGACCGCTAGCCACCTCGGCCGATGCCATCGAGAGGCAACGCAAAGCTAACGGTGGACACATGTACAACGTCAAGAACCAAGACAATCTCTACACCGAGGCGCTCACTGGTATCTGGAACCGGCAGCGGGAAAGCCTCCAGGATGCGCAAGAACACGAAGACGGCGATGTTATGCCCCAGGAGGACGAAGATGATCGGTTCAACGTCCAAAGCCAGGCTCCTGCACACCCTGCTCCGCCCGAAGGAATGAGCCAGGTGAGCCAGAGCGCTGCCAGCGCTATCAACCAGAAAAAGTTGAAGATCACCAGGGAGGTGAAGGGAGAGGATGGCGAGATCCGCACTCTTACAGAAATTGTGCATGATCCCATCGTCATTGCTCAATATCTGAAGAAGCGGCGTCAACATGATATCGAGAAGATTGAGTAAGTTGTCCCTCCCTCCGATTCAATGCCACAAGTTCTAACTGGCAACAGCATCTATAATATCACCGAACTCACTGGTGACCGCGAACATGATGATATGATCCTCGAGATGTATGTTTAAAGCTTCCTTAACCGTCATTTGGAGTCTGGGGCGAGCTGCTAACTGTTTAACAGGGCCCGGAAGGAACAGGAGCGTCTAGAAAAGAACAAGGAACGCCGTAAGAAGCGCGAAAAACAGAAGAAACTCCAACAAAAGATCAAGGGCGGTGTTGCTGGTGAAGAGGACAGGGACGAGGGCTCCCCTGAACCCACGACCGAGAAGACTACGGGTACGACCCGGAAGTGCGCAAATTGTGGTCAGATTGGGCACATCAAGACCAACAAAAAGTACGTTTGTCATCCTCAACTATATATGCCGTTTTTGCTAACATATACTCTAGACTCTGTCCTTTGCTCAACGGATCTATGAAACGGGATCCGAACCAGGACGAGAGTGCTAGTCTCGGCTCGATCAACGCCCCTGTCGCTGCCAGCTTTGTTAGCACTAGCTAAGGAATCTTTCTTCTTTTCCTGTACTGTTTCGACGACTTGACGTTCATCCAGGTTTTGCCCTGCATTTCGGGGATTATCATTTTTTTCACACGCGGTTACTTGGTAAGGTTAGGGGTAACTGGGGTCATGGTTATGTTCTCTTTTTATGGGGTGGCGTTTTGGGCCAACATCGTAATGTTTACGAACGTACGAGCAGTCTTAGTTTAGCGAGGCCGAAAGAAAAATAAAGCCACCTTTTCACAATGCTTAACGACCTTTAGGGCTTCTCATCATGCGTTGTCAGGAATATAAACAGCCCTGGCGCTGAGTACGCAGGCCATCATAGTGGCACTTGTATGCTTGAACAATGGCCGAGTGAACCCCCCCCCCCCCCCTTTTTTTTTTCGATTTTTTTTACACCAGCATCCCCATACCTAGGTAGGTGCTTACCTAGCCTCGCTATGTTTCAGATCTAAGAGATGCAGAAGCAGAGAAGCATCGTCTCACCTGCACGGATCGACAACGTTCCCGCTTCAAAAAAAAAAACCACATGGCATTTTGTCACTGTTGCTGGTGGTGTGGTGCGCGAGAGGCGAGGCGGGGGAGGCTGGCTGGGCTGCGCTTGGAATGACTGACTGACTGACTTGGCTGCGCCTTGCGGGAGATGCGCGAGCCGCCCGGATATGTTTGCCCGCTTGCGCGCCCGCCCCGCCTTGCATTGAGAAAATGGAACGGGACACTGTGCTTCCCTAGGAGGCTATGAAGTTATGAGGCCCATCCCGGCGGTGGGCGCTTGCGAAGGAAGAAAACAAAATGCCGTACGTACGTGCGTACGGGTCAGAGGTGAGGTTGTTTGAGAAACGAAAGACTCGAGGGTTAAGTTACCACGTTTGTGAAATCTCATGTCTACCTAATTAGTTCAGCAGCGAAAAAAGGGAGGTGGGCAAAATGGACTACCTAGTGATGATAATGCAACCACACATCAGACAAAAAAACGGCGAATTAACCCCCCCTCTTTTTCCTCCTTCGGGGTATTGTATAGAGAGGGAAGGGGGGGGGGGAATTGGAGAAAACCCACGTGGTGGTAATATCACGAACGATATGGAACAAGTTATACTTTAGTCATGATAGGTCAGGTCGTTTATTGTGTTGGGGGGGGAGAGTGAGGTTGCGTAGTAATGTGGCTTGCAATATTCTTCCTTTTCCAAGTGTTGAGAAAGAAGCTGGCTTTCTGTGGAAACTGAATGGGCGGTCTGTTTGTATGGTTTTTGGTTGCTTCTTCTTTCGGCGCTCGGTACCGGACGATCATTGTCACGCCCGCCCGGCAAACGAGCGCGTGCCAGCTTACTACCGACTTAGAGTATTTACTCCCCCGCATGCATGCATACATACACGCAGATAGACAAACCGGCAGCAAAGTCGGACGTAGGTAGTGACGTAGGGTTCTGACCATAGCTTGTCTACCTTGAAGCTGCACCGCTTCTGGCAGTTTTCCCCCCTTCCCCCTTTTCAGCCTTGTGAGAAGAGAGATACCTATATATGGGGAGCTTGGGGTAGCATTGTGTCTGGGGGGTTGGGGGCTTAATTTAGGTTAATGGTTTGTAAATAGTTCTGATGATACAAAAACATCCTATCTTTCTTGGTTCTATCTGCGTGGCAGGAGCATGTGAAATTATCTCGGGGGATTCTTGCCAGCACTATTGGAATTCCATGTGAACTTGTGGCTGGATCGCGGTGAGAGGGAGGGGCAAGGAGAGGAATAAGTTGTGGTATTGGTTGGATATGATTTACATGTTTCCCCCTGATCGCCCAATGAATCACACAATGAATCACAACCCTGACAAGAGAAATGCACAAGTAAATCGGGATATCCATATGCATGCAGTCAGTCATAGAATAGATTGGTGTATGAGATGGGTCAACGATAGATTATTGGTGTTGGTAGTTGTCAGTAGCTCGATGAGTCCCAACTACATGTTATATGAGCTAAGATAGACGCGTACCAAAGGTAGAGAGAGCCAAGGATGATAGGGATGGTGATCGTGGTCATGATGCTAGATGAGATGAGATTGATGATATGGACCAGATAGGAAACATTATGTCTGTGTGTCTTGTTTGTTTCTAAGTTTATCAACCATGTGCGTGGTCCGCATTGCATGGTGAGGTGCCTTGCTTAACCGCCGTACCTTAATCTCCAGGGTCAAGGATATGGAGGGAGGGAGGGGGGGAGGAGCTCCAAAAATGCTTGATCAAAAAGGCTTGATACAAACGACCTGTCTATGTTGGCTGCCGTTTACTAGGAGACGGGCCGCGAGTAATTGGAACATAGGATCCCGAGTCTCTGGATCAAGCGGGGCCTTGTTCTTTCTTTGGACTCGAGGCGCCGTTGTTGGGCGTTGTGATGAAGGTTATAATTATTGCCTGCATACATTACTTGAGATCCTTCGCTCCCCTGGAATTGGTCTGCGCACGAGCTGTGATTGGGAGCTAGACGAACGCACGCATCTCAGAATAGTTATATCAGATATCCGGGGAGAGCTTGGACGGAGTGGTGTAGATAGTTTGCGTGATAGGCTTACATGGCCGACATCGCGTCCCAACCACTAGTTAACTCTTGGGTCATTGGATGGACGTTGTTTTGGGGGGAAGGGAAGGCAGCAAACCGCCAAGATTAAAGCTGCATTGCCAATGCGAATTATTGATCCCTTGGTTGACCAACAATACAGAAAATGTCGGTGACCAGCCAAAGGGGACCAGCCTAGGCCAGCCATAACCATATCAGAGCTTCCATTGCGATTGTCTGGAGAATGGCCCGACGCTAACGTTAAACTGTCCAAGCTTACACAGTTACGGGTGCAGTGGGTGGCATCATCGGGTGGGTTGCTGCTAAAAATAGCTAAAAATAGATCGGCGCACATGCAGAGTGCGGAGATCGAAAGCGGGCAAATTGAAAAATTTGCCCAATAACATCTTTTAGCCCTCCTCGGCGCTTGCACCCGACATCTGGGCTAAACTGCACTTGGAGCCAGCGACCAATCAGACGGCCGGGCGTCTGCAAGAAGAATGAGCCTCTGGCCAATGGCAGCCCTTCTCCCTATTCTGACAGGCAACAGGCAGGCAGGTGATTGCAGATTCACGGCGGCTTACAAGTTACAACCACCCACTGGGGCTTTTTGTGCCTGTTGCCCGCAGCAAATCGTCAACAAATCGGCTCTTTGCAAACATGGATGGGAATGAACATCTTTTGGTCCTTGCTTGCATCCACGAGAACGCAATGCTTTGATGCTGCTGACGATGGGACGGACGGACGGACGGACGGCGGACATCTACAGCACCTTCCCTGTTCGATAGTGGCAGGATCAAATTTGCTTCGACAGTAACCAGCAACCAGCAACCATCAGGACGCCAAGATGTCGTGGAACCCTAGGACGCTCAACGGTAATTCCCCTTTTGGACCCATGACCCACGACCCACGTCCAGGTTTCTTCTGTCCGATAGATTGATTGACTTCGTCCCATCCACCTCTGACATCTCTTGGCATGCTCGACATCAGATCCTCGCGTCTACAGAATTAGATTTAAACTCACATAAAGGCGTCTATGTCGGCTATCTGATCGACTGTGTGCGGGACCAGCGGCAGTTAGTTGATGGCGGGATTGCTGGATATGGCACCCCCCCTTTTCGTGATGATATTGCAGAAACTGCAGATGGGTTGTTACATTGTGAACGAAGTCGGGCCTTGGAGACAGGGAGCTGTCTTTTTTGGGAATGTTTACGCGCTGTGGTCTGTCGTTGCTGCATCGAATACGTACGGGTAGACTCTCTCACCGAATTCGCTGGGTTGGTTTGGCCACCTCCCCAGCCCGATGTTGCGGCTCTTGGAGCCGGGTTGCATTTTGTCTTGGAAGGCTGCAGGCTGTGGGCAGCCGGTGGTGGAGTTGCACATGGCACAGGGAGCCCACCTAAGGTTAGGTTTCCGGGGGCCTATTGCACATACATACAACTAACTACCTTGAGTATGTATGTACTATTGTATTATGTAGTAGAAGCTAGGAACCCGGGTAAAAACCCTCGACGAGTAGTACGTAGGTAAATTGCACAGAGCCACGGCGGTGCTGGAGGTGCAACTCGGGACTCACAGGTGGTCGCGACCTTGGAACCTGAAGACAGAGACGCTGTGTTTCTCAAGCCCTCGCCTGTTGAGGCTTTCCAGCCGAGTGCGACCAACTGGGCGGGTGGGGAGTATGAGGCTCGCAGAGAAGTGGTGTCCGCCCCGCCAGCTCGGAATGTTTGAAGTTGATGACACCTGGATAGATGTGCGATGCGGGAAGCAGATATCATGTCGGAGCCCAGGGGCTTAGCGGAGGAGGGGTAGCGAATAGGTTCCTTGGGGATTGGTGCAGGGGAGGGAGAAAGTCTTCCTCCGAAGGACTTGCTGTCTCACGCGACATGGTTGGAGCCCCGCAGATACGAGCCCTCGACATCCCCCGCCACAGCACCCTCTGGCACGAAGGTTCCTTGGTGCCGTGCGCTGAGTCTGACCAACGCTGGACCAAGGGCGTCCGCGTTTGAAGTCGGTGGCTTTCGACAAGATGCCCGGAGGAGCTGGAATTCACCATCGTGTTTCAACAAACATCCAGACGCTTAGTATGCTGAATATGGCGATGGTGACTAAAATACGGATAGGTTAATTACCTACCTACTCGTAGAGTAGTTACCCAGTGAACAGATTGCAATACGACGTCTGCTCTTTAATGAATCCGGGAGCCGGTTGATGTGAAAAGTCTGTCTTGCCGGTTATTTTGCCATGATTTCCGGCTTCTAGACTGCGATTGCTCCGAGCCAAGTTGGGAAGCTACAATAAACTGCGTCCCGCCGTCCCCGACTCCCCACGGCCTTTTTCTTTGTGGCTAGGTTGTGTGCCTGGCTGCCCTGTCGCAGACTGCGGGTGCCACCAGGCCTAACCTGCCCTGCACGGATGCTGAAATCCCCGCAGACGAACACCACCGCCAGCCAGCTGAACCTCGCCGAGAGGCTCCAGTGGCTGTCACCCGTAGTTGAGACTCGAGCTCAGATCAACAATAGGTTGGCTCCCTGTCTCGACATGCCACCTCAGACACCTCATTTTACCTCGACTGCCGTCCCAAAATCTGGATGGGAACAATGAGTAGCCGCAATTTTATCCTTTCTTTGTCATTTCCATCCCCACAACAAAACTGGTCAAAGGCACGAACAATGGAAGGCAGGGCATCTCGGATGCCGGCCGACCTCGATGAAAAATGAGAGGAGATCAGTGCAAGCAAGCCACAGGTGCGGTGCGGTGGTTGGGTGGGTGCGGGGGCTTCCGCTGTTGAACAGGCGAGAAAGGCCCTGGTAGGGGACCTGAAAGACCGGGTCAGGGGGGAAGGCGGGCGAGTGAGGGAACGACCCGACAGCAGAAAAGAGTGACCAGGTTTTCTGTAGCTTCTTCAGCGTCCTCAGTTCGAAAAAGCCGTTGGCTTCCAGTATGGGCCATTGTGGCCAGCGGCCTGGCAGCCAGCCAGCCTCCACTGTGTTTCGGCTTGCCTTGCCTGCCCTTCCACCATGCTGCCTCTGAGGGGCGGCCTGCCAAGCACAAAGTCGAGCCGTGGGTGGGCTGCTGCTGCCGGCTCTTTTGCCCCCTTGCCCTTGCCCATGCCCACTGCCCAGGCGAGCCATCCAGGCCCTGCCCATGTCCCACGCAAGCCCAGTCCCGGGGCCTTGCCTTCTCCTCCCACCGCCCACATTTGCTTGCCCACACACCTCTGTTGTTTTCCCTCTTCCCACGCAAGTGTGAACCTCGATTCTATTATTAGCATCACAAGATCCAGCCTCATAGCCCTCGACTGCATCGAGCGCCGCCGCAAGTACCAGAGTATCTTTGCCTACCCTGGTCGTGAACAAAGGAATTGACGTCGCTGTTGATCTCCACGGCTGCTGTCCAAAGGCACAAAAAGAAGGCCTCGCCCCCTCATCGCCATCATCGTGGTCTGTGGGTTCCAGGGACTAAGGCCAGCTCCAAAATCATCACCACATCACGGGCCCGCTGTTGCAGAGCTCTCCACACGACACGAGCAAGCTTCGGATCGAAGCTATTGACAGCTGTCTGTCTGTCTATCTATCGCGCGCGACTGACTCGGCTTGTCGCAGACCGCCAACACCGCGCCGCCGCCGCCTCGTCGCCCTCTGTCCGTTCGGAGTTGGCATCGGTGGCCGACATCGCGACATTGATCGCACGATCATCAACCACGAACACCGCTTTGTTTACCGCATCGCTTTCATCACAGGACTGTCAAGATGGGACGAAGGAAGATTGAAATAAAGGCCATTAAGGATGACAGGAACCGATCTGTGTAAGATTCTCTCTACCTCAAACCCGGACTCCGGAATCAATACTGACAAGCAATCTCTCATTCTATAGCACCTTCCTGAAGCGAAAGGGTGGCCTCTTCAAGAAGGCCCATGAGTTGTCCGTACTCTGCTCTGTCGATGTCGCCGTTTTTATCTTCGGTAGCAACAAGAAGCTGTACGAGTATTCCTCGTGCGACATGCGCGACCTGATCTCAAGATACACATACGTAGGTCATTGCCATCGCGCTACACCTCCCCTCCGCCTTTTTTTTTTGGGGTATGCTAACAAGACATCGTAGCATGGCGGACCAAACGAGCACAAGGGCCCATCCGACTTCAATGGCGGCGCCGATGACGACGAAGATGACGACGAGAACGGCACTCCCCCACAAGTGGATGACATGAACGGCCATATGCACCCCGTTCACTTTCAAGGGCAGCCTCCATTCCCACACATCAGGCATCAGGCACCTTCGGCATCGCCCCCTATTCCCAATGGCATGTTCGGCCCGCACCCTGGGCACCCACGCGGGCATACTCCCCAGCCTCAGATGGGATCCAGGCCATCATCTCGCAATGACATGAGAAGGATGGGACCGGGCCCGAGCATGATCGGCCAATCGGTCGGCCCTCAAGGGCCTCCTCAGCCGAACGGGTTTGCCTTCATGCCACAGCCAGCCATCTACAACCCGCAAAACCCCCCTAATATGCCGCCGAGTATACCAAATCACGGCATGTCTCAACATCCGCAACACCCGCAACAGCATCCGCAACACCCACAACAGCATCCGCAACATCCACAACAACCGCAACAGCAACAACAACAGCACCACCACCAGCAGCAGCAGCAACAGCAACAGCAGCAACAACAGCAGCAACAGCAACAACAACAGCAACAACAACAGCAACAACAACAGCAACAACAACAGCAGCAACAACAGCAACAACAACAACAACAACAACAACCGCAGCCGCAACACCAAGCACATCAGCAGTACCCATATCCCCCGCCGCAGGCGCACACCCATCAGATGCAGCCCTATATGGAGGACCAGCGAAGGTCCTCTCTACCACCGACCTTCCCTCCGCAGCATCATGGATTACCAGCACCTCGTCATTCTGTGTCACCTCCGCAACCACCCCCACCACAACTTCCTCCCCAGCCCATCCCGCACATATCTCCCAGCCCACCACAACAACATCCAATGCACAGTCCACCGCAGCCTCGACAACAGGGTCAGCCGCAACCACAAGAACAACCTCAGCACCCACAACACCATCAGCAACCGCAACACCTGGCTCCTCCACAAGAACCTCAACCGCCTGCGCCTGTAGAGCCAAAGGCAAAGCTCGAGCCAGTAGATAGGCCTCGTCAGTCCCTTCTCCTCGACACTGCCATCAAGAAGCAACCGCAGCGCAAGCAAGGCAGCATTTTTACACCAATTGATGAGAATCGATCTATCCTCTCTCAGCACTTGGCAGCATTTCACCCCTCGGATGGTAAAGACAGGTCGCACTCGGTCGACGTTGGCAGCATGTCGAGGGCCGGCCATACAACCTCTCCGCCGCTTCCCCAGCGTTCAAATACGCATGGGCAGTCCCATCTCAAGAGAAATGGGTCCATGTCATCAATCCCAGAGACCACTTTCACGCCGCCATCCCGATCCAACAGCCTCCACATCGGCGGCGGTGGGGCGCGTCCACGGCTGAAGGTACAGATCCCCGATGAGCCCTCGGATGGCGGAAGCGCCACTGCCGAATCTGCGTCTCCCAGGGGAACAGCGACAACCGATGCTACATCGCAACCTTCGAGGCGGCTCACGGACTCGCACTCGTCTGGTCCTGTTCTCCCCCCTCCGTCTCCGTCGGCTTCCGCTCTGCTGTCGGCAGGAGCTTCGGGGCCACCAAATCCATTCGCACGCCCGCCTCCTCACCAGAACAACAACAATATGAACATTGACACGCCTGTCTCTGCATTGCCTTCTAGGTTCCTGAACAACGAGTTTCTCCCCAGTCCCAGCAGTTTCTATCCGGATTGGAACTTTCGTGGAAACGAAAGCAATACTCTTCCGAGCCCACTCAATTTCGCAACGCCAATCGTGGGTACCGGGCCGTCATTTCTAAGGGATGATCCTGGTCTCCACAAGCGGAAGAGCCCGGAAATCAATGGCAACGGGCCTAGCCACGAACATATGGACCTCGGAGGCGATGCGAAGCGTGTCAAGGTTGATTCATAGGAAGAATCACAAGACTGCGGAATCGACATGTACAGCGACAGTGAGATACAAGCCGCCTCACAATATTACAATCTGTAGTATAATTTCTCCCTTTCGACAAAGCTGGACTCTCACCATGTCTTTGAGTCGGCGGATAGCTCCTTTGTTTAAACTTGTCCTTCAACCTTTGAGGATAGACTTGATATTGGCCGGAAAACCGGCATTGTAGGGGCCGTCAGATGGCAAGCGGGCTTTTATCGTCCATGGACGAGTTTTTGGTGGGTTAATATTACTCTAGGCGTCTATTGGCACAAAAAGGGCTATCGGTCATTTGTTGGGGCTATACGAAGAAATGAGAACGGGAACGGATGGAAACTGTGCTTTTTCGCTTCTGATATTTGTTGAGTTTAAGGGAGAGTGTCTGGGCAGAGAGTTATGAGAGTCTGGCGTTTTTTTTTGTTTTTTTTTGGGCTGCGGCTAGCTTTCCACTGAGGAGATTTAGAGCGTTCTGTTTGAAACACAGAAAATTGAGACTTTACAAAAGTTCAAAAGTTCGATATGACTCCACTCCTTGGATTCTTGGTAGCTGAGTGAGTGAAAACACCATGAAAGCCACTGGTCTAGGATGGTGACCAGTGTCTGCGCCCCGACATGACCTAAGTTGCGCTCATAGGGCTGAGAAGCTCTTCGGTGACCCCCCATCTCCCCCCCACACACAACCGTCAAACTTGCCGGGCAGGCTGTCCACCCAAGGCAGAGCCTCCCGACTGGACGGGAAGACCTTGAAGCAACAGCAACCAATGGGTTCCAGCCAGCGGAACTCGGCAAACTGCAAACTGCAGGCTCGGCACAGGGATGAAGATATCGATGGGGGACCGTGGGCAGGCAGGCAGGCTCTGCGGCGTGCGGCGGAGGTTCTTGTGTTCCCCCTCTTCCCGGGTTTTAGGTCGAACTGCCAACGACCTGCATGCAGCCAGCGGCGGGCAGTGGGCGGCGGGTTGTGAGCGGCGGGCGGCAGCGGAGAAAGCTATTCTTAGAAATTCTTCAACCCACCCACCCACCCACTACTTGCTTTGCCTACCTACGTACCAGCAGGCCCAGCAAAAACCTGGGGATTGGGCCTCTGATCTGGGACGGACGGGACCCGCTGTAGCACAAACCTGCTCGACCGGATGGGGAACCCTAAGAAAGGAGACCGCGGCGGCTCTCGCCCGGCCTACTAGCCTCATTCTTTATAGGTATGGTATATATTCTTCGCCGCTGAAAGGACCCACGCGTGTCTACGTACCTAGTCAGATAGCTAGCTTAAGGCGTGTGTGTGCGTTGTGAAACCCGGGCCGATTCTGTGAGGACCTTTATTTTTCTTTCTTTCTTTCTGGGGTCTTGCGGTGTTTCATTCCATACCATCCTTCCCTTCCTCTCTCCTCCCCACGGAGCCTGCCCGGACTCCTCCGTGTGGGGAGTGTTATTAGAAGAGATGGAATGAACAAAAACAGATCAGGCGAAACGAATTGGGCTGGCTGGGATGGAAGTCTGTGGGGAATATTCTGCTATTATAGTAGGAAAAAGGGGGAAACAAGTGGATTTGGGGGGGGGGGGGGGGGGGGGGTTTTTTTTTTTATTTTTTTTTTAAAAAAAAGGGGGGGGGGGAGAAAAAAAATACTTGAGCGAGGACCAAACTCAAACAGAAAAAGTTTGTTTAATAATGTTTGTATTTTTAGGTTAATTAAAAACAACACGTATGTGAGAGACCCCCCCACACGGGCCCAAACACAAAAACAAAATATAAGGGAAGAGGGCTGTAAGGGAAAAAGTTT
>JAPDFK010000079.1:0-151249 GCA_027569635.1 Lasiosphaeriaceae sp. G1095
ACAAACATAAAAAAAAATATAAAAAAAAACAAAAACAAAAATAAAAAAGTTATAAAAAATTTTAATTTTTATATTTAATATATTATAAAGTTTATTATTAAACTTTTTATTATTATTATATAATTTATTTAAATTAATTAGAACTTTTATTATAATATTAGTTATAAAAGTTTTTATATTATATTTAAATATAATATTTAGAATTTTTAAAATTTTAATTTTGGAAATTTTAAAAGTTTTAAGCTAAATTATTAAAAGATTATTATTATTATTATTAATAATATTTTTTTTTTTCTTTTGCCCTTTTTTTTATTTTTAATAATATTTAGGTTATAATATAATTTAAACTTATTTCCTTATATAGCAATGTATTTGCTAAGTTTTTATTTTAATTATTTAAAAAACTTATTAGCATTTATTAAATTATAAAGCTAAATTAAAATAATATTATTATTATTAAAATAAATATTATAATTATTAAAAAAGTACTTAAAGGTTATATAAAGGGTTTTATTAAAATCTTTAAAAATATTTTTATTTTAATTTTGGAAGTTTTTTTTAAATTAAATAAAAAATATTTTATTAGTAAGTTCATTATTTTTATAAATATTAAAATAGTTAATTAAATAAGTATTTAAGCGCTTTAGTTTGCGTTAGTTTTTATTATTAAAGTTGAAATTTTTACTTTCCTAGGTAAGGTTTGTAATGCTAGCGATTTTGAAGTTATTGCGTAAGGCTGCTATATTATCGTTATATTAGGATATTTTTATTTATATAAATGTAGTAATAAAGGGGTAGGTTAATGGAAGGGTTAGGTAGATGGAGGGGTTTTTTGTAGTAATTGAGAGGTTATAAGGTTATAATTGTAATTGTAATCGCTTCAGTTGAAATATATAATGGATGTAAGTAGCTAATTATAGTGAGGTATACTTTCTTTCTAACTGCTTTTAAGGCCTTCATTTTGCTATTTCCCTTAAAGGTTTTACGTACTTAAAAGAAGCTTGCTTGCGCGTGCTATTACAATACTATTAGGGCTTTTTACATGTAAGTAGTGCTTTTCCTATATTGAAATGCATGCTGCTTTTCGTTTAACGATTGTGATTATTTAGTAGTAAATTACGGTCATTGCTGTTACCAGATCCTTGCTGCTCTATGGTCGAACCGTGTTAGGTCAACCACTGATTAGTGTTAGATTGACAGGGTTAATTACGTTAGTTAATAACTATCGCGATAGGTGGTTTGGTTAGCTACGTAGTGGTAGCCAGTGGGTTGTGTGGTAGTTGCATTGATCTATCTTGTTCAGGGAAGAAGAAGGATCCTAACTAGGTTGATAGGAAGCCTTTTGATGTGGCCGATCCATGTGGGTCCCTGTGGTCCCTGTGGTCACGTGATGGCTACCCCTTTTACCTTCTCAATGCTCCATGCCCCTCAAAGGGCCACTATTCCCACAAAGAGAGGTCCATGTTTTTCCTTCGCTCTGGTTGCCGCATCCGTCCAGGTGCTCCCGCCCGCGGGTGCTGTTTCTTTTTATTCGTCATGCTTTGTTTGTGCCGGTCAGATACCTAGGGTTAGGTCGATAAATAGCTAACTTACCATACCTATGTTTAACTCGACCACCAAAATGCTGTTTGCTTCATCCGGAAATATGGGAATTGTGCTCCCATACAAGCATCACCGAGATACTATAACGACAACATGTCCCGCTGCACGCCCAGATACAGAAGCAGATACATCAACCGCGGCAGGTCGCGCCATCGCCTCCCAGACGAGAGAAGCGAGCCGTCATCCGACAGTGAACAACATCGCTCCGAGCTAGACGAATATATACAATCACCTCCCAGATCCGGTAGGAGGCGTAAATACAAGGTTCCGCCTGATGCCTTCTTCTACAGTCGTGGTCAAGATCCAGAAAGCGTGTTGATTTTTGCCAATGAGCTCACAGACGGAGGCGCCATACGAAACAATTGTACCACCAACGACTTTGTCACGAGGGCGTTGAAACTGGCTCGGAGCGACAAGGCCAACATTGTTTATACCCCGGGCTGTCGGCTCACCAGGGATAGACGTATACACACCCATTACCTTGGTGCCCAGCTTATCCAGCATTTCCAAACTCGGATTGATGACTTGCAGCGTCTGATTGCAGACCAGAACCGTCTGATTGCAGACCAGAACCGTCTGATTTCAGAGCTCAGACATCAGGTCTCGAGAAGGATTGACGACGACGACGATGGCTGGGATAATACACATAAACGCCCTTCAAACATGTCGATCGACAGTACCAGCCAAGCCCGTCAAACTGGCTGGATAAGGTACCAAAAGAACGACGCCCGGCCGTGGCCAGCTTCGCGAATAACTGGGTCAACTTCCGCTATGCCAACCTGTGCGCCCTGGCTCGGGACATCGATGGTATCACAATGCGGACTTGTGTAGATAACACCATGCCAGCCCAACTCGCTACAATCCACAATCTCGTTGGTGGTGGTGATCTAGAAACCGATGTCTCCTTCGCCAAGGCCGAGTCCGCATCAACCAGTATCATCCTCAACCAACAAGGCAGAGCGGGCGGGCAGGCTTTTACACTAGCCTTCAGAATTGTCTACGGTGAAGCGCTGTCGGTAGAAGCGGGCCGCTTCATGAGTACGTAGTACTCGGCCATCTTTTCTCCCTGCCGTTATAGTGACATGGCTAATTAATTTGACATCCCATCTCCTTTAGTCAACAACTACGACATGTTTAAATACGACATAGGCTTCATAAACAAATATGTCTTAGTGAGAAGCCACTATTGCGCCAATATGAAGCTCCTTCCCGTCGACAGTCCAAGCAAGGAAGCCGCAGAGTTAAAATTCAGAGAGATGGAAGGCAACTTGGTATTCTACATGAACAAGTTACAAGGGCTATTTCGGGCGACTAATGGGAATACCGATAACCTCACAGCGCCAGATGCTGCCGTTGCTGCCGTCTTACGTTCCGCCCTGAAGGATGTTTATAAACGGGCTAGGAATACAAATGAGTGGGACTTCGTCACCGACCTCGCAGTAAGCACTGGCAACGCCCCAGACTGGCTTACTATGTAATGGTACTGGTTACTTCTTCTTTTCACTCGATCGTTAGGAGAACGCTACGACTCTTTGTGTGCACCTAGTTCTCTCTCTTTTCCTAAAAAAACCGTTGAGACTGGCTACCTAGGTAGTGATCAAACTTGAAAGATTGCTTAAAAGAAAGGAAGACTCTCATTAGCGCAATGTTGTATCGAGTGAAAAAAGGGGTACTAGACTAGTAGACGTCACGACGCGAGGAGCATGTTTTTAATAAGAAGCCTATTCTCCTATTTTCGGTTATTGTTATTTGAGTGTTTCTGTCTTCTGACGAGGCCCAGTGCAACTTGTATTACCCCTAACTAACTAACAATCTAAAGAGGGAATACTTTTTCACTGCAGTTCGAATTCACGAAGATCTAGTTAACTGTCACCTCTATTCATTTCTTTCAAAAGCCATCTTAACTAGTTTTCCAACGGCTAATGATCAACCAAAACAACGAGCTGCTTTTCCCTCCTCAACTTCAAGTTCTGTAAGCAGTGTTTAATTATCAGTTTGGACTTTTATATCTGCCTCAATCGGTATCAAAGACACTTCAAAGAGTCACGGTTCAACGATATTTGTGACGTTTTTGGGCGTCTTGTTGAAGAGCCGCACCAACTACGTATTTATTTATTTAAGGGAACACAATTCTTCCTGCCCCCCGTCATAGGTGCAACGCTTCACAAGCCTTTTTCGTCATGCAGCTGATCCGAGGCCAATGCCTTTTGGGCCTAGGGGGCTGCACGCCAAGCACCTCGACAAGTCCAGGCCCCCACGAGCCTGGAACCGCCATTCGCCAAAACAGGCGAAGTTATGCCAGGGGTCAGGGGGGTGTTGACTAGCGGCAGCCACAATAAATAGGCACTGGCCATGTTCAGCCGCTCCTTGGCTTTCCCCTCCACGTTCACTTCTAGACTCTTTTGCGGACACTCCCGACATTCTCCCCTAAACACACATACCTACCTGGGTGCCCAAGGTGGGCAAGAGGTTGTTCCGGCACTTACATTTGCTCCCTCTTTGCCCCATATTGGAGCTAGTCTCTTTTCTTCCGAGACAACCATGACCATGCCTTACAGCAACAATGGTGCGCCTCCTTTGGGCGACACTAGCCAGTCTCAGTACAAGCCATACCGACCGCCAGGGGAGCAACAACAACTATATCTTCAACAACAACAGGAGCAGTCCCAACACCATGGCCGGTCCCCGGCGGCATATGGAGCCGGATATGCCGACAACCTGGCTCCTGCCATGGCCGACATGAGCATAGCTCCTCTGAGAGTCCAACGTAAACCCATTGCCGGCCGAAGCTCATCCCAGGAAAGCCCCGCACCTGCACCGCAGCCATATCAGCAGCAGCCACATCAGCAGCAGCCACAGACACAATTCCCCCCTTACTCTCCTCCTCATGGCCACACTAGTTACTTTCCCCCTTCGGCGGCGCCTGCCAGCCCGTTCGATCAGGCTCAGGCTGTCAGCCAGGGCGGTCAACCTGCGCAGACATTTGTCGCTGAACTTGATGGTATGACGTCTCAAGGGCACGACCAGGGTCACCACACTGTCCCAACGGCGCCTCTCGGTTCCACAGATAACCAGGGACCCCAAGCCGCGCCGCCTCGCAAAGCTCAGAATGACCCCTCGGGAACGTCTTCCAGTGCTGCTGCCACCCCTGACAGCGAGGGACTGATCGTGGTGGAGCGGCCAGGTCCGCCCGATCACGAAGGCCTTCAGTTCGCTGGAGACCAGCCCTTTCATGGCCACCAATATCAACCTGCCGTGGCAAGTCAACAACACCACCAACAACCACCTCCAAGCTCTCACACCCCACCAATACCACAATGGCAGCAGCCATACGGACCTCAGTCAGGCTATGGTGGACAGGCAGGCTTCCATGGTCAACCACCACACGGTCAAACAACTCACTTCCCACCATCAAACTCTCCATATTACCAGCCATCACCAACGGGATCTCCGTCGCCTCAACTTGCGAGTGCTTACCCAGCGGGAGCGTCTCATTATCCGCCATCAGACAGCGCTTCACCGCATCCTCTTTCGGCCTTCAGCACTCCTCCTGTAGGAGTCTCTCCATATCAGCAACCCGGAGCAGGGCCAGCTGCTTCCACACCTCCTCCTCCCGCTTCATCAGTCGGCAGTCCGCCAGCGTCAGCAGGGTACCCCAGCCCCCATCCACCCCATCCAGCAACCTTTCCCAGTTCTCATTCGACTCCGGCCCCCCTTTATCCAGCACCAGCTGGGTCGGCACATCCAGGACAGTCTGGCTCTCTGTATCCCCAACAGTCTTCTTTCTCGCCATCACCACCGCCCTCCCTTCACCCTCAAACGCACTCGGCACCAACTTACTCCCCATCGGCTTTCCCTGCTAAGCCATCCGGGCCCCCCTCCCAGGCTGCGCCTACACTAGGCCCAGCCGCTCATGGCACCATGTCTCATCCCCCTTCAGCCATCCCATCTACCCCATCGTTTGTATCGACGTCTCCCTACCCGGCGCCTCAAGCTGGGGCCGGAAACCCTTACTACCCTTCGGGGCCAGGATCTCAGCCCGGGGGCCCCGCATCATCCAAGCCTCCAAAGCCTCTTGGGACCAGCAACAGTTTCCCCAACAAGGGGCAGAAGATTGGCGATTTTGCAAGCTCCATGTTCAGCAAGGAGAAGCGAGACACGATGGAGAAATGGAGCAAGAAAACGGCGAGCCGGCTGGGCGGCGCCATCAAAAGCGCCGCTTCTACTGCGCAAGCGGCCGCGGTTAACGTCCAGACAGCTGCTGTTCAGGCACAGCAACGGCAACGGCCTGCGGGTGCGGCCAAACAAACCTCGGCGTACTACGGAGGCGGGCTGCCGGGGCAGGGTCCAGGTCCAGGGCAGCAACAACAGCAACCTTTGCAGCCACAGGGCACCGGCAGCCAACAGCAACCTATGATTATGGCATGGCCCCAAAGCCCTTATCCGTCGCCTGGACCGGGCACGCCGCCTGTTTACGGAGGCGGTGGAGGGCAACAACAGTCCCCGCCACCGCAAGGGAATAACAACATGAGTGGCGTATATGGCGGACAACAACAGCAACAACAGCAACCTCCTCAGAGCTGGAACCCTCAGCAGGCAGGCACCCCACCTCCTGGACCCAATCTAGGAGGGCAACAACCGCCGCAACCGCAGCAACCGCAAGGGAGCAACATGGGTGGTGTATATGGCGGACAACAACAGCAACAACAGCCTCTCCAGAGCTGGAACCCTCAGAAGGTAGGAACCCCGCCTCCTGGACACAATTCACAGCAGCCTCAGAGTAGAACAAGTTCAATCTCTCAGCCGCAGCAGGCGGGACCTGGCCAACCAACACAGATGTGGACGCCGAATCCTCCCGGATCTCCAGGGCAAGCTCCCCTTGCACCAGGTGGTCCTCCCACGAGCCAAGGGCCAGGAGGGCCGCACTATTATGGAGGTGGACAGCATCCCCCACAGGGAACTCCTGACAGTCAGCCAGCTCAGGTTTGGAACCCTCCGACAGGACCAGCCCAGCAGCCCCAGACCTGGAATCCTCAAGCAGCGGCTGGAACTCCTCCCCCAGCAGGAGCGGCGCAGCAGCAACCTCAGACATGGAACCCTCAAGTGGCCTCTGGTACTCCTCCTGGCTCGAGATATGGATCAGCAGCGCCGGCCGGGCAGGTCCAAGGTGGGATGGGAACGGCGCCGGTCCTTCAACCGCAGGGGAATAATAGCAGCAATCAACACCAAGCCCAGACTTGGCCGGCTGCTGCCCACTCTGCTGGTGCTCACCCACAACAGCAGGGATTGGGTCAACCGCAGTCGCCCCCTCCTCAGTGGAGTAATAATGAAGCCCCTTTTCAACAGCAACAAACTTGGAATCCAAACAATGCCCCTCAGTCGGGGCCTCCTCCTCCCCATCCGCAGGGTGCCACTTTGCCACCACAATCTGGCCTGCAACCCCAATCTCCACCTCAGAACTGGCCTCAGCATCCGATCGGTACGGCTGCTCCGTCGTTTGGTTCTGGACCGGGATCACCAGGGCCTTTGCAGGGGGCTGCAGGATTTTTACCGTCTCAAGTGCAGTGGAACATGCAGCAGCAGCAGCAACAGCAGCCCCATCCTTATATGCAGAACAACAATGGACAGCAGCCCCAGCCATTTCCAACTCAACAAGGAGTAGGAGGAGGAGACAGGGGAAACTCTCCGCCGGCAGGACCAGGACCGCAGTCTCCACCACTTCAGCGACAGGAGCCCGACGCGACATGGAACGGACAGCAGCTTGCTAGTCCGCCACCAGGACAACATCAACATCAACAACAACACCACCAGCAAACACCTCTTGCTAGTCCACAGGGACAACCGCAGCAGGTTCACGGCCCTCCTCATCCTCTTTCTCAAGGACAACAAGTCCCCGGTTCTGGGCAGGCGGGTGCATACAATAATACTACCACCGCAGCTGGTGGTGGTCCGGGAGCAGGGGCAGGACGGCGGGGCCTGGCGCAACAACAACAGCAACAAGGCATGTCGACCATGTTCAAGGTGGCGGGTGGGCTAGCTGCGACAATGGGGCTGGGGGCGGGGGCGGGGGCGGGGAAGCTGATCTCGTCGTCGGGCAAAAAATCTGGAGGCGGTGGTAAGTTTGGTAAGATGTTTGCTGCTGCGACGAGCGAGGACGACGGGCGAGATTTTGAAGATGGGGAAGGAGAAGATGGCGGCGGCGGCGGCGGTGGTGGTTGGGGTGAAGAAGAAAGCAGCGGTGGTGGGGTTGGCGACGCGGCAGCTGCTGAAGCCCAGGCCCAGTTTGCTGATACCATGGCAGCCAGCAGCGTCACGGCCGCCGATGATTTGCAGTTTGACTAATACCCCTTATTCTTTGGGTGCAAATACGCAGAGCTGGCAACATCAAGTCAGCAGCATGGGGTTCGTTCGGAAGGTTACCGAGGCACATTACTGTACCATATGGTTGGAACCCTACAACGCCGCTCACCAACATCAAGTCAGTCATCAGAGGGAGAGACTTGAGCCAAATGAAGAAAAAAAGGAGTCTCAGCCCGCAGCAGAAAAATAGACAAAAGAAACAGCCACTGTATATGGCAGCTGTAATTCTACTGTCTATGGCACTGCGGTATATCTATAACCCTCGAAGCGGTACATGTACATACGAGGACGTACCGACCTGCTTTTCGAGGTTCAAGCCCAACACGGGCATTTCACCATATCCAGCCAAGCAGAGCAAACAAGTAACTCAAATCTGTCACGCCAACTTGTCCTTCCTCAAATACCCCGTGTGTACAGGATGTCCGTGTCTATGTAATGACTTGCCTCCCTCCCTCTCCCTTAAAAGCAACATAAAACTTGAACGAAGAAGACGAAGGAGAGAAGAGAAGAAAAATCAAGAGAAAAGAAATGTACCACTACCCACATAACGGGCTAACCAGATAAAAACAGAATATGTGGTGAAAGTCCACCCCCGTTGTTCCCCTCCTCAAGTAGCCCCCAGGCAAGAGAGCTGGAAAAATCGACGGTGGAGTAATGTTTACGAATGTCTCAGCTTGGAATAGCACCAGAACTTGGAGCTTGCCCGCTTGCTCCTTCGTCAGAGAACGATGATAATCCAAGTCCATGATTAGTTCGCGTATGGCGGGTGTTCTTGTCTTTCAGAGCAAAACTAAAAGTCGGGTTGTCGATTGTCGCCGTGGCCTAGATAGAACCGCGCTTCCAGGGTTCAGGCTCTCTCAAAGAGGATATGAGAAACGGGTCACCCCACTGTTGCCGGCTCATCAGTAAGATGAACGATGAAACAACGACTGGTAAAAAGCTGGAAAACCGGCGGCGGAGACAGGTGTTCGACGTCCTCATACGAAGAGAGCAAGCAAACCTCACCACAAGGGCTTCGTCCCCAGAACTCAAGCACAACTTTTCGACATTATACAGATCTCTCTTGAATTGAGACACTCGCTCATCAAGGCAGCAGACCAAAGCAAGGAGACCAAAAAGCAGCAGCAGGGTTAGAGAAAGCGAAATAATAATAATAATAAACAGATCAATGTCATTACAATCGTTACTATATGGGACAGATCTGAACAAGAACATCGACAAAAAATGGGATGTAACATATCAATACGTCACCACGCCAACAAAAGACAAAAGTGTAAGAAAAAGGAAAGCGGGGTTAGTGAGGAAGAAGAGTCACACGGACCATCTCGAAAGATGCGACCATGACGGGGCAAGCTGGTGAAGTGAAAGAGCCGTGGTAACATCTATGTACAGGTGTGGTGAAATGACAGGGAAGGAATTTGTGGTATCTCTTGCCGTGCATCGGTATGTAGAACAAAAACTTCGGATCTTGTTCGGATTTTTTTGTTGTTTTGCGTCCATTTGTCTGCAAGCGCTCTTTCCAGTGTTGGCCCCTGATTCATATTTTTTTCTAGCCCTCCAATTTTCTACCTCTTGGTCAGTCGGGCACTGCGTTCCTTTCCTAGCCCTCCATTTCTGCATCCTCTGCCGTCGGCCGCTGTGTTGGCGGCACTTTCATGTCGATGTCCTGGTAGGCGGCAACCACTGCAGGCGGCTGTGTCCCGGGTACCTTCACGTCATTGTACTCGACAACGGGGACTTTCGAGGTTTCTGCCATGGCCATAGGGGAGTCCTCTTCCTGGTCCCTCTTGGGATTGTTGCTCCTCATGTTGAAGGTTTCTATCCATCCTTCTGCGCTGACAATGGTCCTGTTGATGACGTCGCTGACCTGTGTCATCGTGTCCAGTACCTCTTTCGCCAGACTCATGATTGTATTGGACACATTTTCTACCTGTGTGTCCCGGCCATCATTGGTGCGGGAATCGGCCGATGTCTCCTGCGCTGTTTTGAGGATTTGGAAGGTTCGCTGAGGCAGACTCATGATCTGACCGCGAACGAAGTTTTTGGCATTCGCGGGGAGAGCATTGCTGGTTCTGTTCGAGATTTCATCCATCGCTAGCCTGCACAATTTAATCAGTCGTGCTTTGAGGGCACTGAGACGCTGCAAGAGCGCGATGCTGTTGTCCCCGCGCTTCTCCCGGTCCTCAATTATGCTCTTCAGCTCCTCGAGATACCCCTTGATTGCATCATTTGCACGATGGATGTAGCTGAGACAACCCTTGAGACTTTCCAAGCTCTCTTTCTTCATTGCGATCCCAAGAGCCGAGGTTGACACCACGAGGTGCTTGCCAGTGTTGGTTATGAAGCGTTGCGGCCATCGCGATGAAGAACTAGATTGCGGCCTTCCAGGGTCCTGGGCGTCTGGTTCAACGGATTCGGTGTATGCCGGGGCCGTGTTGTCATCGTATCCGGGCAAGGTATCGATGGTGCTTCCTGACCCGCGACGTTCAGTGCTGCGGGGAAGGTCCGACATGGAGAGTCGATCCAGGTCCTCGATTGCCATTTCGCGCACCTCACTCTCGCCCTTTCGGCGCTTGTAGTTTCCACGAATCCCAGCCTCGAGGTCTCGAGGCGAGGGGTGTTTTCTGGCGCGCCCGCTGCTACTGCTCGGCATCCATCTTCCGGTCCTGCGTGAGACTGCATTGGCGACATTGGCGGCGTAAGGACTGAGGTAGTTTTCAACGTATTCAAAAGTCGTCTTGACAGCGGGCGACATGTTCTTGACCTGGTGATATGAACCGCCGATCCCGCCAACCATAGAGGTCGTGATCAAGCTGAGAAGGGGGCCGTTGGCGCCATGCTCTGGCGATAGGTAACCAAGGTCGCTAGGAGAGTTGGGCAGCGGGGTGTTGCGGTTGAGCGGCGACGACATACTGTCTGTTTTGGGTGGTCAGCAAAACGCACACACCCGTTTTTGTGGCACCAATATAATGAATTTACGCAACGTACCTGCTGCTCTTAGATTGCCTAAGGCCTCGGCGGCCATCCTCACATCTGGATCGTCCAGGCTCACGCTGCCAGACCTTCGCTCGTAGTAGTGGTTGGGGGACGGCGCAGCTATATCAGGACTCATTTTGGAGAGGGGCTCGGCGGGTTGCACATGGCTCGGTGAATAATACGCCGTCAAGGGGTTGAGGCTGGGCCAATGGGTGGGCGCAGAAACTTGCTGCAGTTGCTGCTGCTGCTGCTGCTGAGGCTGGAAGCGCTGGGGCTGACCGCCGGTAACAGAAGAAAGGGACGGCAGGGTTGTATGGTTGGAAGTCGAGGCCGTCCCCTCGTGGTTGGACTGGATGGGCGCGAGCTCGGTGGTGGGAACGTCAGGGAAGGCCAGGGTGGACGGGTCGTGTGAGAGGGCGGCGAGTGGGGGTGACGAGAGAGATGAGTGGTGTCGGTGGTGATGGTGATGCTGGGGGTGACGGTGGAGTGGTTTTTGATGCTGCGCGGGACGGTCGAGAAAGGGCTGCTGAGAAGGCGTGTGCGTCGTTGGTGCCGACACAAAATTTGCGGTTCGCTGACCGTGAATGTGTCGATCAGGGCCTGCGACTGTTGACACCGAAGCGACACCGAGCACGACTTCATCTTGATCTCGAGGCGCGTGTGCCTGCGGCTGCGTCTGCGTCTGCGTCTGCGTCTGTGGCAGCGACAGCGCCTGTGAATGTGCTTCAACAGCCTGTGCTTGGGTTTGCGACGGCGGCGCGCGGGCCAGCATGTGACTTTGCTCCATTATGCTGCCCGGGTTGTGGGCTCGAGTCGTTGCGAGTTCCCACTCTCTGCTCGTGGCAGTGGACTGGCCGCCCCTTCGCGGTGCTTGCAGGACAGAGCGGGAGGGGAGCAGAACCAGCGCAGTGGCTTGCTAGCAGATGGGCGTCGTCATTTGCGTCGGACTGGACTCTGCCGATCGGTAGTATTCGTATGGAGCCAACCCATCAACCGGGTAGCTGGCTGGCTGTTACAGAACGTTGGTGTGGCGTCGGATCGAGTGCGGGTTCTTTGTCGCTCGGGTTTGGTGCGTGAGAAATTCCAGGCTTCTTCGCACGTGTCGATCGCGGGCTGTTGAAGAAAAAAAGAGATGGGAAATGCAAGGCGACCTCAGGCGTGCGGTAGTGGTGGTAAAGGCAAGTAAATGGAAATGGAAGGAGCGTTCCCAGCTCCTCAACTGTCAGGGCCTGTGGGAGGGGGCGATAATGATGGATGGACTTCGACGATTGGACGATGCAGGGCCGCGAGAGAAGGCTACTCGAATGAGAGGGACAGGGTGCTGGAAGCCTGGGCCTGTTTGACCCTAGCTCACTGGCAATTGGCTGGGAAGATCAACATCAGCAGCTTTCGGGGTCGAAAAAATCGTCAAGCCCCAGCACATGGTTTTGGCTCGCTGAACGTCCCGTCTAACCGCTGTCCGTTCGGGATGTCACATTGAGGTCAGGCGCTCTCCAACCGCAGGGTCCGAGGCTTCACATTCACAGGCCACTTGGCGCTCGCTCGCTACACCCAAGTTCACCTATATGCATACTACCACAAGCAATAGTGTATCTGGGCAGACGCTTATTATTATTAGTGAAGCCAGCCGTTCCCGACTCCGGAACGTGCGTCGGTAAATCCAACAGTCAAAAAAGGTATGTACCAGTATACTAATGACCATGTGGTGGCTTTTTGCTTGTCTCTCTGTCTGTCAATGGGACGGGAGTGATATCTCAATTCTCAAACCGCCCACCCTGTCGACCAAGTCCGTACCCCGGCGGCAGAACGACCCCTCCCCCCTCTCCCTTGCATACAATCTTCAAAGGCCCAAAGTTCCCCCAACCGACCAACCAACCTTGAGTTGCGGCGGCGGGGTCCAAAACACGGACCCTCGGACTTGCAGCGATGACGGCTTGTCCTCCACAATTAACATCATCTTCATCACGAGAGCGGCTGTGCTAGATGGGGTGTGCAGCTGGTACTCGGCGCCCACGATAAAGAATTCCCAGTGGAAAGGCAATGAGGCTTGTGAGGCTTCCAAGCCCCCAATGCCAATATTTGGTTGGTTGGCTTGGTTGGCAAGTTGGGTATCTAACGACTGGCGTCGGCACGCACGTGTCAAAAGAGGATGTGGTGTGGATAAATCCGCTCTCTCGGCCTGACAGCAGTCTTGGACATCCTTAACTCTCGAGGACCCACCATCACATGTAAGGCCAAGCCTCTCGAGTCGCCTTTTCAGCTGACAGCAATGTGCTGATCCGTTCCCGGCTTGTGAGATTGACGACTATGTATAGTATACGTATAGCAGACGGGTCCGACTGCAGCCGAAAGGAAGCATATGATAACGCCTTCGCTTCCGTGACTATCTGGTGATTCCTTTGGTTGAGATTCCAGGAACCAAACATTAGACGGGGATTCTTTGTCCAACAATGGAATCACGTGGGGAAGCGCGACCTGCAGCGCGCCCTGCAGCAACCTTGAAAGCCCTTGAAAGTCACCACAAATGTCGACATCATCAGCAGGAAAACATGTCGCCTCACCAACATCTCGGAACGGTCCTCACCATGCGAGGACCATGTTCGATTTTCCAGAGAAGTGGATTGGCATTTGAGACAAAAAAAATTGTTCTGTTTGATTCTTTCCATCCAGTGTTTCGGAAGGCAAGGAAAGAAATCGTGGACCCTCGGGATCACAAACGTTGTCAGTGGTTTTGCAGAATGTATGGCACCTCTGACGCCGCCCAAGCAACAGGTGCCTCCGAAGAGAAACATGCCCGGCCAGCTCTTATGGTCCCAAGGAGTAATCCGTTCTTCTCCGCGCCGCGGAATCGCAAGAACGTCAATGGCAACACGAGGTGGAGACCGACAGAAAGCCGGCTCCTATTGTGCGAATGATGAACTGCACTGTCTTATGGGCGCGTTGGAGAAAAAAAGAAAATTGAGAAGGAGGGATGAGAAGCTGGGCGCTAATATACCTTTTTCAAATTTTGAAATTTTTGCAGCTGGCGGGGTGCTGCTGCTGCCCCACATCGGAGCGACGTTTGGCCTTTTGCCGGTGTCAGTGTCAGCGTGAGCAATGAGCGGCAGAGCCTGCCCTCAGTTCGCAGGTGGCCCCTGCCCAGGGCCGCCTGGGTTCTGGTGGTCAGAGCTGACGGATGTATCCGCTCAACGAGGAGAGGTGTGTCTGTCCCACCAGAGGATGGTCTGTGCTTTTGCAAGCCATCACCAAGTGGCATTTCTAGTGTGCGGTGTGACTTGATGTTGTACCTGCCGCCCTGAACGACTTTTCCACGAACCCCAGAAACGCAGCTTCTGCAAACGACGACACGACGACCTATATCAGCCACAATATTTACCAGCGTGCAACGACGGGACGGCATTCTTGGCGGCGCATGACATAGCTCCACGAACAAGCGGGTATCTGGCCTTCGCGCCTCTCTTCATCACGACAGGCCAGCCTTCTATCTCCCCCACGACTATCCAGCGCCCCGACGCTGCTATAACCCACAATAAGCTCTCTTCGCCATGGCGTCCGCAATATTCTTCCTCGACCTCAAGGGCAAGACGCTTCTTGCCCGCAACTACCGCGGAGACATTCCCATGTCGGCCGTCGAGAAGTTCCCCGTCCTCCTCAGCGAGGCCGAAGAAGAGTCGTCGGCTGTCCCTCCCTGCTTCTCACACGAAGGCATTAACGTACGAGCCCCGAATACCCACCTGCCCGCCGTGATGCGTGGTTGCTAAATCGTCTTGCAGTACCTCTACATTAGGCATAACAACCTCTACCTCCTCGCCCTCACAAAACGAAACACAAATGCCGCCGAGATCCTCCTGTTCCTGCACAAGGTCGTCGAGGTCTTCACTGAGTACTTTAAGGCGCTTGAAGAAGAATCCATCCGCGACAACTTTGTCATTATCTACGAGCTCCTCGACGAAATGATGGACTTTGGCTACCCCCAGACCACCGAGTCCAAGATCCTCCAGGAATACATCACACAAGAGTCGCACAAGCTCGAGATTCAGGCCCGGCCGCCCATCGCCGTGACCAATGCCGTATCGTGGCGTTCTGAGGGCATCCGCTACCGCAAAAACGAGGTCTTCCTTGATGTGGTGGAGTCGCTCAACCTGCTGGTGTCGGCCAACGGCAACGTGCTGCGGTCCGAGATTCTGGGGGCCATCAAGATGAAGTGCTACTTGTCGGGAATGCCCGAGCTGCGTCTGGGGTTGAACGACAAGGTCATGTTCGAGACGACAGGGCGGACGACACGTGGCAAGGCTATCGAGATGGAGGACGTCAAGTTTCATCAGTGCGTGCGCCTGTCGCGCTTCGAGAATGACCGCACCATCAGCTTCATCCCGCCCGACGGCGAGTTTGAGCTAATGTCGTACCGCCTCAACACGCAGGTCAAACCGCTCATCTGGGTGGAGTGCGTAGTCGAGTCGCACAGCGGCTCGCGCATCGAGTATATGCTCAAGGCCAAGGCCCAGTTCAAGCGCCGTAGCACGGCCAATAACGTCGAGATCATCGTCCCGGTGCCCGACGACGCCGACACCCCACGCTTCCGCACCAATGTCGGCTCGGTACACTACGCGCCCGAGCAGAGCGCGATCGTCTGGAAGATCAAGCAGTTTGGAGGAAGTAAGGAATTCCTCATGCGCGCTGAGCTGGGCTTGCCAAGTGTCCGAGGCGACGATGAGCATGGCGGCGGTATGACAGGTGGCTTTGGCGGTAGTATGGGCGGTGTTGGCGCTCCCGGTAAGGGGGCAAAAAGGCCGATCCAGGTCAAGTTTGAGATCCCCTACTTTACCACCAGCGGGATCCAGGTGCGGTACTTGAAGATTACAGAGCCAAAGGTTTACTTTATTCTCCTCTCATTTTTGCTGGCAACATACTGACCCGTTTGATAGCTCCAATACCCTTCTCTACCTTGGGTACGCTATATCACACAGTCGGGAGATATCGCTGTTCGGCTTCCGGATGCGGTATGAGCTACAAGCCATTATATAGTATTAAAACCGGGAGGCTGTCATGTGCGGCAGCGAATACATTCACCTTCTATACAGCGAGCGGAAGAAGGACCACTGTCAGCTGGCGCTCAGGGTTCGCGGGCAAAAGGCTAACTGGCGTTTGGCGCATGATGCGACTGGAGATGATCTGACTTGGACCAGGCAGACAGAGAGTAAAACAAGGTGTGCACAGCATCGTTCCCAATCCCAAACAGTTTCCGCCATGAATTGTATAGTTGTTTGTAGGCTATCAGGTGGCATGCTAAACTAGCTATCCCGATGAAAAGAAATTGTCATGCCCCCAGGAGGCGGGTTTCTTCATACGGCAATGAGTGACAGCAGGCCATCAGGTGAGGCAAGAGGGCCAGTTCCGTGAAGCAGAGAGGATCTTGACAGGTGTACTTCAAGAACATGTGAAGTGAAAAAGCAGAGCTGGAAAATCAAAACATTGAAATGGTGACCTTGATGTCCACGTTTCGGTTTGTTTCGTGTTCCATCCTTGCTGCTCGGGCTTGAGAAGAAGGCAGCTGATAGATAGACCTTGAACAAAGACTGAAATCAAAGTCGATAGGGGAGAAAAAGACAAACCATATTGCAACTCACGGGGGTAGTACCAAATCAAAAACAGCAAATATATTTAAAAAAAAAAAGAAAAAAGAGGAAATAAGGAAAAGAAAAACCCAGCCGTAAGGGTAGTGGGGTCAAGGGGCGCGGCCGATCAGGCCTTCTGAGCTTGTCCCACTCAAGCGAGTTGTCATCCTCTGACCATAATGTCAAACCACTCGAGATTGTAGATGGCCTGGTAGAGAGGGTCGTTTGCCGGCTCGACGATCGCATCGGGAGCCCGAGATGTGTCCTCGAATCGCTCCATGCAGACTTGTACGAGAAAGCCTCGGGGGTTATTCTCTGAGAGTGGGTCTGTGTGTTTCTCTATATCAGTGTCACTGTTTCTTGACTATGTATTATTGAGTCAGGTATGAGCTGATTTGGAAAGGGGGGAAAGTGTTTCTTCTATTTTCTTCCTCTTTTTTTCTTCAACTGTATCTTGTTTCTTTCTTTCTCATAGCGTCTAATGTTCATTCTATTTCTCTCTATCTTCGAACTGTTAATGGAACAACGAACACAAATTACTCACAGCCAGAAGGGGCCGAGTCGGATCCGCGCCATTCACCTCGGCGCCAGCAGTTCTCAAACACCTCGCTGGCGTGGCGAGGTCTGCTATGAAACGCCATCAGGCCAATGACGATGGGGAGTTCTCCCGAGAGGCCCCGAGAAGGAGGGATTCCTGCCAGCGACGAAGGGCGTGCCGGTAGAGTTTTGCGTTGCAAACGAGACGCCGGAGATTGGAGACGAGGATAGGAAGTGCAACAGGTTCCATGAATTGTATCCGTCGTAAATTTCATCGCAGGCGCAGTTTCTCCGCATGAAGGTGGCGGTCACGGCCTCCCGGTCGTTAGGGTCCGAGGAGATCGAGGCATCGCAGTCCGAGACGATAATGGGAAGGTGGGCCGAGCAAGCAAAGATGCTCTGGGTTTTGTATACCTCGAGAAAGGCGTAGCCGCCCTGTTGGGTGTATCTGCTGATCCTGCCAGGCCCGCCCATTGTTGGTCGGTACCATGAGTATTCAGGGGCTCGGGTTACAGTGCCTTGATGATAGCGAAAGACGGCCCCAACCGTCTCGCCCCGGTATGCCGCACTGGCAACAGGGGGCAAGGGGTTGCCCCACTGGTCCGCATGTGAGCCGTTCTCCCACTCAAATGGCTCAAAGTTGACGTCGAATTCATTGACGATGAAGATGAAGCTGGCCGTGTTGGCGGTGAGTGTTTGCGAGCTGCTCACGCCCCTGTTCTTGCCACCCTTGTGTGGTTTGCTGGCAACTTGAACAGCATGATGTTTATTGTGTTTGCCAACAGCCTGGGTGTTCAAGTAGGAGCTCATTCTCTATGAAGCTGTCAGAACTGTGTTTGAATTACTCCTGTTTCTTAGAATTTCTAATTAACTCACAACTTGGGCAAGCTGGGCGAGGGCTGAACCAGGTTGGGGATATGAGACTCTATGAGGGTCTGGGGTGTCTTGCTGTTTGTCTCTCTTGCCGGGTGCGTGTCCTGCAGCTTCGACAGATCTGTCAGAAAATGATAGAGATGGCAGAGTCAATTTAACTCGCTTGTCTGTCAGCCCTCAAGGACCCGAGGGGATGGCCCCGCCGCCGATGCCCAACCGCACCCGTGCGTCTCCGAATAGTCTCTGAGACATTGGGCCCTGTGAGGTGCTGAGCAATGAAGAGGTCGAATCTGAGCATGTGGCTTTTCCCCACACACATATGCACTTGGGGCTTTGGATCAGCGCATCTATTCTTGTCTGATATCATTCCTGCAACAGAGGGCGCTAAACGACTCTTCTCCTCATGTTCATGTGGCCAACTTCCGATCTTCCGGGACTTTCAGGAATCTCATGTTCCATAGTCGTCCATTCTTTTATCACCGAGGAGGTCTTGTGGTCGTCCCCCCCCTGGAGGACTAGCTCTTTTCCTGTATCGCAAGATATGTGCGTCATGGAGAGTGGTTGGGCGAGTATCAAACTCAGAAGCCAGAGCCTGACAGGTCAGATGATCTGGCACAGGGTGGGAGTCATGCTATCAACCACCTGACGAAACGAGAAACGAGATCGCGATTGACCGAGCACGTAACGGGCATAACTCCAGCAAGGGCTCGAGTTACCCATTTCGTTGACCTCGATCGCCAAAGCGCTGTTCGTCGACGGGGAGCCTGGTTCCCTCCCCCCTCCGAGGGCGGTTGGAGTCACCAAAAGAGGGCATGCAGCAGTAGGTATGGTTCCAGGCTTCCAATAAAGAGCGTCTGTGTAACGTTTAATTAGCCTATTATTCCGCAGAAGCGTCCAGAATCCTGCACCCCAACTATGTGAAAGAAAACTAAGCATCGGCTGCTGGAACTTGATGTGGGGAAAACTCAAAGTGAAAGGAACACCGGGGCGTACTGGACCTGCCCAATCAACAAGCGACTGCCTGTTTGACGATGGCTCAAGTGCAAGGTGTATATATCTCATGCGAGTGACGGCCAGCGTGACAGCAAGTTGATCGAAAGGAAAGGCAATAAGGCGATGTTGTGTAACATTACAGAGAAGCCCGATGCCTGATTTCCAAGACGGGAAGCGGCATGGACGCTAGCATCGAGAGTAGGAAAATCTCTCATTGCGAGCGAGGCCTGAACATCTGTGGAAAAAGCGCTTTTGTGTCATTGGGCCTTTTTCCAACTTGATCTCTGCGAGGGGATGTAAGAAGTGAATGCAGCACAGAGACTGACAAATTAGGGGGGGCCTTTGGCTTGGTTATTATTTTATTCTTGGCTCAAGGACAAGCCCCCCCACGCTGAATGGCTGGTGAGGAAACGAGGCGGTTAAGAGCCGGAAAGAGGACGATTGGGACAACCAGGTGTTCGTCGACGGCTTGACTCGGCACTCCTGGATGAAGATGGCATTTTGCAGAGGCTAAGAGCGGAAAAGAGTGCGGGTAGCAGCACTTGGTCGGCCGCCGTTAGCGGAGGTTCAAAGAAAACGTGGCTCTCATGAATGCCAGGAGCCAAGGAATTACTTGTAGAATGGAGTGTCCCCCATTCCGTCGGTTTTTGACGATCATGATGGGGCAACCAGAAACATAAGAGGAGAGAAAAGGAGATTAAAGGGATAGAGACAGCCGAGAGACGATCTAAGCGAGAGGGAGCCGATTTAAATACGAGCCGATAGCTTTTACCTAGTAGACACGGACCGACCTTGTTCTAATTTACACTGTATCCATCCCAAGGGTCTGCCTCGTAGCACGGATATCGGGCGCCTGCAAGAGTGGACTCGTGATATCCAGAATTCTTTTCATCCCAGCTATCGTCATAATGCCATAGCCAGAGGGGCCATGGCAGAGCCCAACTTAATCTGGGTTCGGTAAAGGAACCCCGAGGGAAGCCGATCGAAGGGCACTGGAGAGTTTTGCTTTTTTTTTGTGTGTGTGTGTGGGGGGGGGGGGGGGGGACTTGAAAGGGTTGAAGATGGGTTGCTTGTGTAACGGCTGCTTGGCACCCGATGCCCAACGAGAGTAGCTGTGACCGTCTCGATCACAACGTAAGCCCGGCTTTGCAAACGAATCGAGCCAGTGGTCAGCTCGCATACATGTGTCTTGCCCAAATCCCGAGCATGTGACATATCCGGCTTGCGGAAGCTGCACCGAGGCAAGGATGGAGCTGCTGTGTTACGTCGCTCAACATTTTCGGGATCTCGTTGGGTTTGTTTGGCTCTCAGAGGAACGGGTGGAACTTGTGAGGTTGTGAGGCTGCATCAACTTTATCTCTGCATCTAGCCGAGACATGTGCTCGTCGGTTTTCGTTCTTCACCGCTGGTTGGTACGGGCAGGAAGGGCCATCATCCCAAGGCGGGTTATCCCGCACATGGGAGGGGAAGACTTGCAAAAGATGTACTTGATTTTTGTTGAACATGTCAAGAAGAAAAGGGGATAAATAAGTTGTCAAAAAATGTAACTAAAAACGTCAAAAAGAAAAGGAAAGGAAATGGGGAAAAATGAATAGAGTAACTATTTCCATACCGGGGTTCGAACCCGGGTCGCCAGAGACTTATCGAGTGATGAAAATCTGGTATGCTAAACCACTACACTATATGGAATTAGTTTTTGTTGGGATATTTGACGGCAGCTCAACCTTTTCTAGTTGCAAGCCAGGAAGGCAGCCAGTGCGAACCACAGCCTGCTCCTTATTTTCATCCCTAATCTACGGCACCCACGAACAGGTGTTTGCGTATCCTTTTCTTAAAAATTCAACACCATTTTAGCAATCGCACTTGTGGAAGACCAAAACTTCCCTAAGAAATATAGATTATACATAACGGGCATATCACAAAACAACTGCTAATTAGACACTATGTCTTTCGTGATTGACAGTTACAGCATCTGATACTGAAAAGCCATATGACCAAGTTAAATACTTGTTAGTTACTTCAATCACAATGAAATACAGACTCGGTTGGCGACGGGATGTTGGACTCAATGGTGAACAAGCTGAATAAACTGCACCAACTTTTTGATGCGCGGAAGCAATCGTCCGTGAACTATATCTGCCTTTACCATCACTTGACCTTCTTGTATTTAGCAGTGCTATTAGTTTTTTCATTGAGATGAAACGACGACTTAATATAGTCAGGATGTCCAGAACCCGTCATCCATATGCGGTGACACTGGAATTTAAATTTCTTTAAGATGCGACATAAGCCTCCTGGTTGAAAATTTGTGTTTTTTAACAAGCGACCCGTTAGTATGGCTAGCCTCAGATTTCAACTTGCACAAATCGAATTTCATACAATGGTGTGATGACCAACAAATGTCACTTCTTTCAAACACCACGTTTCTCATCCAAGCTTTGAAGAAAGGGTTAGGGTTGAACCTCTTGGCAGATGAAGCGGAGGGGCAAAAACAAAACCAAGCCGCACAGCCATGACGAAGGAATGAGGAGAACAATCCTTTGGACAGCTCCTGCACAATTGGGAGAGGACTCTCCAAGGCACAGCTCCACCCTTCAATCATATTTTGTAGGCATAAATAGGTACGAGCTTCCATGATATCGCCAGGTTCCATTGTCGTCATCAGCTAATTTCTTCCAGCTATTTGAATGGATATCACATCAATTCGCCCATCTAGTTACCTCTTAGCCTTTCAATGCAACCGAGAACAGAACTGAACTTGAGCCACCTCATCCATCGATGACGGATACCAAAACACCATCTTCCAAAGACCCCCTTTTTCAAAATCAACAATGACGTTAGTCGAGACACGCATCCAGCAGGCGGCCACCAAGAACACGGAGCTCCTCCGCATCCTAGCCGAAACAGACCATGCGGTGCCATCGCTCACCCAGCAGAGGCGGTTCATTGCCTAGCTCGAGGCCGAGGTGGCCGCGTCCGACAAACGAGTCCAGGCTATAGACCGGAAGCGCAAGAAGGAGTACAAGGAGCACGAGACCTACCGGGACTCGGTCATGCGACGCTTCGCCTACAAAGCCACGGGGAAAAAAGAAAAGTTCGAGGCCCGCGCCCTAAAGGAAGAGACCGAGTACTTTGCCGCCCTGCGGGAGGAGCACCGCGAGAACGAGATGAAGAAGAACCTGAAGGAACAGCTGCGGGCAGCCCACGGCGCCGGCCGCGATCTCGAGAAGGAAGTGGAGCGCCACAACCAGATGCAGCAGGAGCTCGACAATCTGTACGAGATGATCTTTGCCGGCCCGACCCCAGGGTTCCCTGAGGAGGATGACAAGGAGGAGGCCACCAACCGCGCCACTCACGCGTACCAGGACGCCCACAGTCGCGCCGAGGCTGAGTACCACGCGGTGCGGCTCCTCGGCGAGGGCCAGCAGCGCATGCGCTCGGCCCTTCGCGCCATGGATGAGGCACTCAGCCACTCGCGGCGCGACATGTTTGGCGGCGGGACCATTTCGGACATGATGGAGCGCAACGCGCTGCACCGCGCCGAGATGGACGTGGCGGCCGCCCGCATGGCCAACATCCAGGCGCAGCGCATGAGCCCCTTGGTCGGCATTCTGCCCAACGTCGAGATCAGCCAGGGCAGCTTGATGAGCGACGTCTTCTTTGACAACATCTTCACCGACATGGCCTTCCACGACCGGATCAAGGGCTCCAAGGCGCAGATCGAGCTCGCCACCCGTGCGATGGACGAGCTGACGGCCGCGGCGATGGCGAGACACCGCGAGCTGGACTACGAATTCAAGAGGCGGGAAAGCGAGCTCAAGGATGCGCGGGTGGCTCTGCAAAAGGCTCGCGAGAGAGCCTTTGAGCGGGTTGCGGGAGGGTCAGTCAAGTCTTGAAGCTGGGCATAAGGTGCTGTTGCCGGTTTCATATCTGTTTCTATACCCCGATTTTGGTCACGGCTATCTAGTATCTTTATTTTCTCTAAACGTTGTTAGAACGGTTAACTAGGGCGGTGGACTCTTTTTTTTATTTTTATAGGAAAAAGACAAAGATCTACTACAAGCGGAGAGCAAGACATAAAACGAGCGGGCGCTGGTAGGAGGTGGCAGCGAAACCGTATATATACATTGTATATCTTTGGTCCAGTCCCATCATGTACATACACGTTGGTGGGTTGGGGTTGATGCAAGTAGTATCATAGTCCATTATATCATGTGCTTGGTAAATCTCTGGGGGAGAGTTTGCTGGAATGAATCGAAGGAACCATTTCTCTACCTCGGTACGGCTCCTCACAAGGTCAAAAAAAATCATTACAGAAAATAGGCCATGGGGGCACCGCGATGAGCCAAAACGTAGCTGTCTTAGACGGTGACGGTTGAACCTACAGGTCCGAACCGAACGTTGGAGTAGATGACCGCTCTGTTATGAATTGTCAGCTTCTGCTACCAGGTTGCGATACACCAGACTAATGAACCCAAAAAAAAAAACTAAAAAAACTTACGAGCTGCCAAAGTTGGCCTCGACATCGGCAGGGACGCCAGAGTCCTGGGCGCACCCGCCGCGGGCAGCGCCGGGCTGTCCAGCCTTCTCGGGCGGGTAGGTCGAGTCGAGCCAGAGCATGTTGGCGTAGTGCTGTTTTTCCCCCGCCCCTTCGTGTCAGCAAAACTGTTCTCGGATAAAATGAGGGAGGAGGAGGAGGAGGAGGAGGCAGACTTACGTCGTCCCAGATGGACATGACCAGCACCATGGGGACCTTGAGGGCCGTATTGAGCTGCGCAAAGCCACCGACCTCGGCAAAGCGATCGCGGTCACCAAACGCCTTGAACTGGGCCGTGCAGAACTCGGGCGTGATGTTGCTGCTGTCCGACGGGACGCCTTCCACCTTGGGGGCGGGGATCTCAATCTTCTTGCCGTCCTGGACGAAGAACTGGGTCAACCTGTTCTCCTCGAAGCGCGAGACGACCCTGGGAGGTGTGTCAGTGATATATTTCATAGTAATCAACTTGGAAATGTATTGTGTAGTGTAAAACTCACGTGAACTTCTTGCTCGTGTCGACCGTTTTGCCCTTGCCGTAAAAGTCGGGGTTGCCCATGCGGTACGGGTTGTAGTCGCAGCCGTTGGCGTCGCAGTTGCCCGCGAACCGGTCATCCGAGTATGTTCCGCCGCACGTATTGGTTTCGCAGACGTGGTACTTGTTGTTCTGGCAGGCGTGCGGCGTGAAAGCGTACGAGTGGGCATTGGACTCCCTGGGTTGTCATATTAGAATCAGGTTTTGTTTTGTTGTTGTTGTTGTTGTTGTTGTTGTTGTTGTTGTTGTGGGCCACCGCGATGTGTGTGCGAGGGAGAAACAAATAAAAGGGGGGGAAAGGGGCTGAATAAAGCTTAATTACCAAACGTCAATCTCGGCGCAGCAGGCGCCATAGGGACCAACTCCAGCGTTAGCATCGTTGGAAGATGCCTTCCAGCCCTCAATGTTGGCCTTGCCACCAACAAACTTGAGATCTCGGGCGCATTGGGCATCGCAGTACTAAGGGAGAAAGTTGATAATAAGCAACGGGAACAGTGGCAGCCCTATGTGGTAGTCTGGGGTAACACTCACTCCCGTGCCGTACTTGGCGCCGGCCTTGTTGGACGAGTAGCTGGCCGTGCCTCCGTCCTCCTCCATGGCAACAAAGTAGAGGGCAGCGTTCAGGCCGCACTCGACCTTGGAGAGATCGACATCAAAGGTAAACTCGTTGTTCATGAGCGTGAACATCTGGTACTTGGACGCGCCATTCATGAGGTAGAAGCGAGAGCCAATGTTGGTGCCGTAGTCGTGCTTGGTGAGAAACTTGAGGGTCAGCGCGTCCCCGCTGGTCGAGGCACCGTATGTCTTGGCGTAGGTGGCTCCCTCGAGGGCGCACTTGGAGGCGCAGTCGGTAGCCGACGTGCAGGCGTCGGTCCACTTGTTGCCGTCGTAGCAGTTCTTGTTGCCGCTGCCGCTGGTATGGAGCCAGCGCCAGTTGGCGTCGATGACCACTTCAGAGCTGACGCTGGTGCACGACCCCTTACCAGTGCACTTCTTCCACGTGAACTTTGGGTGTGTCTCGCTCTGCTCCTTTCCGACCTGCTGGCCCAGCACCTGGCCCATGAGGGCGGCTGCCGCAAGATACTGGAGGTACTGTCTCATGATTGCAAAGACAATCAACCACTCACGTAGTGTGATTGAGTATGATGAAGAAAAAAGCGCAAGAAAGGGGCGACCGCTTGTAGCGTTCTTCTAGGAGATGAAAGGTTTCTGGCTGGGCGGCTGGAAGCGATCCTCCTCGCTCTTATAGGTTTTACCTCTCTGTCTGGGCTATCTGTTGAATCGGCGCGTGGCTACTAAGGTGCCCAGGTAGATAGGTAGATAGATGGATAGATGGATCTGTGGACATGGGCATCTCGCCATGGAAAACAGAGCCGAATTTCCATATCAGAAGAGAGCCGCTTAATTCCAGCTGACAATGCGGAGAGGGTGCAGGAAGAAGGCTTAGCCCGGCGGGGGGCACCATCGGCAGAGGCTCGATGGCATGGATTCTGGGGAACCTTGAACGCGTCCCCATGGCGTGGACAGCCCCGGGTGGTACCTCTCCACGCCGGCGAGCTTGGGCGGATACATACTCGAGATGTACCGGGCGTTTGCCTCGAGAACGTTACAGCGGGGATTTGTACAAATACATCGGCGAAACTTGGCTGTACTTCAATAATCAACATGCTCTAGGCTATTAAGTCGCGTTGGGGTCATGACCAGTCAATTTAGACAGGAGGCAGCCTTGATCTGGGGATATGTATGCTTTAATAAGGGAATCCTACGGTGATGCCCCCTTTTTGTGTCACCAGCCCTCAAGATGGAGATGGACATGGACACGATCTGAGGAGATGACCCACCAATGGATTGTTGTGGTTCGGGGAGGATCTGACAACACCAGGTGCCGCCACACCACCCCCTACCATGTATGTATAGCAAGATGGCAAGATGCCAGTCCTCGCCCTCGTCAGGCCATGGCTTGATTCACATTACGCCGTATTCCCCATATTTTCCCGGGACGGGGCTGATTTCAGCGCGGAGAGCAGGCCCCGCTATTCCAACGTCAACCCCAGACTTCCCCGGCGACGTGGATGACGGGGGCACCCAATCTGTGGGGCAATTAATCGGCCCCTCATCAACCCCTTTTTGCCGATGTGGGAGTGTTGCCCCCCCCCCCAAGGGAATCGATTGGAGGGCATGTCGGATGGCTTGCCGGCAGTTGCTTGCCACCGCCCAGCGCCGCATGGTGTGGCAGCATTCACGGTGATTGGCGGCATGCAGTGCCACCAGGACACTGAATTCCTGAACAGGGAATGTGACGAGACGCCGCGGATACGTCGTGTCGCCGACGACGCTACAGCGAGTGACGTTCAATTTATCCCGGAAATTGACCACTGCGGAGCTGCCGCCTCCGATTCGCCTAACACCGCCCCGGGGGCCTCTCTTTTTGAGCTACCACCCTCCAACAAGCCTGGCAGACCCGAGGAGCGACTGGAATTTTGTGTCAAAGAATTAGGCCGAGACGAATTGGTGAGCACAAGGCTGGGCGTGTTGATCCGAGCATGTTAGCGAGCCCCTTTTACGGAGAAACAATAAACAATAGAAATTAACAACGAGAAAGCAAGAAACCCGTAAAATGTTCATTTTCTTATGATTTATGAATCCAGAGTCTTGTCAAAGTACCAAAACCAGCCAACTGCAAATTGTGGGAAAGAAAAGTGATGGCCCGAGGTCGCAAGGGGGAAAACGGCGGTGGCATTCATTATTAGTACAGACCACGCGTCTACCTCAGAAAAACTGCTGGACTGCCAAATATTTCAAGGTTCATTAAATAGAGTTCCCCGTATTCTTGACAAATGAGCTCGGTTCGGAATGCTTGGCTTCAGCTGTTCGAAAGGGCGGGGAGCGTTCCATCGGCCCACTTAAAGCAAAACAGCACACGAGCACCAACTAGATCATTTCAGTAACACCGTGCAGAGACCGAGAAACTTGGGTATTTATTTAATATGTGCCAAGTAAATCCTTATGCAGTCATGATACGATGGACTTATGTTTATTTCTTTCAAGGTTAATTATTCCATCTCTTACCTTTGCCCACCAATCGTAAGCAGAGGCATTCCCTTATAAGAGAGCCACTCGTTTTCACTCCAGGCCGTATACAGATACAAAAGAGAGACGATATTTGTACCTCCATGTGGTGACAGAACTGCGTCCGTCAAGGGAGGGTCGACATCAGCACAAACACCAAAAGCCTTGCCACGCAAAAGAACACGCTCACTGATGGGACTGCACAACTAACCGAGTGGACTTAAAGCTGAAGAAACAAGAGACTCAAATAAGTCAACCATATAATCAAAATTACCGAATAGCAAAGTGTATACACACCGGGCATCGTCGCTTTGAACTCGGGAGAAGGTACAAAGGTATGACGAATTAAGGGTTTGCAGTTTAGCTACTTATATACTACTCGCAGATTTTAATGACCAGATGAAAAAGAAAGGAGAAAGACGGAGAGAAAGAAACAAAAAGGGGGCGAAACAAGAATCTTTTCATAAATGATGAAGGCAGGTCGAGCTCTGAGACATTTATTATCGACTTTCGAGACCAAGGCTTCTCGCACTTGTAGAAGTAATGAAAGTCGTCAAGTCTCTCTTGTCTCTTCCAAATAAGATCGCAGGACGAGGCTTTGAAATGCTGATATCCCTACGTACAGAATGGTGTTCAATATACCTCTGTAATCACCGCCACCCAGTCTATCCAGATCGCTGGGACCGAGTCAACCAGGGAAGCCACGATGGACTCTCCCCACTCGAGGACACCATCTTGTTTGATCAACAGCCCCAAAAAGGACAGAGTCGAAATTACCATCCAGTCATGACGTTCAGCTCTCCAGCACAGCAAATTCCCCTGCTTTCCCCAGGACTACCAAGGAAATATGAACAGCAGTTGTATATTTTGTTCACCAGGTAGGTAATTACCCATTTGTTATGATGCCCCCGCAGCTGCGTGAGATAGATAGTATGCCAGACCACGCCGGTACTAGATGGTACGTGGCAGGGGATTGTGCCCGGAAAGGTCGGCAGGACCGTGATACAACCTGGCGACAACACACCATACAGATGTTTGATACAATGCCCCTAGGCATGGCGATAGGTATAGTGACCTTGAAATATAAATAAGATGGGTGAAAGGCAAAGAGAAAAAAGAAGAAGAAAAAAAAAAGAAAGAAAAAAAAAAGAATTTGGGGGCGCCGAACCTGGATTGAAACCAGGCCCTGGCTCAACTGTGCCTTGTCTGCCATTATCCGTCGTGAATAGCTCCAGCACAACCTTGCCAACATGCTAACAACTACACCATCCGGACACCCCTCGAAATTTGGAACACAAAAAAATGCCCCATGAACTGCCATCGCCCTCTCCGCCCCACCCCGGGCAAAAAAACATGCTTCTGCCAACCCTCATCATCCGCTGCTCTCTATAATTACACTGTTGAGCAAAACAACAAAATCGGTGGCAGTTTTGGGATGACATTCTTAGTATCAAATGCCCTTAGACAAAACTGCTCAAGATTGCCTCTCTCGCCCTCTCAATTGAACTGAAGGGGGTGAGGAATTCGTAGGCCCAGTCGGGCGAGAAAATAGTAGTAGTTATTTCGAGACATCGACTACTTCTATTTCATTAACGTTCTTGTGCAATGTCTATGGCTTAATCTACTGGAGATAAACCATTTGAGATCCCGAATATCGTCTTCACGGTATGAACTTCACGTTTCCAAAATCTCCCCATTCACAAGAGAAGGCTGGAAGACGCCAAAGGGGGCCTACCCAGTTAGGACTTGCCAGTCAAAACGATCCAAATCACCCGGGTCATTGTGATCAGAATAACCATTGGCGACGGCGGTACAAATGGAATCACTTCATCCTGCCCAATCGGCAAACTGCCGAAGCGGAACTCTTTTTCTCCCCTCAAAATAAGAGGGCCAAGTATCGTCTCGCGCCGATAGCAGCACTTTATCCATTTTCTCATTTTAACCACGACGTTACCGATTTGCTTAAAATGGAAGTCTGTATATATACGCGTCGCCGCATCTATCTGTCTTACGCGCCCACGATGTGTCTGGCAATTGATGAGCTTGCCCGACACCTTGCCGTCTTCCCCCCCCCCAAACAAAAAAAAAAAAGAAAAAAGAAGAAAAAGAAAACTACCATCATCATCATGCTCCGCTCACTCGTATATCTCGTCCTTGGTGCTGGGTCTGTTGCTATTGCGGCCGACTGCACGCGCGAGTCCCTCAAAGCTGGTGCCGACAGCTTGGTCGCCGCGCAAGCCGCCGGCGACCCGAGCCTGCTCAAACCTGTCTCGGACACGCTGTCGTACAACGAGAACTACAAGCCCGCGACGCTCAAGACAGGCATCCTATCCACCGCCATCAAGATCGACCACAGCCGCCACAGCCTCGACACCACCAAGTGCGCCACCTACACCGAGCTGATTTCCGCCTCGGGCACAAAGCCCTATGTTGTGGGCGTTCAGCTGTACTTTACCGGCAGCACCATCTCCAAGGTCGACACGCTCGTCACGTCGACAGGAGACTGGCTCTTCAACGCCACGGGAACCCTGAACTGGGCCAAGAAGGAAGAATGGGGTGTGATCCCCGCCGAGAAGCGCGACTCGCGCGCCGTGATCCAGGCTGCTGCCGACGCCTACTGCGACATCTTTAACAACAAGAGCGTCGTCGTGCCGTGGGGGCGGCCGTGCGCGCGGCTCGAGGGCGGCTCGTACACGGGCAATGGCGGGCCCAACGACAAGTGCGACGTTGGCATCCCCAGCGGCGTGGCCCTCGTCGACAGGCGCTATGTGATCGACGAGACGGTGGGCGCGGTCGACGTCTTCCTGAGCTTTGCGGGGATCCCCGACAGCCACGAGTTCCGCGTCGAAGGCGGGAAGCTGCGATTTGTGCACACCCTGACAGTCATGACTGCTAGAAGCACCGGGGGCAAAGGGAAAGGGATGAAGAGGGTCAAGAAGATCAGAGCCGAGGCGGTGGGTGACGATGAGGGTGATACTTGCACTGACTAAGACACGTCGTTTCATTAGCACAGATGTCGGAAAGAAGCTGGACTGTTTTCGTGTAAATACCTACTTCTCGAAGGATTGGGAGTCGTAGTCGTAGTCGTAGTCGTAGTAGTGGTCGGAGTCGTGGTCGAATGTGAGCGGGCGGGCGGGCGGATGGGGAGACGGGGGGGGGGGGGGGGGGGGATCAGGCGAGGTCCTCAGGAGGGAAGTCCGCGAATCTCGCGTAGTCGACGAGTTCAAAGTAGGACAGGGCTGTCAGCCTGACAATATTGCCGTTTACGCAGTAGGCGCGCAGGGAATTGTATGACACGAGGTACTTGCATCCCGTGTAGACGTAGGATTTCCGAATGCGATATCTGTTGAAATCGTCGTTCTCAAGGTGAAGCAGTCTTGTATTGTCTGGGTGCTCTGGAGCAGGGGAAATAGGGACGTAATGGTAACGTCCTTGCCGATCCGGTTCGGGAAACCTCTCGATGAGGTCACGTCCGCCAAAGGAGGTCATCTAGAATAGCAAATTCGTTACAAAATCAGTTGGCTTCCTTCCTCTTCAGTTGTGTATACGGCGAATAAGGGCTGTAGATAGATAGTTTCAAACTCACCTCCAGTACCTCGACCATGCCGTCGTCCCTCTTTCGGGGCGACAGGATTACCGCCGGATGGCATAGAAGTAGCTCGGCATCCCAGGTATGTAGTCTGGGCTCGTTTCTGTCTGTACCTTCGGCGGGAGCCACATGATCCGACCACCAAGATACGGCTCCATTTCTAATGCGTTGAATTAATTGGGACGTCATCTGCGAGAAGGTTTGGAGGCTTGGTTGGATTGTGTAATCAACGAGGTTGCTTCGAAAATTTAGGTAGCGAAGAAAAATGGCTTGCTAATTATTCATGTCGCTTTTTTTTTATCCCATCTTGCTCGATTCTTCTGTGAGTGGGTCGACCACCTCGCTCGGCGTGAGACGATGGCTCATCTGTTTCTGATAAGAGGCCGATCGCCCCGATTTACTCGTGACAGGTCAAACTTGCAAGATACAAAATCACTTTTCCCTCGCTTTTTGCGTTCACTGGAGCCCGCCCAGGTATTAAACGCCACTCAAATATGCTCAAAACATCACCTTCAAACATCTTTACAGACACTTTCATTCAGCACGAATGGCAAGATTGGAAGGGGTGGAGAGCGACTGTACAAGTTCGGCGTGGTTAACGGCCCCCCAAGTGCGAGAGTCGGGTAGAGGAGGGCTGGCTGGGAGTTGAAGACTATAGCATAACGGTCGATGTCAATGTTTGGGGAAGCGAGACTATGCGGCAGGGGTTTTGGCTTGTGCCAATGCAATGCCATCCAAAGACTTCACAACCGGACTCAGTAAATCTTCACGATCCCAAGAACCTGATATTAAGACAAATGGCAAAGGTTGTATGGACATCGAAAAGCACTATTTGTTCTGAATACTAATAAATCAGGACTAGCATTAGACGTCAAATTAATTTGTCAACATTCCTGACATGGAATAAAAGGGTCGTTCCTATTCCTCCTTCGTCCCTTTCCAAGCCTGGTGACAAGGTCTCTGATATATCACCGCACTCTAATATCTAATTAGTTTGTCTCAACCATGTCAAACTCGTTGTCTGCCATCCAATTTATATATACGCCAAAGCCCATCCGTGTCAGATACCTAAAGTTATATCTAAATTGCCATCATTAACATTATTCAAATGAGACTCCGAACATGACGCCCGCTGGAAAAAAAGGACAAATCCGCTAATATCAACCATGCCGTTGTATTATCGTGGGGGCGGTGGGGCAACCATGGCGCCCCAATAGTTGGCCGGATCTTCAGGCTCAGTATTCGCGTTGCTGAGGTCGAGCCAATTCTTGGTGTTGCCGCCAGCATTGCCCTTGCGAGAGATCTTGAGAGTATCGCAGGCATTCTTGTGGCTGTTGGGGATATACGGCTTGTAGGCCTGCAACACATCTGGTGCTTCGATGAACGTTGCTGTGAGCCCACTCTCAACGTGCCACTCCGTATGACAGTGGAAAAGGTTGATGCCTGGGTTGTCGGCAACGAAACGGAGCGTCACTGACGAGCCAGCATAAACCACAACGACGTCTCGCTTCATGGGGTATTGCGGTGTCGTGTCGAGACCCGGCCAAAGAGGGCCTCCCTCGCCCCGGTTGATAACTTGGAAGTTGTGTCCGTGCAAGTGGAAGGGGTGAGCCCGCGTGTCATGGTTATTGACAGTGACCTCGACAATCGAGTTGAAGGTCAAAACTCGCGGGTTGACACGGCCATAAATGGCCGGGTTCATGACGTAGTTGAGAGGGGCTGTCAGCGCTGTGAAAAAGGTGGGAACCTGAACTCATGTTAGATTCCGTCAACACAAAACAGGAGGAATAAAGGGACCGACCTTTTGGGGTACGTAGGTGAAACTGCTGATGTATCCACGGGTGGATCCGACACCATCTACATTAAAGTCTGCTGTGAAAGTTATAGTTCGAAGGTTAGGCCCATCAATGAGAGGTTGCTGGTCCCATGGAAAAAGCGTCGAGTCATCCCAGACCTGAGGCGTGAGTGTGAAAGGCGCGGGAAGCGGCTTGCTGGCGTCGTAGACCAAGTAGGCAGTGCAGGTGGGGTTTAAGTTAGCCGGTGTGACCGATGACCCGAACATGTCCGTGTTGAACTGCGAGACAATGGCAAAGTTTTGGCTGGCCGCTGCCTTTGCCTTGATAATGACAGAGTAGCGTTGCGCAACTGCTACAAACAGCTGGCTGACCGTCTGGGGCAGAGTGTACACTCCATCAACCTCGACGATCTGCATGTCGTGTTGATCAAACTGGAGATACTGGCCAGCAAGCGCGCCCATATTGATGATGTGAAATAGATATGTCTTCCCAGGCGTCAAGGCGAACCGTGTGTTCTGTGCGTCGTTAATGAGAGCCGAGTTCGGAACCGGCTCAGCGCCGCCGTTCGCATCAGTATTCGCAGGGGAAAGGTAATAGTTGATCAGATAAGGAGCCTGATCGTGGTACCAGTCAGATAGCGTTAGCGTATATTCCTGGTCCACCTTGTACGGTGTATTTGGAACAGTCCACGGCGCGTTCGGGTCAGTGATAATCAGGGGACCCCGCAATCCATCTGCACCAACAATTAGACTTGAGCTAGATGTCGTTACAATTGAGGATGGAACATACCCATGTACTGGCCTCCAACGTGGGCATGCCACCAATAAGTACCAGCTTGCAAGAGCTAAATTTCGTCAGATATAGCAACAAGAAGTCATGGCTGTAGTTACATGTACTCACATCAAACTGGTACACAAATGCTGATGTCTTGTTAGCATGAACATTGAACACGGTGGGCGACGACACTCACTTGATCCGGGAGGAATTGGACATTGGTTCACCATCGCTGGCCCGTCTTCGAAGGTTGTGTTCCTTTGGAACAGCCCATGGAAATGAAGAGTCGTTGTCTGATTGCTAAGCATATTCACCAGGTTGATCTTGATGGTATCACCAATCTTTCCCGTTATTGGCGGACACGGCCACTGTCCATTGATTCCGACAACGGGGCGCTTGAATCCATCGGGCGATGCCGGGACCCAGGTGATGTTCCAGTTGTAGGTGATGATCTTACCCTTTTTGATCGGCAGGTTCGTATAAGTTGGATATGGTGCAGAACTAGTGGAGCTCGAGATAGAAGCGGACGAGGAGCTGGACTTGCTGGTCGTCGTCACAAATGTTGTGCTGGAGCTTGTGGATTTGGTTGTAGAGGACGACGCAGAGGAAGAGGTGGAAGAGATGGAAGAGGTGGATGATGACCCGGATGTCGATGATGAGCTGGAGGCGGAGGATGAGACGGAAGACGAAGTGGAGGACGAGGTGGAAGATGGCTTAGAAGTCGATGAGGATGATGTGGATGTCGAGGACGATGAAGCTGAGGTTGAAGTCGAGGACGACTGTGAACTACTAGAAAAGGTTAGCAGTAGAAATCGCGCAATTAAGGGGTCGAATGGAACACTTTCGACGCCCTGATTTCGGAGGAAAGACTGTATTATTGTGCAAGGAGTGAACTTTGTATAAGGGATACTTACGAGGTTGATGATGAACTCGAAGTCGTTGTCGAGATTGATGAAATGGATGAGGATGATGAAAGCGAAGAGCTCAATGTCGTCGACGAAGTTGATGAGGTCGGTGAGGTCGAGCTGCTGGTGGAAGAGGTTGATGAGACGGTGGGAGATGGCTGCGAGCTTCCGACAATGGAACATGTTGCAGGTGGCTGTGGGGACGCCGTTCCTGGAGGAGCCAGAGCAATGACTGTCTGCTGTCGCGAGGTATAGAGCCTGCCGTTCCCAAAGACGGGGCGCTGGAACTTGGTGATTCTGCCTGTAGTAAAAAAGGGATATGGCTCGAGCACGCCATTGACGGGGACGGCCTTGTAAGCCATCACGCCCGTATTGACGTCAGAAATCCACAACTGTAACTTGTCAGTCTTGTTTGCTTGTCAGTTCGGGTGGCCAACATACAACGGCGGTTCCAGGCTTGCCGTGCAACGTAGTGACAACCGGGTTATTTCTACCCTCAAAGGTTTGAGACGTCTTGCCAGCCTGAGTGAAGAATGGCTTGCCATTGCTGTCCCTGCTGAACGAGTAGGCGTAGATGGGCCCCCCCGTTGCCACAAGACTTGATGGCAGTTAGCATTTCGGGTCGGTCATATCGCACCCAGCTCCATAGACTAAAGGACTTACTAAAGATATCCTCCTTCAAGGGGGTAACTGCCAATACCGCCGAAAAATGAACTAGGGGCAAGACTCCACGTCTGGAGGATGGCGTCGATGCCGCCGGGTCCTGTCAATTGTCACAGTGAGTTAGGGGCGAGCCTTCAGTGGACGCACAAAACAGCCTAATACATACCCATTCTGAATCCACCGAGATTGTCGGCATCCATAACATAAACGATGCCGGCCTTACTTCCCATTACGGCAATACGGTTCACATTTGCCCCGTTGAAGACAGCGGGATCAAGGAGGGCCACAGCAGACGAGCCGATATCACGATCACCCCCGTTGTAGGTATCGAAGGTCGCGGTCTCAAACCAGTCCGACTGCGTCAGTGATCCGGAGCCTGGATTCACGGAAAATGCAATGGCAGCCTGCTCAAGCGTGCTGAGGTATGTCCTGCCGCTCTTTGAGACAGTACCGCTGTTTTCTCCGGGACCACGACCGTTTCTTTGAGATCAATCTGTTAGCGGATTGTTTTCCAACTGTGTTGTGCCCCGGCCACCAGGAGGTTGCACGAACTTACCCGGTTGAGAAAAAGACACGGTTGCCGCCGTCATATGCCAGGCCCGAGCCAGACATCCATATGCCAGACTTACCGCCCTGCGCAACTTGAGGGTCGAGCGGCTGAGGACTTGGTGCGCCCGGCGCTGCCACCATTGCCTGCACACCGGTGACGCCGACACCAGCCGTCTTGGATACGCTGACGAGCATACCGGTGTAGTTGAAATTATCGCAGTGGCCGCCAAAGCCGGCCACAATATTGTTGCCAACAACGGCGAGAGAAGGTCGTTGCAAGACAGTGCCGCCGACGAAGTATCGTTTCGGATCGTTTGTGGCGAAGTTGCCGTCGATGACGACAGGGAAGGCCGGGACATCGGTCAGAGATGGCAGCCGGACGGCGTACATCTTGTAGATGCCTAGTGGCTACGATTCAGCAAATGCATCACATCCTCCTCCGCACAGCGTAGCTTTGACTAACCGTTTAGGACACCGGAACCCGGGTTGTTTGGGTCACCGGGGCCTAGTCCGTCCTTGTAGCCCTTGGCAAAAAAGTACATAACATCTGTCGCAGGGTCGATGTAGGGAGTCCCCGTGATGCCGATTGAGGTTCCGATATCACCGCAGTCGGAGTCGTAGGCCATGAAAGGGGCCATGACAGTACGGGTGTACTGGATAGCGCCACTTGCGCCATCGAGTACGCGGATGGTGTTGAAATTGGAGACGATAATGACGAGCTCGTTTGAGGACCCGGCAGGTGTGTATACCAGCGGCTTAGCCAAGAAGATCTCGTTGGCCTGAAACACCTGCTGCCAAATGCGTGTGTAGCTGCTGACCTTGGTCGGGTCTACATTGTGGCATGGTAGGTAGCCTGATTGGGAGGGATCCTGCTTCGTGTGAGCCTCTGACGTACATGGTAGTCTGGGGGGACGGGGTCACATGGTCACATACGGCATCCCGGAGAGAGTCTGTGATCTGGACCGAGCTGACAAGCGCCGGTAGGAGCGCGGCGAGCGCTGGCGGAACCCATGGCCACCTCATGGCTCAGTCAGTTGGGGGGGGGGGGGGGGGGGGACTGGGGACAGTGGACCGTCTGGACGATGAACGGAGCACCAACCCACGAAGCCGATCCAAAAAAGAGGATGGCGGATCTGAAGGAGCAAAAGTGACGAAGCCGAAAAAGAAGAGCCAAACCATCAGTTCGGACCGGCGTGGGAGTCGGGGCTGGTTTTGAGGAGACTCAGGAGAGGCGGAAGCTGGTAACCACGGGCAGTATGCAAGGCAGGGGGCGGTCATGGAGGCTGCAAGCCACGAGCAGGCCAAGAACAAGCCAAGAACCGAGAGAAGGGCATCATCCTGTCAGAATCGGATGGGAGGACCATGGTGAGCTGCCTGGCTGGCGTGTCTGGGACTCTGGGTGGAATCGCACTTTTGCTGGCAGCTGCAGCCCAGTTTCAGCTCTTACTCGAGGATCACTTGTGAATTGGTCCAAGATCCGGCGACTCTGATCCGGGGCGGAAGGATATCAGATACCAGCCCCAGCGCGTGCCCAAGTTGGGTCGGCGCTATTGAGAATTCCAAGACGGCACCTGCATACCGTCGAGGCACGAGTGGGCTGTGAGTGGCCAAATCGCGGCCCCTTGCAGGTCAAAAACTAATAGTGGCGCGCTGGGCTTGGGCGAGGTTTCCCAACTGCGCTTTGCTCTTCGAGGATAGCCCAGAACAAGGGCAAATCCCCGATTGTTTAACCAGTCCCGGTTACTCTATTGCATAGAGTATATGTATACTAGGATAGTCTCCATAAGAGAGATAAGGCGTCGCAGTCGTGGTGCGAATCGAGTTTACTGTTTGACCAGTGACCGTTGGGTGGAAGAAACCTGTTTCTTGATGACGGGGCATGCAAAACATCGATAAAATGCAAAAACCATCCCATTTGGCACCCATGCATGGCCAAAAGCAGCTTACGCGATGCTGCAAAGTTGGAAACGCAGAGGCTGGACATAGATCCACTCTTGAGCTTCGTTCCTTCCCTCCCAGGCACGGGCCCCTCTCCCGTCTGTGAGGTCGCACGGGTGTCGTCCCCAGGTCCCCCTCCCTCATACTCGAGTCAAATTTAAGTAGGGCTGGGCAGGCACGTCTGTCAGTGTCAGGGAGATTGCCTGCCATTTTTCTTCCATCACCTTATCTCAACTCGGCTGCAAAACAAAAACAAGGCTTTCAAGTTTTTGCCCTTTACGATGTCAGAGTGTCATTATGATGACCTCCGCTGCAAGAATGGAAAGATGTTTCTCAGCGAGCAGTTGCAACTGTCGTGACTCGACCCGATGACTGGGATCGGATCGGCGGCTAAGAGAAGGAAGGCACTGTGGCACTGGCACATGCCATTACTGCGGTCTGGGACTGGCTGCCCAGAGACCTGGATGCACAGGCTCAGGGGTGGCATTTTTCTCTGTTGAGGCCCCAATCCTTGCCAATCAACGCCATCGCCCACTGCAGTTTCGCCCAGAGAACGGTTTTCGACGATCAGCTCAGCAATTGTCGTCCAAGACCTTGGTATTGCTCTTGGCTCATTTTGGCTCATCAGAGCGTTCTCGTCCCAAGTCCCCTTCAATCACCACATAATAGGTAATCTGCGCTGCTGCAGTCAGGAGAGGTTGTGCGACACTGACACCCCAACCTGGAAGCATTGCTATTTTAAGGGGTTCGTGTCGCTTGGGGTGGCATTTCTCGGCATTCCTTGGCCGGGCCTTGATAAATCTTGCAAGACTCGCTCACCTACTGAGTGACTTATGGCTTGACAGCCGTAGGGAAGAGAGAGACTTGGCACCAATATGTTGTCGCCAAAATTGTCGAACATGCACAAAAAACACGCATTCATCATTCACCAAATCATACGCCATCACAATGGAAGTCTCCAAGTTGATCGCCACTGGCGCGGGGCGACTTTGCAAGGCTTGCAAGTCATCGACTGCTCGAGCAACCAAGTTGTTCCCGCACCCTTTGAGTGCGACTACGTGTCACTGAGTTATGTTTAGGGGCACAGCAGCAGCAGCAGCAGCAGCAGTATAGTCCTCGGGGCGGTATCACTTTCCAGCCTGACCTCAACAAAGACACATACTCCCCGGACTGTTCGGGACGCCATGGCAGTCACATAACAGCTTGGGATGCGCTATCTGTGGGTGGACCGCTTTTGTATCGACCACTCGGGCCCCTGTCACAAACACAGCATGATTGACAATATGGACTCGGTGTATCGCAACTCGGCGCTTACCATCATCGCCGTTGCTGGCAAGGACGCTGGACGTGGCTTACCCGGCGTACCCCGACACTCCCCGGAGAATGTGCTTCGACGACAGCTCACTGTTCCATTTCTTCCCAGCCATGGAAGTTCTCGACTCTACATGGTCAACGAGAGCGTGGACATTTCAAGAGGGCTTGCTTTCCCGACGTCGTCTCGTTTTCGCGAAAGCCATGTCTTCTACCAGTGAATATCGTCGTTTCATCGCGAGGGTTCCCCCATTGTGGCCACGGCCGCCAACATGTTTCCAGTCAAGGACCTTGGAACCCGGTATGATATTTTGCAGCGGATCAAGGAATACTAAGCAAGGTGCCTGACCTTCCAGGGCGACTCGCTCAAAGCGTTCATGGGAGTTTCGCGAGCTTACGGGACAATGAAGCCACCCGTGCTGCACCTTTGGGGCATTCCCGTCTTTGATCTGTCCCCTGATGCATTTATCTCCGGGTTTGAAGCATCGCTAACATGGTCTTTGAACTCGCTCGAGAGCATCTACCACGACGTAACACGTTTCATCGGTCTCGGAGAGTTGACGTCTTGGACTTGGGCTGGCTGACGTTCCCAAACCCTTACCAGTCACAAATATCCTCAAACGTTGGGCGGTGAGGAGCTTTGCACCGGGCCGTACTCGACCGATGACAATTTGATTTGCAGGGGTAACTACTTTGGCACGGGCTCGAATTGTATTCACTTCTGGCAGCATTCTCTGACGTCGAGCATTCGCACCGATATCATTGTCGAAACAGAATGGAACAATGGCTTCCGGACTCCGATTCCAAGTCATTTTCTCGCCAGTTGTACAGGAGACCAACAAGCAGAACTGACGGCCCAACCCGCTGCTCTCCATATCACGGGGTGGGTGAAGAATTTTGACCCGATGAAACACTGTTTCTGGGATTTCACTTCCTGCCAATTCAAAGCCCCTGGTCGAGCTCCTTTGGGAAATGCTCGTTTCTACCCCGATTCAAACAGCGAATACCTGGCGGAACGAGCATCCACCCAGCGGCAACTGATTCTTATTATATGTTGGGACGGCGAGTTTTCCATCAGGGCCCGGCACTGCTCGGCCAAACTACCAATGGGGCGCGCTTCTCCTTGAAGAGCATGGCACAGATCACCGGTTCCAGCGTATGGGTATTATTGTTTCAGATTTGTCGAATTCTGCTATGAAAACCTGGGCTCTTGAGGCAGGAGTTTTCATTGATAGGTTTCTATTCCGACCGGAACGAGTAGAAGTCGTGTAGTAGCTCTAATTATCTACGGAGGCTCGGGTCAAAAGAAAGAGTCACCCTCCACAGTGCGAAATGGCATCTCAGATAATTACATCAACTGCCTAGTCAATATGCCTTAAATATCAGCCAGCACGGTGAGCGTTCAAGGCTTCTCGCCATGCCTTCTCAGGAACTTGAACGGCCCTTGAACTTAATTAATGCACAGGCCATTAGTATAACATTAGAACTAGTCTAGTATCTCTCAGCACTAGACAGAGTGGCCCTTTATTCGGTTGTCGGTATTGCGATTGACGACTGGCTTGATATGAGAAGGACCCGACACACCGGGTGAGTTCAGCCCCACCATCTTAGAGATATACAGCGGCACTTAATACAGATTGTTTTTGTCTATAAATAAGATTTATACGAATTTTCCAGGTGCCAGCCCGGCTTTCCTCCCAAACGCAATCTGCTTCCCGAGTCCCTGGGCCACATTTTGCACGAGTGACGCCATCCGCAAACATTTCCCCGGGCTTGGGCACACGATAAATTAACAAGAGAGAGATTAAGGGGAGCAAGAGCTAAGAAAACTTCCCCGCTGGGTAGATACTATATACCCAAAAGAAGATGCAACCCTGCATTTGCAATGGCAGAGATTAACCAGCCACAGTCCCATCCGCTCGCACTATACTGGTTCTGAGGAAACTTATAGTGCCTTCTCTGGTGTGATAGCAGACAAAAACTTGTGGACAAAGGGAACCTGAAACGGAGCACTACTCCAAATCTCCGGCCTTGAAAAGGAAGTTGGATGCCGACTGACATGGCTTGGCGTTTGCTGGTGCAACTACAACCTTGCTTAGACCAACCATATTTGGGGGTCCAGTATTTGACCACCCGGATAAAAAGCTCCGTGGTTGATCAATGCACCGTGAGGCTCCGAGCGAGAGTCCCACAGTAAAAATCCGGGGTGCATTGTGTAGTTTATTACCCCTGCAGTTCATGGGACTTTGTCCTCCCCTATTGTACTTCTTGGAATCATTAGTCCCTGACGGTTACGCTTTAGAGATTCATGACGTGTCAGGGGAAAGGGTGAGAAGGAAACAATGATTGTACTGACATATAAACAGTTTCATCATGATATCTATAACAGATACCGTTCGACCGTCATGATGCTTGCTGGATTCCGAATCGAGGTTGCTGGGGTCTTGCAAACCTGGTTGTCGTGGGCTTGGCGTCTGCAACCTACCCCAGAAATCGGAGTCGAAATCGACGGGTCAGGGGTTCAGGCTAAATTCCGACACTATAGCTTGAATGACACCTCGAACTTGGTACGAGGTTACCCAAGTGGAGGTGCACATGGCTACCTAGGCCGCCATTGAACGTCACCACCACAACTTCATAACGCGGGCGACTTCGCGGTGGTGCTGGTTGAGGAAATACCTACATTCGGCGAACCATGGTTCGTCCTCAGGGGCTTTGACACGCTATGGGGGTATGCCAGATGTGGTTGCCTTTCTTCTTTGGCTCTCGTTCCGGGAAGAGGACAGAGGCATATAAAGATGAGATGAGTCGCCCTTGACCCATTCGTTGTCGACTCCCAGGCCAAGATCTTTACAAGGCATAATTTCAAGATGCTGTCTCAAGCCATTGTTCTTGTAGTGCTCAGCGCGGCTGGCGTCAGGGCTGCTGACCAGGCCCTCTGGGGACAATGCGGTGGCAACGGTTGGAATGGCGCAAAGACGTGCGTCGCCGGAGCATACTGCTATGAACAAAATGCGTGGTACTTCCAGTGCTTACCTGGAACCGCAACAACCACAAAGTCAGCAGCCCCAGCGACCACAAGCTCTTCTTCTTCCGTGGCTGTGAGCCCCACAACTCTCTCAACTGTGGTCGTCACACAATCCTCCTCCTCAACACCAGTCGCAACCCCTTCCATGACAGCAGCATCGTCTACGACAACGTCTCCAGGAAGCAGTGCCACTTTGTGCCCCGCCATCCCAGGAAGCACAAGCTCAGTGTCGACCCTCCCCGACCCCTTCACCTTTGCGGGCGGCACCAAGGTCACGACAAAGGAACAGTGGAAGTGCCGCCAAGACGAAATCAGCCAGTTGTTCCAGAAATACGAGCTCGGCACGCTCCCGCCCAAGCCATCGTCCGTATCGGCCACCTACTCGGGCAGCACGCTCAGCATCACCGTGTCGCAGGGCGGCAAGTCCATCTCGTTCTCCGTCTCCATCTCCAACATCCCTTCAGGGACCGGCCCGTTCCCAGCCATCATCAACTACGGCACCTATGGCGCCAGCGTGCCCGTCCCTGCCGGTGTAGCCACCATTGGCTTCAACAACGATGACATCGCCGCCCAGACGGACGGCACGTCCCGTGGCAAGGGCAAGTTCTACGACCTCTACGGCAGCAGCCACTCGGCCGGCGCCCTGACGGCCTGGGCATGGGGCGTATCCCGCATCATGGACGCCCTCGAGCTCACCCAGGCGCAAACCAAGATCGACCCAACGCGCATCGGCGTCACGGGGTGCTCGCGCAACGGAAAGGGCGCTTTCGTCGCAGGCGCCCTCGAACCACGCATCGCCCTCACCCTGCCCCAAGAATCTGGCGCGGGCGGCTCGGGCTGCTGGCGGCTGGAGACGTGGCAAAACGCCAACGGGTACAGCGTGCAGGACGCCAAGGAGATTGTGGGCGAGAACGTGTGGTTCTCGCCGCTGTTCAACAGCTACGTTAGCAACCCCGACCAGCTGCCGCTCGACCACCACATGCTGGCTGCCCTCGTGGCCCCGCGCCCGCTGTATATCATGGAGAACCCAGACTTCGAGTGGCTCGGCAAGATCTCGACGTACGGTTGCATGGGCGCCGCGCGCAAGCAGTACCAGGCCCTCGGGGTGCTCAACAACTTTGGGTACTCGCAGGTTGGGGGGCACAACCACTGCAGCTTCCCGAGCGGGCAGAGCACCGAGCTGAATGCCTTTATTGGCAAGTTTCTGCTCAATAATGCCAACGCGGGGACGACCAGCATCTATCGGACTGACCAGACGTTTACATTCAACTTGGATACGTGGGCTCCATGGGCGGTGCCGAATCTGGCCTAGACGGAAGGGTGATGGGAAGGAAAATAAAATAAAAGAAAGGTTTCAGTTCTGAAAAGGGGGGAAAGAGGTTGCTTTCTCTGTTTGCATGTACATACTGACAAATAAAATACAAAATAAATATTTACATAATGCTTGCTCTGCGTATGACGGAATCAAACCTAACATTAAGCAGGTTCTATCACAAAAATCCGGGAAGTGTTTTCGATGCTTCTGTGTTGGGGATATAGAACCGATTTCACACAACATAACTAAAAAGTTCTTTGCAGCTTGCAGAAGCTTGCGGGCTTCTTTTCGACTTGCTGGTTCGCGTATTCCTTTTCGTATTCACACCCACACAGGTGGTTGTAAGACATGTACAATCCTACCCTGGTTTAATTGTTAATTCGGTACGTACCTCACTGTAAGTGGACAACATCACAACACAGCCGTTAAAAGCAGCATTTAGAACCCAAAAAAAATTAAAAAAAAAAAATTCATAATAATGAATTAGGTAAGGAGAACTCCGGGTTGCTCTTTTCCTCTGGAACAAATTGGCAGTTTTAGTGCAAAGTCAAGAAGATTCAGAATGGTGGCGTTTGCAAGGGAAGAAGAGATAACAAAATTAAACCAGGGTTAGACTAGAGTGTAGTTAGTTTTGAGACACGTAAGCCCGAGCACGCGCACTCTGGTGGTACTAGTTATTACAGGGAATTCGCGATGACGTGAGAGCGGCAGGAATTCGGAAGCGGGGAAGGTAAAGGTGGTCGAAACTGGCAGGGGATATTATTATTATTATCATTATTCTTCCCGGCTTTCACTCGGGCTTCGGCTCGGCGGCATCCACGGCAGCTTGGAGTAAAGGTCCTGATCGAGAATCTGTCAGATGGACTCGAGATGTTTTTCGCGATGTGATCCCCAAGCTGTGTAGCCCATTCTCAGCAGGCAGGCATATTTCCAAGATTTGTTTGCAGACTATCTATGTATCAAATGTGATATAATGCGAGTTTCTGAGTCTCTCCAGCCATGAATTACAAGTTTATATTTGGCACGAGGGACGCGCTGTTGGAATGGGTGCGGTGGTGAGAACTTGGGTAATTATCATTCATTCCCACAATTCCAACAATTTCTTCAAAGAAAGATACACGAACAAGGATGAATTTGCAAACGTGTTTCCCTCTTCTTCATTATTTTCAAAGCCTGATATTAAGAGGATGATAGTGCAAACCGTTATTCATTAATTGTTGTTCTTTCGGTACTACCGTCCTGGGTTCCTTTTCCATAACCCAAGTTTCGCACTCACGCCATACAAAGCTCAGCTGGGGAAGGGTCAGAACCTTTATTTCATGTCATTAACTGATTTTCCCATGGTTCGGGATTAATTAACCGCAGCTACCGTACTCTTTCCGGAAGCTGACGTGTCACATCTTGTGCAACCCTCTGCGTCCAGTGTTTGTTGACCCCCTGAGCCACCTCCCATTTAGCAGCCATTTCTCGGCGGAAGCCCATTTGAGATGGTTACGCGATCCTTGTATGTCTTTTCAGCAAACCCAAAGAACTTGTCCACATCGGCCGTGTTGGACGCGAGCCCAAACGACACCCGAATAGCCCCCACAGACGGGATGCCCAGACTGGCGTGGCGGTCCAGGGCTATACCCGTGCGCGCGTAGAACAAGTTCCGCAGCTCCTTCACCCCCAAGTTGAACGCGCCCTCGCCCGCCCCGGGGTTGCAGAAGCAGCCTGTGCGCAACGAGATCCGCGCAGCAGCTGACTCCATGGCCACCAGCCTCTCGTCCACCACCTTGCCTGTCGCGTCGAGGAAGTTAAACGCCACGGTCCCGCCGCGCATCTTGAGATCCTCCGGCCCGTACACGCGCGCCATGGGCGACCCGTCGCTATGCTTCATCCCCTGCAGCCGCTGCAGAAACCAGCCAGTCAGGCACCGCACCCGCGTCTCGACCAGCGGCATTCCCACCGTGCCCGCCAGCCAGTCCAGGCCGTAGTGCACGTCGGGGATAGACAGGAAATTCAGCGTGCCATCCTCGAACGCCTCGCCCCCCGAAGCCATCTTGTGCCACGACGGCAGACCGACGGCCACGGCCTGGATCGTCCCGCCCGAGAACCACGGCCGGTCCAGCCGCTCCAGCGCGTCCCGCCGCGCGAGCAGGCAGCCGACCCCCGTCGGGTATCCAAAGAGCTTGTACCAGCTGACCATGACAAATTCGGGCTTGATGCTGGAGGAGGGGGAGAGGTCGAGCATGGCGGTCGGGAGGTAGGCGGCCGCGTCGAGCAGCACGTCGTACCCGCGACGCTGGGCCAGGGACACCCAGGATAAGGGGTGCCGCACGCCGGAAAAGTTGCTCTGTGCAGGGTAGGCAAACAAGCCGTTTCTGCCAGGCTTCAAGGAGGAGGAGGATGAGGAGGAAGAGGAAGAAGAGGGGTCAGATGATGCTGAGGACTTCAGGCTGCAGCCACCAAGAGGCAGAGACGACAGTCGGCTCAGCAGTCCCTTGCGCTCAGACAGAGCAGCCACAATGTCGGCGCTGCTAACGCGGAGATCAGGGCCCGTGGTAGAGACGTAGACCGTCTTGGCGCGGCCGGCGCGGGCGAACTCGCGGATGCCGTTGATAGAGTTGTGGTTATCCGACGTCAGCACGAAGCGAGTCCGCCGGCGGAACGGGTATGCTTCGGCGACGAGGCGCGCGGCGCCCGTGGCGTTTGGCGTGAAGATGACGGCGTACTCGTCCGGGGAGGCGTTGAAGTGGGCAAAGACACGCGCCCTCGCCCGCTCAACAGCGTCGGTGGCAGCCTCGCTGGTCGGGTTGGCCGAGTGCGGGTTGCCAAACAGGGACTGGGCCAGCCGGTCCTTGTGGGCGTCATGTTGGGCCTTGGCTGCGAGCCCGGCGCCCGTGTAGTCCAGATACACATGGTCTTGCGAGTCGAGGTAGCCGTACTCTGTGGCTCGCAGCTCGTCGAGCCGAGCGGTGCCGAGGTACTCGGGGTGGGTATCTTGAATCCCTCCCATGGTGTTACGGAGATAGTATGTGTTACGTGTGGGATGCGAGGTGAGTCCGAAGGGGAGGAGGGGGTTTGACGATGTCTGATTGTCTGTGTCTTTTCTCCAACCCCTGCCAAGATCTTGTATCCTGAACTGACGTGGCCCAGTAAAAAGACTGAAAAGCAAAGCCTATTGGGATGTATAATCAACAGCTGGAAGTCGATGGGAGGATCGCGGGGGATGAACGGTATTTTGTACTGTACCACAAGCAAGGAGCTGTCTGCCTGCTGCCGGCTGACAGACAGGAACCAAGCTTTTCTTTTTTTCAAACCATACCGATGGGGGATGACGAACAGGAATTCACACGATATGGGGACGTCCCGGCTCCCCGCCACATCCGCAGATGATCCTTCTCGGCAGCAAAGGAAAACATGGCGATGGCCTCGCCCGTTATTGGCTCAGCTATCGGTTGCCTCTACCGACCGAGTCCTGTTGGATTCTCTCTTATGCGGCCGTATGTGGGAAACCAGGCCCGAATGGGTTACCACCCTCCCAGCTTGGAAGCTGCCATGTGCGTGATGGGGCTGCTGCTAATTGTCAGCTTGAACTGACTCCGCGTACCGACTACCCATCGTGATCACGATGGTGGTGAATAATGATGCGCGGTACCTATGCAAGTACCAGCATCCTTTGGACGCATGTCAGCAGCAAGCGAGCGACTTCGGATCGATGGTCCCAATACGGTTAATAATACTAGGCCATTTTGACCCGCGATCCATAGATTCAAAGTTCCAGGCGCGTGTATTTGGCCCAGTCTGATTGTAGTCTATTGGTTGGGGCTAAGTAGTTTGGATTCTTGGGGCGCTTGCCAGCGACATCTCAGCTCGCCAACGCATGCTCGCTAAGTGGGCCATTGGGGTTTAGCTTGGGTTATGTTTAGATTCGCCCGCCTCTTTTGCGGTGTATTGTAGGGCTACTAGAATCTTCACAGTTTTAGATGTCTGTCAAAGTTGAGATGACAGACAGCTGTCAAACCACGCCAAGCGAAATGTCTTGTGATGGTGTAACCCAGGTACCCACAACGGAATCTGTCAAAAAAGAAAAAGAAAAAAAGAAAAAAAAAAAGGTCCAGCGCTTACTCACGACACACTGCCAAGTTTTACGTACACATAATAATCTGTACAATCCAACCACTGCTTCCCCGGCACCGCCCATTTCACTTTCACTCACCGTGTTTTCGTGCTGATGATCTGCAGGTCTGCCGCTAGCGGTCGGAGCTGACCATTAAAGGCTCCCAGTGAAGCGCCTAGCCCCAAGCCACAACATGCTCAACGGGGAACAGAGCCATGGGGTTTGGAGTGCGTTTTGTGGATCGATGTCTCACTGGATACCGGCGGCAATTCAATACATATTGACCGAGAAGTGATATGGACTTTGCCCCAGCCAGTATGACGTTGACATGTCAGCCTGCAGTTGCAAGGTGCTGGCAAGGTGCCTACCATTACGCAGTAAGGAAAAAGAAAAGGAAAAAGAAAAGAAGACTAATACAGATTCAGCCTTTTGCAGCAGCCAAGTGTTTCCTGATCTGGAAAAGTCGGGATGGTCGGCACTTGCTACTGGCTAGACATCCGCCATGCTCTGCAGTCCTTTTTTTCCCCGCTTCAAGTTCAGCAGCACTTTTCTTCAGCAGATACGCCTTGTTCAGCAGAATACGGTGGTGGTGCATGTACTCATGCATGCAGGCACGGCCTGAATTGCCAGAGTTCGTGGATCATGGAAACCATTGCCTGATTTGATTTCTCGGTTCCTCCACTGCTGCCTGGGATTCAACTCCGACACATCCCGTGTAACACTCCTTCTTAGAAGTCCAGAAGCATCCCATTGCTTTTTGACGGGGCGTTGGTTATCTTGCAGGAAGGTTGCTGGAACGTCCTGCGGCTGACCAGTGAGGAATGGTAACTTCATGACAACAAAATTCAAATTGTGCGTCCACACCGGTGCCGTGGTGGAGTTTTTTTTTAATACCTATCCAACTCGGACCAGCCGGAAATCTTTCTCGGGCCAAAAATCCTTTCGGGCACTAGTGAGTTGTCCGCGGAGCCGAAAACAACGCCGGTTGGCTTCAATGAGCCCCGGACACACACAGAGAGTTTTTATTAGTTAGTTTACTCTACCTAGTGTCTGTTGTTGTTGGTGGAGGCCGGCTTAATGCGGGCAGAAACAGATAGTTCCGTTCCAATGTACCAAAGTGGGCGGCTGGGCTTTTACGGTAGTTACTTCTGTCCAGTGACAAAAGAGCAAAAATGCCGCTGTTGCGAGACAAGCCACGAATCACAACATCAGCTGTTCATACAGACAAATAGTCACCACCTCACATGTCGATATTCACCACCATACATATGCACATGCGAACAGATACATGCTGTCCCCATATTGACGTGAGACTACGGCCCAGGCCAGGACGAGCTGCGGGGTTGGCCGGATTCCGTTCGTTCTCGGGGACGAGGAACCGGCTCCGAGAAAAGGACGGTCTTGTGTTGCCAGCGCGTATGCGTATGCTGTGATAAGCGAGAATCGAATACCTACGTAGGTCTTCACACCACCTCACTTCACACCTTCACATCGGGCAAAGAGACAGCCAGAGCTCATGCACATGCACAATACCTTATCTCAAACACTAATTAAATGGTTCACCGACTTGAAAGTAGAGACGGGAGAGGGTGGGGGTAGGCGCCGACTTGCAACTTGCAAGCGATAGCAGACAGTATTGTTGATAAGACAGATGCTATTAATACTAGTAATCTGGGTTGATGATATCGGCGGCATCGCCAGCGGCTCATGAACCCGGCACCGCTTCCGCCCGTTTCCATTGTTCCAACTTTTAATTGAGAGTCTTTACGTCCTCCTGTGCCAACTTGAAGTGATCTCCAGTCTGATTATCCATGTACGTTTAAACTGGAAAATTGACCAAAAGGTACTGAAACATGTATTCAATCATGAGATTATCCACACGCAAACATAGACCCCTGCTCAGTCTTGAGTAACAGTCACTTGAGGAGGTTTGAGCGGCTAATAAAGAACTATCTCCTCAGTACGGACCTGAACTTGTATTTAAAATACATTTACTGCCTATTCAATGCATCATCAACCAGAAAAATTTGAACATGAACCGTTCAATGCCTCTCACTGTGCCTTGAAAGGCCCTGATCTGCATACTTGGGGCTTCTCATCGTGCCCATTCATAAATATGAACAGCTATAGTAAGTAGAGCGACACGCAAGCCACAGCTGCTGCATTTTTACTCTTGCGCATTGGGAAGAATGACCCTTCATTTTTGCCCGAACTCTGCACTCTTCAAAGGTTGTCGAGTTCAACCCTAACCCTCTTTTTAGTCACGGAACACTGTCAGGTTCCGCCCTATTCCTTACAAGTGAGAATTCGGGGACGAGGGTTTAATAGTAAGTAAAGAGACAATATCTATTCCACCCTACTACCCTAGATTTCATTTGACATGCTCACAGGATATCGGTTGTTGTTGTGCAGCAAATGGTTCCAACCAACTTTGCCTCGCTGTCATGTCATTGCGCACAGCTGTCACCAAGGTCATGCCAGCTGTCATTAACCCTGGTCCCCCGCAACTGCAGCGTCCCACATTTCCCCGCCACGGCTGGTTGGGCCAAACCTCGGAATTCGCCGGGGTTCATGATTCGACGCTCCCAGGCCCCTCCCAAAAAGAAAAAGTGGGTTGGTGGCACTGCGGAAATGAAAGCAATCACGAGATCATGAACGACGACGACGACGACGACAACGCCTGATGTAAACCCGCCGTCTCACACAACAACACATGCATATCCTAACTCTCATTCATCAGAAAATCTTGCTTGAACCACATCCTAGAGACAGAAAAGAAACAAAATGGATGGCCCTCGGCGCCGTCAGCGACAGGCGGTCCACCGCTTCTCCCTAGGCTACCTGCTCATCGTGCCCATCCTTCTCGCCGCCCTAACAGGATACATCCTCTTCCTCCACAGCGACACCAACATCTACATGCTGTACAGCCAATGCCACGCGCGGTCGCGCGTCCCATGGCTCTCGCACGTTCCCGTCCTCGGCACCCCGCTCTGCTTCCTGGTCAGCTTCTTCGAGGAGTCGCTCGCGGCCGCCCGGGCCCTGGGCGTCATGGCGGGGATCCTCAGCTTCGTGGCGGGCCTGTTGACCGTCGCCACGGTGGAGGCGGCGCGCATCTGCAACGCGCCGAGCGTGCTCATCGCGTACCCGACGGGCCCGTGGCTGGTCTTCAATCTCGTCGGCGGCGCCCTGGTCTGGGAGCTGGTCATCATCCCGGCATTTTTCCACCGCAGCCGCGAGATCATTGCTGCGCGGCGGCAAGGGCTGGCGAATGATGATGGTGATGATGATGATGATGGTGGTGAGGCTGCTGGGACCACCACCCAGGTCGCGCCTGGACCGGGGACGGGGCCGGCGGACCCGACGTTTGGCGAGTCGATGCGGCATCTGACCAAGGTGGCCGAGATCGTGGCGATCCCCGTGGGCGTGGCGGTCGGGTATGTGGTGCCCGCGGTGGTGATGCTGGTGCTGGACGAGCCTGTGTCGATTTTTGTGTGGCTGTTCTTCCCGCTGTGGGTGACGGCGGTGCGGCAGGCGGTGCGCAAGACCATGCTGGTGATCCAAAACGAGTGGCACGCCAGCTTCCACCTCGAGTCGAGCCGGCTGGCGCTGACGGGCATGTACGCCGTGCCCATTCTGTGTTCGGCGCTGTCGCACGGGCTGCTGGTCTGGAGTCTGGTGCAGCCCGACGACCGCAAGGAGATGACGCGCGCCACCATCAAGTTTATTGTTATCGACATGTTCTTCATCGGCCTGACTGTGCTGTACTGGGTCTTGGTGGAGGCCGGGTGGCAGGTTGCCCTGGTCATGGTCGCCGCGTCGGTTGTGCTGGGGCCCGGCGCTGGCGTCTGCATCGGATGGATCTACCGGGAGCGCATTGTCGATCTGGACCGGAGCGTGACCGTCGTGGCCGTCGGGGCTCAGAGAAGCAGCGGCGACGGCACTGCCTCGGAGGACACCCCTCTCTTGCGGTGACCTGATCACGTCCTCACACAAGTTGTGTTGCGTTGCGTTGCGTTGCGTTGCGTTGCGTTGCGTTGCGTTGCGTTGCTCAACGAAAGCAAAGCCTGCCTCCTTGTCCTCTGTTTGTATATATGTACTTTTTGGCAACACGGTAAATAATAAGCCTGCAAAAGATAATTACCACCATCGCCACCCACTGCTCCTAGCTAATCATAATTACTAATGATCATTATTGCAGTCTTCATGTGTCTGGGTATCTGCATGTTCCAAACTGTCGTTGCTCATGACCACTAAAACGTCCATCAAAAAAGCGCCGCCAACCGCTAATGCAGTGCTGGAATGGCGACATCCCACCCCTGAATGTCGCCATATTACCATGACCCGACCATTTAAAACAACTGGCACTCCCACACATTTGTCGTCAGAGCATTCCACAAAATGAACACGACATAATAATTTCACAACACGGCCGCCCATAATAAACGACAAAAAGAAAGAGATAAAAAAGATAAAAAAAGCTAATGCCCACTACCCGGAAAATATCCCGGGTTCAACCAGTCGTTCGAGAATGCTGGCCACGACTCGGCCCCAAACATTTCAGGCCCAAAGTTGAGCCCGTTTATAACCTCTTCGAATGCATTGGTTCCACTTGTCCCTCCGCTCGCGTTGGAAGGCGCCACGGTAGCAGGGCCTACTGTATAACCCGAAAGCAGACCTGGTGCAGACACGGATGGCATCGTCGTCGCTGTCACGGGGGCCCGGACAGAACTTGGAGACGTCCGGCTTGGAAGAGCCGGAGGCACCATCTGCGCTTCACTATCACCAAAGCTAGACGGTATATGAGACATGTCTGATATACCGCCTACACCGCGAGCGCGAGTTGGAGAAGGAGCCTGTGCCAGCGGCAGTCCGTTGGCAATGAGTTCCTCGATATCGGCCTGCTATTCAAAAAGAGTCAACAACTAGCTTGTTTACTGTGGCAGGAGTGGTATAACTTACAATGCTGGCAGATGCGGACCCGCTCGTCGACTGCCGTGCAGCCCGCAAGCACACCATGGCCATCTCCCGCACCCCTTCTGCGGTAAACCCCAGCTCGCTTCCGCCCGTCTGCAAGCCATGATAGAGCACCCTAGAGCACTGGAAAGCGCACCCCGGCAAGTCGATATCGGTGACCGGTGCGCCAGCCCCGAGTATCAGAAGCTGCGCAAACATGTCAGCCATGGCCCTCGCATGGCCGTAGCATTCCCGACGGTTCCGGGCGACGAAGTCGGGGTCCAGTTGTGCTAGAATGGCCGGGGAGAGTGCTTCCTTGAGACCAGAAAGGAAGAGGCGGTAGAGGTCCAGATGGCATTGCCTCCACCAAACATGCGTCATGATGAAAATGCCAAGCCTGGGAGAGTAGGTGCGCAGACGCAGATTGGCTTCTGACCAGCGGAAAGAGAGCGGCAACCTCGCCTCGAAAGCCTCCAACTCGGCAGCCAGATGTGCGTAGCTGGTCGGCAGTGCACCCAAGTCTTGGGGTGAAAGAGCGGCTGTTGCCTTGACGGTAAACTGGAGGATCTTGGTGCGCATCCAGTGGATGCGGACCAGGAGCGCCATAAAGCCAACCACGTCTGGCAGCGGTGGCATGACGCCCTTGGGATCCGGAAGCGGCGGCTGCAGCGGCTCGGTGGGCTCGGGAAGGTCGAACTCAAAGTTCCGCTCGTTGCACGGCAGTTGTATGTGTATTTGTCTCTCGGCATCGGGCCAGAGAGCAACATCGGGCTGCCCGCCCGAGATGGCCGAGTCGATCATATAAAGCGACCACATCAGCCGGCGGCGCAACTCCCGGGCCAGGAAGCACAGGCTGGAGTTCTCGTGGTTCAGGCGGAGGGCCGTGGCGAATCGACTGGCAACGGCGTGGAGCATGAAGGCGGCTGAGAAGCGCTTTGAGAGGATGCGGTGCTTGATGGCGATGACGAGGGCCTGAAGTCGGAGGATGGTCGGTTTCTCGAGCTCGGCGAGGCACAATGCGACGGCATCATCAATACAACGGTTCCCGTAGTCGTCCATGCCGGGGCCTAGGTCGGTCAGCAACGCCGTGATACCGATCAGGGCGAGGAGAAGTGAGCGGTCGAGCGATCCGGCATGGTAGCGCTCCATCAGCGAGGCTCGGTGGAGGAACGAGAACATGGGGATGTGGTGGACATGGCGGAAGAAGTTATCAAAGGCTCGCAGGGCAAGAGCCTCTTCGGGGTCGGGCAGCTCAAAGCCAGGGGCCACAGGGCTCGCGGTGCTGCTAGCAAAGGTGCTGTGCTCATAGGCAGCGCCGCTACCACCACCACCACCACCACCCCCTATCTCAGGCTGGACGTCGTCATGCATCACCACGTCGGGGGAGAGGGCTTGGCCGGCGGTCTGGAGGGGGAGGGTCCGTTTCCCTGGGCGATAGACACACTCGAGGGCCTGGATACGGCAGCGATCGCATCTCGGCAGCGTCCCACTGCATCTGGCCTTCTTGGCATGGCAGTTCTGGCAGGCCTGCCTCGCGCGCCGGCGTGGCACGGCGATGGTGGCCTGGCTAGTCTCGGGCTGCTGGACAATCTCGATGGCGACGTTCTCGTCGTAGGAACAGGCAAAGCTCAGACGCTCGCAGTTTGTGCAGACGCCGCGGCGGCCATCGCAGCGGACCTTGCGTGCGCGACACGTGATGCACGTGTTGGCGGTGCGCTTCTGGGGCCGGGGCGAGACACTCATGAGCACCGCGACGCTCTGGGGGGGTTCAGGCGATTGTGTATGGCGGCAAGGGGGTCATGGGCTGGTGTTATCGTCGTCGTCGGTCGTCCATTGACCCTTTCCTCCAATTGACGGCTGTCAGTGGGCGATCGGGCTGGGGTTGGGGCTGGGGCTGTCAGGCATCCGCTCTCCAAACGGCAAGAACCCTGTCAAGGCTGTCGGGGCTGGCAAGAAATGACATTCCACGGCAGACAGGATTGGCGGGGGGCAATCAAGGTCAAAATCTGGGCTGGAGGTGGGCTGAGCGTTAGAAAGCTGGAAGTTGTTGTCGCGAGGCAAAAAAGAAGGCTCGCCAAAGTGTCGGGATTGAGAGGTGCCTGCCCATCCAGGGATGTGGTGTGCCGATTCCCAGCCGAGCCCGCCTTGGCGTTCTTGGGGCAAGTCTGATGGAGTCCACCTCAGCGTTCTTCACCTAATTACCCTTCAGGCACGCTGCCCCACCACTGCCGTCATAGGAGCAGAACATGCCACCCACTGCTTGCCTGGAGCTCTGCAGACGCTACCTACGCTTGCCTGCCAAGGAACGTCTCCGCAGCAGCCACCGCCATCAGGGCAGTTGGACACCTGCAAGTCGAGTCATTTGTTGGTTGGCGATGTTGACAAGTGAGTGCCCTGATAACCAACCCTAACCCTACACCTACCTATATTGTCACCAGTGATTGAGTGCGATCATTTGTTTTGAACTACCCTCGTTACCTACCACTTATGATGGCACTGGGCTGATTTTCGTTCATATCCTCAAGATGTTTGGGATGATAAAGACCGTGGCTGGTTCCTGAGTTTTTGGGAACACCCATCATGGAAGTTATCAACCCTCCTGTCTTTGGAGGCTTGGTTGGTTGACTTGGGCAGAGAGAAGGGACGACTTCAATTACTCTCAAGCTGCCATGCAACTTCCAGTGAAGCCACAAAAGATACACTGGCGCCAGGAGTGGTAACCCTTTCTCTTTGCTGCGGTATTCAAGAAGAGACAACTGCAGGATTGGGGAACCATGATGGCTCGTGGGGCTCTTCCTTCTCACACCCAAACTCGTCACTCCTGCTTCAGAATCTAGTAGCGGCACCTGCTTCCACAGGGACCACAACACTTTTAATTTCATCTCTTCTCTTCCTCAACACGAGCATTGGCTAGCTACTCACTTTAAGTTGACTTGAAAGAGGCCCGCCTCACATACCTTGAAATCCACTGGGCCCTTTGGGCAAATCATTCTTTTTAAAAACATCCCTTCGCTTTGAAAAAGCATTATCCCAACGCTCACTCGTCGCAATGAGGGCTACCGGCATCTTCTGCCTCGTTGTAGGCTTGTGTGGCCTCCTCACAGTGGACACCCGCCCCGACACCTACCCGCTACCAACCCACGGCCTCTTCGGAAAGCCTACCTTGACCAGGACCCCCCCCCCCGTCACGGTGCCAGACCCGAGCAGCGGCATACCGACGGTCCACGACACCTGCCCTGTACCGGGCCTGAGTAGACTCACTCCCCTGCCCGCCGACATCTGCTTCAACCCAAGCCTGAGCGGCCGTATCTCGATCGACCAGGTTTATACGCCCACCCCAGACTCGAGCGAGTCCTTCAGAGAGCCTGCCCCCACAAAAAAGGTCATCTTCAAGTCCACGCTCCGATCGCTGAATGTCGAGAATCCCGACTGGCGCGCCAGCATGAGATACAACGCCACACACTGGATCATGTTTCTGATGGCCGACCTGACCAAGCGGGCGCCTTTAGAGTACTTCAGCGTAAGTTGTGGCAAAGTATTTACCAGATAAATGGACAGTCAAGCTAATACCAGAAAAAAACGACACAGGATATAGCATGGACTTATCTTCCGATTCTTCTCTCTCGGGAGCAGTGGCGGGCCACGTCGGGACCAGGCGCCAATGCCAGCTTATTTGAAAATGTCACCCACTGGCTCCTGGAACGGAAAATCCCCATGGATGATGAGTACTCGTGCCGTACTACGGCGGTCGCCAGAAATCCGGACTGGATGGAGTTTACCTGCACCGTCGAACAAGCTCCCGGGTCCGTTGGCCCCTCGTGGCACGCGTGCTGGATGATGTTCGGAATCGGCATCGAATGGCTGTACATGGGCCTGCGCCGGATGCTGATCAGGGAAGGCTTGATTGAGGAGCCAGTGGTGGCGGACGGCATTCATACTCTTCACTACCTGACCGTCATTTCCTTCCGATTAGCCATCAAGTTGATTCTCCACGGCAATGGGTATTGGTATCCCGACTCTCTCTGGGACACCCAGCTCGTCGAGCTCATATATCTCATTTGTCAAGCTATGCTGATTTTCTCTGGTGGAGATCAATGCGCCATCTGCCACATGCATTGCCGTCATTGGTCGGAGCTCTGAGACTCGAGCAAAAGAGGCAGGTCATAAAAGAGGTGGGGGTCAGGGCAGTGATAAGGTCTAGGAAGGTCGTGAAAGAGATGAGGGCCAGAGCGACGAGAAAGTTCAGAAGGGCTCAAGAACAAAGTGCGCAGGACGCCGAACAACACCAACAACAGCAATCAGCTCAGTCACGACTTGCAGGAGCGGATCTCAACGGCGACGTCTCCGACTTGGACTTAAACGACCGTGACGACAAGGACATGGATCCACCAAGCCTCATCCCAGGCTTGAATCAGATCTATAGACACAACGGTTGGTCACCACCCAATCCCAGGCCGGTGGCTTGACAGTTAATTACGTGCCGGCGGATTCACAGTTATGTGTTTTGGCAACTTTGGGATAATGTTGAGCGGCATGCATATTTGCATTTTAGCAGCAGACGTTTTTTCCGTAGCTGTTACAGCGCACGTTTATGAGTGTTATATATGCACAACTTTCCCGCATCTGGTACAGCGTTGATAGCTTTTTAGCTATGCAACTTCATGTAGCTGGCACAGCGTTGATAAAGTGTTAGATAGTACACAAATTTCTTTTTCTTACATGCGCAAACTTGCTCGGCGGTCTCGGTTTTGCCAATATGCCACACTCTCATCTTTAGATGCTGGCTGGCTTTTGGGAAAACAACAACAGGTCCCGGCCACGATAGGGGGTCGTTGCCTTCTTGTTGGGCAAGCAAGTCCACCCTCCACTTTACTCTAATAAATAGGTACTTCTTGCTTTTGGCTGGCCCCACTCTTCGAAAATGAGTTCGGCGGCGTTCTCAATATTCGGAGATTCAGAGGGCACCCCTCTTTGGGTGCCTCTTGATTGAAGGTTCCTTAAATTATTCATCACATTGCGTTATCTATTATACTCGTTTGTGCTCTCTGGTGATTATTATGCTATCCTGGGAGTTGTTGATGTCCTAGATCTCGTCGTGATCAAAGTGACCGCATCGCTTACTGGCCTTTCTGTTGTATGTAGTCAAGTTCGATTTGTTGGAGCGGTAATTGTGGTCAGGAACTGGTTGGGTTCCTGTCCCTGTACGCACACCTGTGTTGTGTATTGTGTGTTTGCAGGAATGGGGGATATCAAGATATCCTTTTCTATGCTCCCAGTCACAGGCATTTGAATATTCCCAGGCACTGCATTCGCAAAGACGATACTAGTACTCATCCGTTATTACTGCTGAGTCCATTTAGGCAGAGACCGAAGACCACTGGGCTAATCCATATAATAAACGTTGATTCATTGCTGCGGTTCTAGTTTAGGGCTGGCTATCAACATGAAAAAATGACAACGAGAAACGGTTGTCATTGAGTTGTCCCAGGAAAATGTTGGTTAGATACATCGAATCACCGAGTTACCAAAGTCCCAACCATCAATTCCAGACAAGTCGAAAGATAGCCACAAGTTGAGACCTCTAAGTCCACTGAAGATGTGACACGCCCACCCAAAGCAAGCGCACCTCTCACGTCCATAGCCCCAACAGCCAATTTGGTGAATCCTGCCATACCGCGCTTCATAGATAGCATACTTGAAAGAAGACCGATCGATATATGGCACTCACTCACATCTTGACCCGGAAGAGATACCGGAGTCGCACTTGAGAGACATCGTAGGCAATGTACTCGTTGTAATACAGGCTGGCGTTCTTAACACCGGTGTCTCCCGGAACGACGGTGGTGTCGGGCTTTAAAGGTTAGTTAGACTTCTTGTTATATACATGATAGCGAGCATGAGGAACGGAACACATACCATTTTGATGTCAGCGAGAGACGGGTGAACGCACTTGGCATCCTTCCACTCGGTAGGACCAGTTTGGCCTTGGCCCAACGTGGAGTTCATGCCCTTCGCCTTCGCATCGTCGCCTGCATTATAGGACGCATAGATAAGCTCCTGCATAGGATCACCGAGCTCGGCCTCGCACAGCAAGAGAAGCGCCGTGTTGTTCGACATGTGGTGGCAACAGTAATTGGCCGACTTGGAAGACATATCAGCCAGATAAATTCCCTTCCCGAACCTTTAGGGTTATAGAGTCAGCATAACAAAGAATTAGCGGATTTTCGGAAGGGTTCACCCACATGTACCCAGAAACCGGGGCCTCTGGCGGCGCGATTCGGAGACCCTGGCTGAGAATACCACCAAAATTGGTGCAACGCGAGCCATGCCACAGAAGGCGTCGGTTTTGGCCAAGTGATCCATAGGGGCTTGCATCGAAGCGATCCTTTTCTCCCTTGCGCTCGATGCGGAAGATCCCTTCGATTTGGTAGTTGACCCCGTGGGTCGCGCCTCGGGTATTCATCAAGTACTGCTGCAGCTGGGTATACTCGGCAGTTGCAGGGTCGAGAGGCGTCATCTCTTCCATCCCGAGGCCTTGATACTGCTTGTCGATGGGGTGTACGTTGTCGTTGCCAAGCTTGTCCATCTTCATAATGAGTTGAGCATCTTTCATGTCGCTAAGGCTCTCCAGAAGTTCTATTTCTGTCTTGACGAGATGCTGGTTCAAGATGACAGGTGGTCGGTTTCGGCCAAAGTCGTGCGGGATGAGTGAGTAGAACGTGTTAGAAAGCTGCTCAACAGCTGCGTTGTGGCCCACTCCATAGTCGACAGCGAGCAAAGGGTCATCAATGAGAGCAGACAGATCCTTGAGTGCCTGGAAGCCACGCGTAATGGTGGCCTTGCTCAATTTCCCGAGTGGAAGCTTGTTGGCATCGTAGTTTAGTGCCGTCATGGTTGCATTGAAGAACTGCTGGTTGAAGATGAGCTGCATCAGGTTCTGAACGGCAGGTTGGAGGGTACACTTGGGCGGCTCCCAGTTGTCCTCCTTTTTCTTGCCCTTGTCCTTGGTATCTTTGACCTCGTCTTCATCGTCCGAGTCCACATTATAGCTCCGCTCGACGAAGGCGTACTTTCCGGGCTTGGGGGTTTCGCCGCGCTGGCTCCAAGTGAGACCAGATTTGTCTTTGAACTTCTTTTCAAATTGTTTCATTGCAACATGCATGGGTCCCTCGCCCGGAGTCGCAGTTTGCCCATGTTCGCCGACACGACCCCATCGCGTCCAGGTTCTGAAGACGCCGTTGAAGGTGTCGACCAAAAGCTGATGAACTGGTCAGCGAGGGAAGAAGACTTTGCAACTGCTGGGCTCACCTGGATGCGATAAAACTTGTTGTTGTTGGCGCTCGCATTTGTCTGGTTCAGAGAAGCGTCATAAATCACACCACCGTCGTCAATATAGACTTTAGACGTTTGCCACGGACATCCTTCGTCTAAGGGAACGGCGACGTCCTTGCTCTTGGCCACCTGGCCCTTGCCAATGACGGGTAGTGGCTTCGACTTGGTGTGCTTTGATTTGGCGTCGGCGGCGTCATCGACGTCTTCTGCGTCTTCTGCGTCCTCTGCCTTGACCTCGTCGTCATCCGCCTTGGGGACAGCTGCTTTGCGGCCTCTCCCCTTTTTGGGTGCCGGTTGGGCTGGCTTGACATCATTCACATCGTCGACATCGTCCATCTTGATCTCCTCATCCTCCTCCTCGGTCTTGGGGGTAGCTGCTTTGCGAGCTCTCGCCTTCTTGGGCTTGGGGAGGTCAGTATCATCGTCGGCGACAGGATTTGCGACAGGCGGGCCAGGTCTCTTGCGAGACCGGCCTGTGGTAAGCACCGTGCCATTGACTTGTGAGGACGCAGAGACGGGGGCAGCAGGCAGGGCAGCTCCGTGCAAGAAGTCGTTCTCGGGCTCTCTGGTGCTGTTCTGCTCGCAGAGAGAAAGCCATTCCACGCCGACGATGGGGATTCCAAGGGCCTTGGCTTTCGTGACCTTGACGGAGGGCTTGTTGTAGTCGGCGTCACTGGCAATCAGATGGGTCGTGTCGTCCGTGACGGCAGTTGCGATGGTGGCGCCGATTCCCTCGGCTTGGGTCTTCAGCGAAGCATGCGATGCGCCAGCAAACTGGCCGCTGAGAGCAATCCTGCAGCCGTCGAGGGGAGGTTTTGCCGGAGCGGCTGCCTTTTTGGCTTTCTTGGGCGGCATGGCTTGGTGGCTGAAACACCGCCGAAGGGAGACCTTGTGCTGAGGTGAGGGTACGGAGTATCAGGGTAGGTAAGGGCGAAGACGATGAAAAGTCAACAAAAACAGGCGGCCGACTTGGCCAAACACGGTCGAAACTCGAAAGAGGTGATGATTCTGGTGATGGGGTGAAGAAAGATGGAGACAGGAGTGTCTTGTGCCAGTCAATTGGGTCACCAGGAGTTGTTGGAAACGAGAAGGAAGAGTTAAGGTTTTTCAATGAGGATCTGGCTCGCCATCAAATATTTCACAAAATTGGTGACCAATTCGATCAATTGGGCAAGCGCGATCGTGTCGAGCAGGCAACAGTGCCCACAAATTCAGCTACGCCGCGCGAACTCACGGGACTCCACGTCAGGCATCTGGCACCATCGATCCACGCTGTTCCACAAATGGCTAGGCACCAGCCCGCCTGGATTCTTTTGCTGCACGCTCTCGAGGCAGGAACACCTGGATGCCTATCCTCTCCTGTCCTGGTTCCAATTCAAGCCCCAAAGACCAGCCCCTTCTTTTCTTTCTTGTCACTTCTGGTTCGAATTATTGGCAATGGATGACACCTTTTCCGGGCCGCATTCTCTGGACGGACAATGGATCCCTCGGAGGGCCCTTGACTCCATGCAGGCAAACAATCAGCATTGTCTCAAGTTTGGAAAGCACCTGTCCGTCCTGCCAGAATGGCATGCTTTGTCCAACGTCGCACAAAGGATTGGGGATGCTTTGTCCGCTGACGAGGGATTCTTCCTTATCACCAAGTAAATAAAACTAGCACCATTTACCATCCATGACTTATTTTCGAACCGTACGCTTCACTCCTGTCAGGCTCAAACTCTGGTAGTAATTGGCCTCACTCCCATTTTACAGTCCATCTTCTTGCTCCCACCAAATATACTTCAACTCCATTACTTCGGGTTAAGCAGCATGTCAGGACATTTGGCATATCGCCGTCGCTCTATGCTGCCTTTTGGCATCCGCCGCGAGATTGAAGGGATCTATAGGGAGCCGGGGCGCTGGGCCGTTGTCGGTGAACATCCTGACCTTGGCATCATCTTCTTCGACCTTGCGAGTCTCAAATACCTCCATAGCCCACTTCGCATGATGGGTGATTTCAAGAATCCAACGGGAAGACTTGAGATGACTGGAGAGCTCTTCCGTGTGCCGCGGCATGGAGTCCTTCCAGGGCTCGAACGATGGGGCTTGGAGTCGCCATTCCTTCCTGTGCAGGCCAAATTAGCACCTGCATGTGGCTACTACACGGATGGCGATGATACTAATGCTTTCAATGCCCAGTTTGATCAGATCTGCCAGGTTGAGGCCATGCTAAAGCCGCCTAAGGTAATCAAGGATGTTTCGTTGCCTCCGGATCGGACTGCCGAGTTCGATGTCAAGATCCGCCAACTCCAAATCGAGATGTGGGATGCCATTATTGATAACGTGGAAAACGGCGTCCCCCTCACCGACAAGCAGCAACGATTCATGAGCAAATTCGGTGTGGATTCAGTCTGTGAATACCAAGATGAGGACGACGACTTCGACGAGGGTGATGACAAGTTCGACGAAAGCCAAAGCGGATTTGAGTATCTCGAGGAAGACTCGGAAGAGGACTGCTGGGTCAAGCTGACAATGCATCTTAGGGACAACTTCTCTTGACGGTTATTATTCAGGGTAGGTATGAGGGAGGTACGTATTTCTGCTCTTCCTTGATTTCTTTGGATTGGTTGAAATTGGAATAGAAGTTTCACGGCTTGATTTTAGTTTGAAGCATACGGAAAGTTCGAACGGTACAGGAGGGGTATTCACAAATTTATAGACAAAGGTAAGCACGTAAATCAACCATTTAAAACCCCAGCTCTAAGACTGTCCACACCATTGACCATATCATTGTTGTGACTTCTCATGCTTGACCACTGGGGACATAATCCCCCTTTCATTTGGCCCGTTCCTCCGTAGGATGATGAGCTAACTATCATCATCAGTCTACCTTATCGCGGTGTTTTTGCTATCCCTCAAATATGATGGTTTTTGCCTTATCTTGCTCCATGGTAACCTTCATTACACGATCTTATTGGCTTTATTTTGGTGTAATTAAAGGGAAACTTGCTCAAACATGCCAAGCCGCCCTGCAAACTGGCCATGACCTATTACCTTGATTCAGGGCTAGGCACCGTTCTCTGCCAAGATTGAAAACCCATGTCCATTCTCAGCAGCTTTGATTGTGGCTCCTAACTAGGAGTAATGAATTTGCGTTAAAGGTGAGTGATTCTTAACCAGATGGCAGTAGGGCAGCCAGGGCAGGAGCGGGATAAGATAGGCCAGGAACTCAGGAGACCCAGTCTAGCATTGTGTGTGTCAAACCAACTCACGATACTATCCCACCATCCTCCCCAATTTTGAAGCAATGACGGCGCAGGAACAGAAAGACGTGGGGAGGGTGCAAGATGAATCCGGGTTCTGGAATATTCTTCTTTACTTCCCCCTAATACTGTGACTGGCTAGTCCAGATTCATCATGGCTACATCGGATTGACAATGAGATAAAGTTCTAGAAGTCCAGAGGCCTGGACCCTGCTGCACGTCACTCGATCACAGCTGACATAGTATGGTGAAAAAAAGACGACATTGCCTGGTGCGTCGGAGAGTGTCTGCATGGGGAAGGTCGATCTGGGGAAGTGGCTGATAAGATGCGTCCCTATCCCATGCCCAGCCCAGCAATGCCCCTGTGCGGCGGGAGGGCCCTTCGCCCCATCCCGGTTCGGCAGTTGGATACCACTAACGGCACCAGCGAGCGCTTGGCATAGCTGCCTCGCCCTCCAACGTCCCATCGATTGCCATGTCGTGATTGTTTGCCTTGATCCCACCTCCCACATCCGTCCACACCCGTTTGCCTCGCCTGGCAGGCCGCCAACCTCACCTGGTCTTGTTGACCTTGGACCTGCATGTGATGGCTCCCCGACTAGGACAGTCGTCAAGACGGGCGTCAATGTCTATGAACATGAGCACGAGAGTGAGACATGCGGGATTATACGACCAGAAGAATTGGTACATAAGAGACACCATGTGAGCCATGGCTCTCATCTCCTGGTTTTGTCACTCCCTCCGCCATCTTTCCTCAGACGCCCTCAAATCGCCGCCGAGATGAAGTGGTCCATAGCGACCTCCATTGGGCTCCTGGCATCTCAGGTCCTGGGAGCTGCCACCCCCCTGAAGGAAGAGAAGAAGATCACGTACAACGGGTACAAGGCCTTCCGCATCGCGACTCACCATGACGACGCCATCATCAAGGCCAAGCTCGCGCCTCTTGCTGGCGCGGTGCCCTTCAACCTCGACACGAGCGAGCACCTGGATATTGCCATCCCTCCCTCGGAGCTTGCCAGGTTTGCAGCCCTAGGCTTGGATGCCAAGGTCTTGCACGAGGATCTCGGTGCCGACATTGCTAAGGAAGCTGCCTTTGGCGAGTACGACCGTGAGTGACCAGTCATTTTCTCTATTCCTAGCATTTACTAACACCTCTCCAAGTCACCGCCCAGGCCATCCCCAGCCTGACGTGGTTCAACTCGTACCACGCATACGCCGACCATGTCACCTTCTTCTCAGACCTGCAGGCTGCGTTCCCCAGCAACTCGGAGCTCGTCAATGCTGGCACCTCGGTGCAGGGCCGCTCCCTTTTTGGCATCCACCTCTGGGGCAGCGGTGGCAAGGGATCCAAGCCGGCCGTATACTTCCACGGATCTGTTCACGCTCGAGAATGGATCACGGCCAAAGTTGTCGAGTACATCACGTACCAGCTCCTGGTGCAGTACAGCACCGACACTGTGGTCAAGACCATTCTCGACAAATATGACTTTTACATCATCCCCTTTGTCAACCCCGATGGTAAGCATTACATACCACTGAACTAGTGAAAATAAAAAAGTGTAATTATAAAAAATAATAATAAAACTAACGCGGGAACTCCTACCTTCTAGGCTTCGTCTACACACAGACCACCAACAGACTGTGGCGTAAGAACCGCCAGACACGCTCCGGAACCACCTGCGTGGGCACCGACATCAACCGCAACTGGCCCTACAAGTGGGAGCTGACCAACGGCGCGTCCACCGACCCGTGCGACGAGACATACAAGGGCGTAGCGGCCGGCGACACACCCGAGAACACGGGGCTGGTGGCCTTTACGACGGCGCTCAAGAACAGCAAGGGCATCAAGCTGTACATTGATTGGCACTCGTACGGGCAGTACATCCTGCTGCCGTACGGGTACAACTGCGCGGCGCGGGCGGCCAACCATGCTACGCAGACCACGCTGGCCCAGGGCGTCGCCGCCAAGATCAAGCTGTCCTACGGCACTAATTTCACGTATGGCCCGTCATGCTCTACTCTGTATGCTACTACGGGCTCCAGCGTCGATTATCTCACGGACGTAGCCCTCGCCGAGTTCGCTTGGACTATTGAGCTTCGTCCCAGCGGTTCGCAGGGCACAAGTGGCTTTGTTCTGCCCGCCGCGCAGATCCTGCCGTCGGCCATTGAGCAGTGGGAGGGCATCAAGTATCTGCTGACCAACGCTTAAGGGTTACATCTTTGAAGCAAGTCGTTTTGTATATACTGGATTTCAAACAACCTACCTCCTCTTGACCACCAATAGACTTGTCTACGTGAAGACTAATCTTTTTGGTATAAAGCAAAAGGAAATCAATTGAATTTGCTGCTCTATGTGGATAAATCAGTCTCGAAAAGTACGGCAACTGAAATGGGGTGAAAGATATAATTCAAAGACAAAATACAAGGTACTTTAGGGAGCGATTTTGTGTGGCGGGGCCAGCGAGCATATAAGAGAGTCAGGATATTCGACCCAGTTGACGGCGCCTCGTATCGAGTGGAAGTCGTGCAACGGTCTTTCGCGTCACTTTCAACTAAATAGAAAGATTCCCTGCGCTTCCTGCGTAGCAGGGCTCCGATACGGTTTCGATAAGCTGTAAGATGGGCTCCCATGGGGAGGACGTGCTCTCGTTTTTCAAAGTTCTCATGGCCAGCCATGTTTTTTGCTCGGTCAAACTATTTGTATTAATATTCATTCAAGACAACGAAGATAATTATCAGAGAGCAAAGAATTAAAACTGATCATGAATGCGTTCGATCAAAAACGGTATGGATAAAAGACACTTCATCTCAAGTTCGTTCTCAACAGTTAGATGCGTGAGACATTTCAAAGTTGGGATTCTGGGATTGGATTCCTCACCAAGCTAAAGTGGGCCTGGGATGATGTGAATACTGAAGAATGCCCCGCCCGGGGTCGCAAAGTGTGAACCCCGCCAATTGCCCCGTCCCGCCAGCTGCCCAATGCCCCGCGCACGTGGAGCCGCTGGCTGATCCCCCTGAATGTCATGCCACCAAACACCCCCTCGGCAGGCAACTTTAAGTTGATTGACTTCCCCGCGAGCGAGGAGCGCAATCACGTCAGGGTAACACATTGCGACACAATAGACTCTACTCCTCGTTTAACTTCCAGGACAACTCACCACTCCAATTGAACTATTTTGCACCCTCAAAATTATCGAGTCGCGTTCCCACTATCCATGGCCTCAATCAACGACCTAGCCACAGCGGCGTCGGCCGTATCGGCGCTTGCCCCTCCTCCCGCCGTGGCTGCTGCTGAGGACGACGCCACCACCACCACCACCACGGCGGCCGTCACGCGCGGCGCATTGGTCGTGCTCGAGGGCCTAGATCGCAGCGGCAAAACGACGCAGGTTAAGCTCCTGGAGCAGCGGTTTGTCGAGCTTGGGCGCAAGGTCAAGGTGATGCGGTTTCCGGGTACGTACTATTTATTTTCTTTGCCAGCAATCAAGTCGACGTTTCCAATGCGATTGGATTGCTAACGACCAAACCAAAAGACCGATCTACGCCCATCGGCCAGATGATCGACGGGTACCTCAAGAGCCAAGTCGAGATGGACGACTATGTGATCCACCTCCTCTTTAGCGCAAACAGATGGGAAGCAGCGTACGTTACACCTTCTCCCTCTTCCCCAAAATCCAATCCCTATCATTGATTAACAAAGAGAAAACAGGAAAACCATCACATCCCTCCTCTCCGCCGGTGTTACCGTGCTCTGCGACAGATACTACCACAGCGGCATCGTCTACTCGGCCGCCAAGCAGAACCCGTCCTTATCCCTAACCTGGGCGCGAGCACCGGAAATCGGCCTGCCGCGGCCTGACCTGGTCGTGTTTCTCGACTTGGACGAAGCACAGGCGCGGGCGCGCGGCGGGTGGGGCGGCGAGGTCTACGAAAAGGGGGAGATGCAGAAGCGGGTGCGGGAGCTGTTCTGGGGGCTGAGCATGGGCAAAATCGGGACGGCCGAAGTGGCGGACGAGGTGGTTGCGGTGGGGGCTCCGACGCCAGAACGGATGACGGGGATGGAACAGTGGTTTAGACAGGAAGAGGAGGATTTGCAGGTTGTGGATGCGAGTCCGTCAGTCGAAGAAGTGGCCGAGGAGATTTGGAAGGTAGTCCAGACACGAGTAGAGGCGGTAGAGAGGGGAGAAGTTGGCCGGACGGTAAGAAGAGTTTCATGATGGCGGATGGGAATCAGGGAGAGGGGGAAAGTGTGTACTAATAATTATGAGTTATGCTGTTGTACAATAACAAACACGATGAGCGAGAGGAGAAAGCTAATTGTCATGATACAAGGCTGCGGCGGTTGATTGCGTCCGCAGCCGATTCGCGTTGAGCAAGGTATCTTCAATCTAACAATCTATCTTAAGATGAGGTGTGTCCATGGAATAAAGTTTTCCCTTTTAAGCCAGACGGATATTAAAACCCAAGACATCCAAGCTGGATGTTGATACGAGTGTTGAATGCCCCAACAACCCAACGCCGTGGAAGCCAAACACACAACGGCTTACCGAACGGAAGCCGAAAAAACAACACACTACTGCCACACCTTTCCTGGGGTTTAAACTGATGTTGAGATCCCGACCATGATTGAGCTGGCGTTCCCAAATTGCCAATTTTCGTTTTCTTGGCCTCGCCCAGACGCCAGATTAATGCAAGATCTTCTACGAGAAGACGAAGATGTAAAAGAGATAACAAAAAAACAAAATGCCTGCCTGCCAGCGGTGCTATCAGTGATGAAACGCTCTCGCTACTCGCTTTTTCTATGTTGTTGAATATCCGCCCATATAACACGTTTTCTTCATTTTTTTTGGGAGGTGGAGAGAAGGGTATGAGATCATCGGCGGTTGACGCCGATTAAGCTGAGGAACTCGTTCCTCGTCTTCTCTTTGCGCTCAAAGCATCCTAGCACGCAGCTGGTAATGGTGGTGCTGCCTGTCTTCTGGACGCCGCGCATGACCATGCACAGATGGCTCGACTCCATAACGACGGCAACGCCCTGCGGCTTGAGGATCTCCATGATGGCATTGGCTACCTCTCTGGTGAGGCGCTCCTGGATCTGCATGCGGCGGGCAAACATCTCGGCGATGCGAGGCAGTTTGGAGATGCCAATGACGGCGTTGGAGGGGATGTAGCCGATGTGCATCTTACCCGTGAAGGGGACGAGATGGTGCTCGCACATCTATGTCAAGACATGTCAGTTATTATGTGACACGAACAAGCAAGCATTGGCCAAAGGCGAGCAGCGCCAACGTACCGAAAAGACCTCAATGTCCTTAACAATCACCATCTCGTTGTGGCCCTCCTGGAATATGGCGCCGTTGACAATGTCGCGCACGTTCTCCTGGTAACCCTTGGTGAAGAAGAGCATGGCATCGGCGTAGCGCTTGGGGGTCGCGAGCAGGCCTTCGCGGTCTGGGTCCTCGCCGACGCACTCGATCAGCGTCCGGATAGCACCCTTCATCCGCTCCATGCGCTCCTCCTGTTGCTCCTTGGTTTCTTCGAGACGCTCGCGGGTACCAACACTGGGCCGGCTCAGGCCGTCAAAGTCAATGACGGGACTGGGGGATCTTGTAGACGACTCGGCTTCGGAGATCGCTGGAGGGGCTGCAATGGCGGTGGCCGTCTTTCTCTTCTTCTGCTTTTTCTTGGGCGACGACGAGGGCATGTCGCGCAAGTCGCGCGCGGGCTTGCTGACGCTGGACCGCCTCTCAGCGTTGCTCGTATGTTTGCCGTTGGGTGCTGCTTTTACGGCGAGGGCATTATTTGTATCGTTCTCGTGGCTCCTCTTCTTGCTGCTGCTCCGGTCGTTCTTGGACGTCTTGTGCTTCTTGTCGGCGCCATTGACGGACGAGCCCGAATGGCTCTCGGAGTCGGTGTGTCTCTCGGATTGGACCATTATTGTGTGAAGGTGTTTGTGTTTGACAAGCAGAGTGTGGCGTCGTTGGCGTCGTTGTCTTAGATTGGGGAGCTGGCGGTTTCACAGCAAAATCCGAAGGACGAGAGAAGGAGGCCACGGCGGCGAGGGGATGGGCTTCAAGTAGGTGGTGGAACCTAGGATAGAAGCTGAGGGGCTGCTGCGATTACGCAACTTTTTGGGAGGAATACGGGTCCCGGCGGCATTCAATTTTTTTGAGTAACAGGGGCCCCGGAATTGGGATCTCGTCAAGAAGTTTACACTAGTTTGCCAAGGGTGGATGGGTGCCACAGCCCACTCAAATGGAGTCACTCGTTGCCCGTGCTGTTTTTTTTTGGCTGGCAGCTGGCCAATTGCTTCCCCGGTATCTTATCGCTCGGCCTTGACGTCAAAGAGCAGAGGTCTTTCTTGTTGGGTAAAATGCAGTCAACATATAAGGGCAGCGTTGATGTCTGCGCCAGAGCGTGGTCTGAAGCGAGCAGCTGACGATAACAAGATCTTTGCCAGACGGATTGAACAGGTACAAAATTCTTTGCTATTGTTGCCGACGCCGGTCCAATACTCTGTAGCTGTCCGTTGAGTAAAAAAAGAAAAAAAGAAAGAAAAAAAAGGGTTGATTTCTTTGGTTCTTTGGCCGATCCAAGAAGGGAATAATTATTGGTCAAACAGACCCGACATTTCCCCAAAAACGAATTCGCTTGGTGGGGCATTCAGTGGCTTGTGGCTGGATCCTGGGCCGATGGAGCTGCAGGGGTTCCACAGCTGAGCCGACTGAATTCTACCCGTTTTCCAGCTTGCCTTCACTTTCTACACGTAGACTCCCCGGACTCCGCCTTGCTCGCCCCAGAGCCATCCCTCTTTCATGGTTTAGCCATAAAAAAATCCATTCGCAGCCCTCTTGACCTCATCAAGGCTGGGCCACATTCTTCTCGCAAGCACTCGCGCGGTGCGAGCCTAAAAAAAGACCCCAGGCGCATTTCGGCCCATTCCATTCCCTCGATCGCATCGCCACTTGACAACCATTCCCGACACCTCTCACCGTCGATTACCATTCGTCAACAGCCACCATGACGAACAAGAAGCGAAGCGCGGAGGGCGGCGCCGCGCCCGCCCTGAAGCGCCGCAAGGCATCGGCCATCTCGGTCAATTCAGCCATCGGATCTGCCCATCCCCTGCGACAGACCTCTTTCCCTCCCGATGAAGTCGGAACCCCCTTCGACATGCGCTCGCCCTCGGCCGACTTTGACAATAGGAGCCATGTCAGCGGTAGCCAGGTCAGCACCGTGGCACCTCCCAAGGGAAAGAAGCGCGGCCGCAAGTCCAAGGCAGAGAAGGCTCGCGAACAGACGCCGACGGTCGCCGGCAGTCGCGCCAATACGGTTGCTAGCGGCGGCGCCAGTGATGTCGGCGGCCGCGGTGCCAAGAATGCGGCGCCGGGAGAGGATGCCGAAGGTGACGACGACGGCCCTACTGAGGTTGCCGCGACGGCCAATGCCCAGACTGAGGAGCAGAAGGAGCAGGAACACCGCATGAGAGGCATGCTCATTCGGACCTTCTCACTGGAGCAGTTTGACCGCTACGAGAACTGGCGTGCCGGAACCCTGATGAAATCCGGAGTGCGCAGAGTAAGTTTGCGTTTGTTGCCATTGCGACATCGTCATTTCTAATGCTCCCCCTCCCAGCTCGTCAATTCGACCGTTTCCCAGTCGGTTCAGGAAAACGTTGTCACCGCAATGCGTGCCGTCGCAAAGGTCTTTATTGGAGACATTATCGAGGGCGCGCGTCGTGTGCAAGCCGAGTGGATCGAGAAGACGGACGAGAAGCAGGCAGACCTGCCCACCCCACCCCCGTCAGCCGCTGGAACCCCTAACACGGCCGCCGACGGGGAGGAGCAAGAGAACACAGTGGTAAAGGAGAAGCCCCGAGGACCTCTGCGACCAGACCACCTCCGCGAAGCTTTCAGGCGTTATAAGAAAAGCCTGGAAGGCGGCGGAGTTGGCATGCAAGCCCTCTGGCACCAGCATCAGCAGAATGGTATCGAGAGATTCCCTTCGCGAACCGGAGGACGGAGAATCTTCCGTTGATCACCGCAAGGGGTGTGAAAAAGGTGCATTGCATCTTGGCTTATGAGGCGTTTTGCGTTTGGGCGGACGGCGCAGGAAATATGGCAGGGAACACGGGAGCACAGGCATAGGGACATCAGATACCCGTGATATTCGGAGCATTCATCGTCATTGGAGTGGAGGCTACTCGGGCAATGGAGACATGATGTCTTTAGGGTCTAGGGCCACAGACACACCAGCTCAACGAGAACAATTTGGATTCTCGTTTCCAGTAGCATTTAGAAGGCAAATTGACACACTTGCACTATGTGTCTCGTCTATCTGCACAAGGTGGCTATATCGCCTTATTTTGGACCAAACGGCGACGACGGACGTGACGGACTAAGCAGCTCACGCATTCGGGCCGCGAGAGCCGGCCGGTACGCCTTGTCACAGGCCCTGAGGAATGAATCGACAAAACCCGAATCCAGCGCAGCCACGAAGCTGGGAACCACAGCACTGTGCTTCTCGACCAGGAAGGCAATGTCGTCGCGGTCCTTGGGGCTTTGTCGGTAGTTGTGCGACTTGAGCTTGTTGATGATGATGCTTCGCGGGCACAGGACAAAGTAGGTTTTGCCTCTGATCTCCTCTTGCACGAATTTTGCCTTGAGAGTTGTCGCCTCGCGTGCTGAAAGGTGTGCAAGTTAGCACGGGGGATCTATGGTCAGTCATACTAACTTTGAGGAGGAGGAGGAGGAGGAGGAGGAGGGATGGATAAACGTCTTACGGTAGATGAGCAGATCAACTTCGACGAGGCCGTCGGCGCACTTGTCTCCCTGCGAGGGGCCGACCTTGACGAAGATTCTAGCCTGCTCAGACCCAAAGACTTGGTTGGTAGGGCGGTAAAGCCTAGGTTTTTAAATGTCAGTAGACTCTTGCAACAAGAGGAAAGGGATACCATATATGAGAATGGAATGGATGGGATTTCCTACCGCGTGTACTCGGGCCGCTCAACAACCCGTCGAACCGCGAGAGGCGTCGCTCCGACTCGGAAATCAATATCCGTCGTCTCCCGACCTGGCATCTTGGCCACCTCTCTCATGTAAATGCCTCCCAGCAGGCCATGCTTGATGCCGTAGCTGGTCAGCATGTCCGCGACATAGTCCCAGGTGATCTGGATCTGGTCGTAGGTGGCTCTCTTGGAATCCTGTTGGAGTTTGCGGGTTTGGTTCTCTTTGTAGAGGAGAGGCGGAGGTGGCAGGTCGGACATATCGGCGTCGGACTCATCGCTGCTGTCGCCGCTGCCGTCGTTGCTGTCGTCGCTGACGCTGGAGTCATCGCTGGAGTCATCGGTGACTGTCGGTGACAAAGTTATCTGGTTGGGCGGCGTCGACATCGTGCCTAGAGTGGTCAAGTTGGATGGTTTGGAAAGGGATCAAAAAAATTGAAAGGGTTTCAATCTCGGGGAATGATGTTGCGAGTCATCAACTTGGGACTGAGAGGAGAGAACCTTCAACTGTCTTTGTGTAAATGAGGTTCTGCGTATTGGTCAAGATGAGCGATCAGCGTCCCCAGAGACAGGGTAGGCAAATGTTCAACGCTCATTGAAATCCCAATAAAGTTCCAGAGATACGACTGCGAGTCCCTGTGCTTGGGTGATATTTCATTAGATTGCTGATTTTCCGTGTTAGGGAGGTATTCACTTCAGGTTGAAAGGAATGGCAGCTCTGTTTCCGCCAATTCCTCAGCGCGGGGTTCACATGGCCGCCCGGCCCCACTTTTCTCAAGGTGGCAACCTATCTTCACCACATTTCACCTCAATTATCTCATCTTTAAAAATGACAGTAGCGCCAGAAGCCGCCCATCATGTCCAGCGCCGGCCCAAATCCCATCACCGTTCAAGTGCTCGCCGTTGTCGAGACATTAAAGAAACACTCTATCCCATGCTGCGTCACTGGCACCAGCGCGCTGAAATACTACGGCGCCCCCATGCTCATCGATGTAAGCCCCCCCGTCTCTCACCACTCCTCCATCTTATAAACTAACATACCGGTGCCCAGATGGTCGAGATATGCGTCCCAGAATCCTCCTCCACCAAAGCAATAGACCTCTTCACCTCGGCGCCCTTGAACGCGATATACGAAGCGGGTCCTCCTCAGCCACTGGTCCGAGGATACCTCACCCACACGATCCCCGTCTTCAGCCTACGACGAGATGACCCCAAATTCAAATTCCAGCTCGTGTCCTCCTTCGAATACAACTTCGAATTCGGCTTTGCCACCGACTGCAAACCGAGCCCCAACGGCGTGCCGTATCCTCCCCTTGCCGCCTTTGCTCAGGGGCTGCTGGACACGCAACACATGACCCACTTGGAGTTTCTCATCGATGGGATGGACTTGCAAGCCGACTGGGCTGAGCAGAACTTGCGGCTGGAGATTGATGCGTCCTACGTCCAGAAGAAAAACGAGTTGATCGAGGCCAGTATTAAAGGACACGAGTTCTTAGATTTTTACTTGCTGCATGACAAATTGGATTTGAGGCACGCCTTTTTGGATATAGTCAAGAATAAGCGTTTAAGGATTCCGTCGGATCGGAAGAAGTGGTTGACGCAGTATCGTTGGGAAGGATCGCCTGATCCAACGACGGAAGATTGTGGGATTTAGTTGCAGCAGCATTATATATGGGGTCGTGGCGTAGTTTAACCATGATACTGATATTTGTGGAGGTTGGGTAGAGGTTCGAGCACCTCAGAAAAACGAGGATGGTGCACCCTCGAATGTCACGTTTTGGATTTCAGCGGGCGGTTAGAAAAAAGACTCGCATTCTTGATGCATCTCAGCTATCTGGGTGAGGATTGCAATGGCTGCTAAAAACCGAGCAAATATGCTCGTGAGGCATTCCGTCTGTCCATTCATTCTGTGCCCATCCATCTCGCTGGAATTAGTATTGTGTGCCCTTGCACTTTTGCTTCATCCAGATCGTTCAGGTCCAGATTGTTTCCCTCCACTACGTCCACCCCTCTATGGAAGATGTCCTTGCAAGGCTGTCATAATAAGAGCCATGTCTGATCTCTCCCAAAGTATATGGCTGATATCGGCGCTTCGGCTGTCCTCGAAAAATGAGCCTCGCCGTATCTGATCTTTGTCTCCTTCACTAGACTAAGGGTCTCCACTCCCACCCTCTGTCTGCCACTCTGAACTCTTAGCCACTACAGTGACCGTGTTGCCATCCTTAGTGACGATGTACTTTAAATCCAGCTCCTTGGAAAGCCGGCAAAGAAATGCCCTTTTACCCTTGTAGGCAATGAGATAGGCGAGATAGTCGCAGGCCGATTTTCCTTTCCTATTGGCCACGTAAAAACTGTCATGAGAGCGCGTGACAAGGATGTCAATGCATTCAGCACACGCTTCAACCACATTGCGCCCTGAATCGAGCCGGTCTCGTGACCAAGCACGGCTGGAAATAATCTGCTGGAGGAAATGGGAAAGCACGGTATTGCCTCCGGCGTCAGTGGAGGCCGGATTGGCGCCGCATTCCAGGAGTATCGAGACCGAATACGGGTCCAGGCCGCTGTATGCTTTCTTGAATAGCTCGAACTGATAGTCTTGAAGTATGCCCATCTCCCATATGGGCTTTTGCTCCACCCCTTCCCAGCTTGATCGGATAAAGCATAAAACAGCAGAAAGGGCGTCTCCGTTCTCCGCAGCTCCCTTCTTCACTGCTAGCTGTTCAGTCGCCACCATGAGCGGTGTCTGATCGCGCCCGTTCGGGGCATTTGTGTTTGTGCCAGCAAGGAGAAGTTGGTGAACCACATAATGATTGCACTGCCTAGCAGCTCGATGTTGAAGCGTCTGGCCTCCAAGACATGCGTTCAACCTCTCTTGCGGAAAAGTTGGAATGCGAAGCAGAAACTCCAATTCCCAGCTCAGGCCCGCGCGCCAATCCAATTCCCAGTCACAGGAAGGTTGAAAGCTTCGACGAGCTTATGCATGAACTCGAGAAACAAGTGGTGCTCAAACATCTCGTTTCCCAAACCAAGGGACATGACGGGTTGGATCCTCGAGTAGCCATTGGGCCAAAACTGATTGACATCGAGAGGAACCTCGGGCCAGTCAAAAAGGGCCTGCCGCAAGACTCTATCGAAGCCAACTCGAGCAATGAATTGTATGGCGAAACTAGTTTGAGACTCATGGTTCAGTAAGATGTCGGCTGATTCATCATCTAACCCGAGGATAAACTGGACAAGGATGTCGGAATCTCCCATAGAAAGAGGATCGGCCCCGAGGTCCAGCAAGTACTTCAGGAGCTCACGCCGGTGCCAGACACATAATGGGTTCGGACAATCATGATCCAGCGGGTCGAAGAGAATGGAGAGGGCGGTTTGCCCAAGTCCATTTTTTGCGTTGATGTCTCCCCCGTTTCGGACCAGGACATCCAAGCACTTGATTGTTTCCTTAATCTTATTTTCGGTCCAGTCGTCTCCTATGTCTTCAGCGTCTGGATAGTCATTGAAATGGAATCCGGAGGAGATTATCACTTGCTATACGATGGTTATACCAGCAAGGTCGCATTCATTGCATTGTGCCCATGTGCTGATGAGAAGCTCAACATTGTCTAGCATGAGGCCTGTCGCAGCATCCACAAGCATTGATTGAATGTCAAGAGACACCCCATCGTAGTTTTCTGATGCAAGAAGCTTTTCTACTGCCATGAGTCTTTTCAGGCCAATTTGAGACTGATGTTTTATCCTCCGATCCGGAATTCCCTTGCTGTGAAGTCTCTCCCAATCCCCATTCTGAGATGGGTGTGGGTGTTGCTGAACAGCGGATAACCCGGTGTCTCTTGCAGCATATCTCTATTGGCAGGCGACCATGAGCAGCTTTGACAAATTCTGGTGTAAACCGGTATTGGGGAAAATAATCGTAGCAGACTTGAAGGTTGAGACACCTTATCCATGGAGAGGCACCAGCATCAAGAAGGTTGGCAGCAGCTCCAAAGTCTCCCACGCAACAAGTATGCATCAACGGTGAAACTCCCGAGATTTTGACGAGCTCCTCGTCCACGTCAGCACCGTACCGTCTCATGAGCCCCATTATGTCGAAATGACGGTGGAGATAAGCACCCCGGAGGGGCGAGACAAGGAAAGAGGTTTTGAAGTTCAAGGTTGAGCAAAACCGAGGCTCAGCCCTAAGCATCAGTTTGAGCGTGAAGTGGACTCCTGATTCTGCAGCGTGGTAGAGAATCCGCCAATTGGCGGTGTTGGGTTCGAGTTTGGCGGACCCCGGAGCATCTTTAAGGAGAAACGCTGCGATGTCATATCGGCCTTCGTACAATGCAATCTGCCTTGCCGTGAATTTAGCATCCCAAGATGCCGGCGAACTTGCCTCATTGTCGTCCACAGATATACACCGTACCGCCTGATCATCTGCCGTATCACTATTTCCAACTCCCCAATGATAACGTAGACAGGCGTGGTATGGGATATGGTGGAAGTTCCAGCCTTGCGCGTCCGTGTCTGCTCCATGGTCAACAAGGGTCGTTACGATGTCGTAGTGGCCTTCTTTCGTAGCGATGTGGAGAGGGTACGTAGCCACGCGCTTCGGACGATCATCCCAGCGGCTGTGATATACACATCTGCATCCGAGGCGGTTGTCGTTGAGGTCTCTGGGATAAATGATCTCCGTCTGACAGCATATGCAGCAGAGGTTGCCTTGTCCCCACCCTTGCAACCCGTCGTCTTCTTGCTCCATGGAATATTTATAGAACTGCCAAGACCCCAAGCTTGGTATTGAGCTCCTATGTCGGCCACAACAAAGAGGCTCCCGGCCCCAGCCGCCCGCACATGATGTGCATTCATGCCAGGACAGAACGAGATTGGGGTCGGATCCTGCCTCAAGTAGCTTCGTCACCACCTTGGAATTTCCTGCTCTGGTAGCCCAAAAAGGGACAGCTGGGTATTCCTTAGTCACTAGGCAGTACAGGACCGGATCGAAGATGTGATTGAAGTACTGGCACGTTCTCGCAAGACCGGCAAGGGTTTGTTTATCGCTTTGGGCCACAAAATAATCTCCGATCTCAAGCAGAAGCTCTGGAAGGAGCGTGTCGAGTGCCATGCTTTTGGATGTTCATAAGAGACGTGAAGGGTCCCTAGGAGTGGAAGTTAGTTTTAAGGAACTAAGAAGCGGAATTGGATGATGTCTTTCGAGGAAGGGAGAAGGTGGAGGAGAGAGGGCGGCGGAGGTGTACGAATGCGAGAACCTAACTAACACCACGACTACCTTACTCACCTCAAAGTTAGTAATTCGCGATGTCTCAAGTCATCAGTAGCCTCGCTGTCCTGCTACCTCCATACTCGTGCTCTGAGAAGGTGATGGAGGTGGAGATGAAGGAGGAGAACAAAATTGAGAGGCGAGAGGATTAAGTAAGCAAATTTTAGGATAGGAAAAGGCTGGCTGCAAAGGAGGGAGTGAGGTCGATGCACATCGGTCGATGGACTTTCTTCAGACTCACCTGGATGCTGAACATACCTAGGTACCTACCTCAGGCGCCTTTCTGACATCTGCTTGACAACTTTGGAATTTGGTACAAATACCACCCCCCCACACCACGATTGAACATATTAAAAGTCCAACCACGATCATGTGTCGACTTGAAAACAGCAGTTGATAATGGTTGCGCTGCATAGATGGCCCGCGGCGCTCTTTTCCTACGTCAGTTAAGAAAGGATATGATCCATCCAATGAAAAGTGTGAGAGCGTTCTAGGCTTCCCTCTGTGCCGTACGAGGAATCGCACAGGCTCGGCACCTACCTAGGTTAGCATAGCATATACATGTGTACCATTCGTGTCCATCAGCACCGGGCAGAGTGGCCCTTTCTTTTGGCCCGTGTCTCCATATTTAGATCACATGCCTAAGGTGTCCAGGATATATGGCAATATACGTTATTGCTCGACCTAACTCAATCTGCTTAAGGTACTGTCTGCTCTCTCCTTGCCGACGCGTGTCGCCGTAATCCGCAGGCCGTCAAGAATACCTAGTCTCACGGCATTCCTCCAACCTGCCCCCTGCAGTATCCCCCCCTGAACTACTTCATATCAACCCGACTGTCTTCTTCTCGCCCCGGTTTATTACTGCCCAAGTGCTACCTGATATCCCTCTTCACAGACTCGAAATACGCAAGCTCCAAGATGGTGGCACTTTAATGTGAGGGGTGTGTGGCGGCAACTTGATGAGTACGAGATCGAGTGGGCATCTGCTACTATATTAAGTCGTGGATGTTCTGGTGAGAGGAGCTTGTCAACTGAATTGTAGTGGTAATTTCGGGTGTAATTACGTCTGTTGCTTAGCTATTGGTCCCTGGAGTAGGCTTTCACATAATTAATTAGTATGTCAAGTAAAGAGACACTCGATTGACTCGGGCCACGCACCTATCTTTCTTCGCTTGGCCCCTTTCATCAGAACCTCGTCATCTTCCTCGTCATCCTCCTCGTCATCTTGGTATTCATCGTCATCGGGGGAATCCTGGACGCGCCCAGAAAAATCGGCTCGAGCATAGTCTGGGTGATACAAGTGGAATCTAGGTCTCGGTTCCGTGGTCACCTCCAGATCCTTGACCCGTCCCAACTTCTTGATCTCCCGCTTGTACGGGATGAACTCCCTATCGGGACTAACGTGGTGCCCCTCAACCTTGACCTTCTTGCCGTCATAGACAAAAATTCTGAGTTCTGCAAACTGCTTCAGCAAATCAACCCGGCGCTTACTGCCCCATCGGCAGTCGTCCCAGTGCCCCTTCAGGAGGCCCCTCAGGTACCCCAAGGCTGTTGTACCCAGCGAGTCCTCGGTATGGGGGTCTGCGCCATAGTGCAGTAGCGCATAAACGCAGTGGGCGTAGCGAACCGATAAATCAAGTTTCTTTTTGGGACTCCGGTTGATATACTCATTCTTGAGGCATCGAAGAAGCAAATTGGGAATGGTACCATGGTAACCAGTGGAATTTTCTATGATCTCGGTGTCGGGATCCGCTTTGTGTTCGAGAAGCTTGGCCAGCGAGTCCGGGCTGACCACAGTGCAAGCTTCCAAGAGGTAGTCCCCCTGCATATGCCAGTTGTGCTCCAAAGTCAGCGGCTGCGCCTCGAGCATGGCGCCCATCAGGTTCACAAGGTGCTGATTGCCAGGCGCGTGGATGATGGCGACAAGGGGGTTAGACTCGGTCCATTTCGGATCCAACTCGTCGAATAATTCTTTGGTGTGCACAATGACCCCCTTGTCGTTGAAAAGTTTCCAGAAATCCATCGCCTCCTCATAGTCCCACGACCCATCTCCAAGGTTGCGGACGAGCCCCATGACAGAAGGACGCGAATCGCCATCTCTCCGGTTTACGTCAGCGCCATATTTCACCAGGTCAGCAGCTATGGCGTAGCGCGAAGCATGCGGTGAAGAAACGGCGTGATGAAGCAGCGTAATACACTGCATTCTGTCCCATGTATCCAGGAGGGCTTCATGGTCGGGCACAACACGGGCCAAGATGAATCGCCCCAGGATATTCCACGAGCCATGACGCATGTCGTCAGTTCGGGAATGGGGGGTGCTCTTCCATATGGCCGCCGTCAGAATGTTGATGAGCTGCTCATAATAGTAGGCTTGGAATAGACCGGCCGCAATGAATGCCTCTAGGCCTCGTCGGCAGTATGATGCCCATCGATATCCGTCCAGCGCTCGTTATGGCGTACCGTGGTGTTCAGGGAAAGCCCGTAGGAAGTCTGACATATTATGCCACTGGAAACACAGCGCCCTAATCCCCTCGGATGAATCATATTCGGCAACCGCGCAGAAGGTCTTGAAGTCCCAGGTTGCTAGAGCTAATTATGTCGGCAACGGTATTGCCCCACTGATCTTTGAGAGTAGCATCGGCATTCAGTCCTGGGTCCGAGCAGAGCCGCCAGAACCTGGGGCCGAGAATCGTTGCTGAGCAGGTCGAGCTCCGGCTGCGACGGGTCGGCGACGTCGAGGTCTGGGGGAATTGAGCGGGAGGTAACCCGGGATTGCTGGTCATGGTCAAAGACCGCGAGACTGTAATGAGAGCCTCTGGGTATCGGTGAGTTCAGGGCTATGCCAAAACGAGAGACCAGGGACGCCAGCACGTCAGAGAAGCGGTCCAAGTAGTTTGCAGCCTCGGCCTCTCTATATTCAGAATGCGGAGGCGTGGATCGACGGCCCGTACTCAGCTAACAGATGAGTATCTCCAGAGCGTTGAAGTGTCTGAGAGCATCCACATCGCCTCGGTTCCGGAGCTCAAACGCCCGAGGGGCCCTGTGGAAGACAACGTCGAGATCAGCTCCAGCCTTGATGAGGTTTTTGACTCGGGCTATATCGGGGAGCATGGCCGCGTGGACAATGGGCGTGAAGCCCTTGCCAAGGTCTTGATTGATGTCGGCTCCGTTGCTCTGGAGAAGATTGACATCATCCCAGTTTTGGTTGAGGTAGGCCAGCCAGATGGGGGTCAGTCCCCCATAGTTGGGCTCGTTTACCCAACCATCAGTCTGAGCCGCCTCGTGGAGGAAGGCAGCCAAACAGGGAGCTAGGCCTGCTGTTAGAACATGGACGGGCTTTAGATTCTCTGCGGCCAAGCACAGGTTGGACGAGGCTTCGGAGTCATGCAGGAAGGAGGCAATGTCGAAGAACCCCATTCGATAGGCGATGTACAGAGGGGTCAAGAGTGTGGTTCGGCACTCTGAATGAATCCGGTTCGCCTGACCCCAAGGACCAAACTTCTGGATGGTCGCCATACCATCAATCCGTCGACATGGCACGTCGGGATGTGCCTTGATTTTGGGATATTTCTTGGCATCTTTGTCGATAACGTCACCATCATTAACACCCCCGTTGGCAACGTCAGCGTCGACAACGCCACCGTCGATAAGAAGCTTGACGACTTTGAGGTGACCACCGATAACGACTAATTAGGTGCAGACGGAAGAGGACGTAGCAATCGCAACGGATCGAGTCCCGCATGACGGGATGCTCATTGTTACGGAAGTCTTGGTCGTAGAAGGCCTGCCGTTCAGCGCCAGACATGCCATTGATGGTCACAACCCGCATGTTCTCCCCTGTTTCGGCTGGGGTGGTGCAAAGACAGTAGTCGTTGAGCTTGTAAGGAGAGCCTGCAATCTCGGCGAGAAGACCTGTTTCGGTTCGCTCGAGTAAACGCCCGACGCTCAGGCAGTCGCTGGACTCGTTGTCCAAGTTTCTCAGCCGTTCGCAAGGAGATCCCGGACAAGGCGCCAGTGTCCCTTATAGCAAGCCCAAAGTAGAACGAGGGGGTGGTTCCTGACCGCGTTCCGGCAAAGGGTCGGATTGGTCTTGAAGCAGAAGTCTTTTCTCGTCACTGCCAAGTTGGCCACATCTTCAGATCGGAGGTTGTCGCAGATTTGGTCGAGTAACTCCTGAGGGGTAGTGTCTAAGCCAGGAGGTGTCTTTTCGTTCAAGTCGGGGGACATGTCATTCAAGGCAGAGGGAGAATCATCCAGGTCAGGAGGGACATCGTCCGGAGCATGTTGATCGAGTCATGGCGGCCAGGGCGAGCAATATACTGCCACCTAGTCTAGGACAGGAAAGTGAGTCAGTGAACGTGCGCTTCAGATACTTGACGATGGCATCGATTGAATTAGGTCTCGTACCTGTCTTGGTTGCCTTTGATGGAGATTTGGAGGTGATGAAGCAGTACTGCTGTGGTGACTGGTGAGTCTGAGGTTGGTCTTGGTGGGGTGGGAGTGGTGATGGGGATATAGGTGGAAGGAAAATAAAAGCTGCGCGTGCTGTAGGTCTTTTTGTTGCTGAGCGCCTTCGGATCGTCCGATGTCAGAGGGTGCCTAGGTGGTAGTGCCGTTGATACTGCCACTGATGGTTGTTGAAGACGGGATATGGGGATCTGATTGGCCGTTGATGACTAGCACCTAAGGGCGGGAGGTAGCTTGGCAGGCATACCAAGCTGGCAGGGCGGTGAGTAGGTAGGTGTAATGCACTGCCAATTATGGGTGATAGAGGAGACGCGTCTCCCGCCCAGATCATGACGCGCTCTGAACGACCCACCTTTTCCAGCCAAGTACCAAGCTCAAGCTCAATCTCAGAAAGCTCAAGTTGTGGCTTTGACAGCCGGATGAGCCACCCTAATGGCGGGGAATAACTTTGACCGAACAGCCTGACGTGCTATCTTTATGGGACCTTATCTCCACGAGGCACTGCAGTAACTTGGAAGGTCTAAGCCAAAGGAACAATTAATAATTCCCAAAGGGGGAAGAGTGAAATTCCGTCTTAGATATGACGGCCATGACATAGATACAGAGCTAGAAGATGTGATGGTCATGACAAGTGATTTTGACAGCACTTCGTCGACGGCCATGTGAAGACTGCCTTCTCCCCGTGAATTGTAAGGAACAGAGGCAACCATAACAATCAGCACGCGGGTCATCATTGCGCAATCTGCAAGAACCCATGATTATTAACCTGATTGGCGAAGTAAGTCTAGTAACCTCCTTTTGGGCCTGAGCCTCCTTGAACCAGACTACAGTAAAGTTTTAGTCCGCGACGTCAAGATATAACCCCTTTAGCACATCTTTCATATAGCGTATCCAAGCTTCACTCGTCAACACTGACACATCCTTTCTTAATGCCGTCTATTACGGAGGTTGCACAACTCAACTAGACTCCTAATCTTCTTTGAACTTTTTCGTTCAGAGCTGAGGGGAAAGAGTCGCCTATCACGTGGTCTGCATGTGAGACTAGTCTAGTATGCCCACATGCAGAAGAAGTCTGTCAGTGAAATGGAAACCGCGAAGAGTTTTTTGTTCAGAACCTTGGCATATACACTGCTTTCGTATTATCAATTTTCCAAGCTCATCTTTGGGGTGCTGAGTGGTGGTTGGGCTGCGGCGCAATTCCAATGCGGTTACACATCCAGGGTGGCGGGGAAAAGGGGGGTTTGTTGACATAATTACTGGATTCCGACTCATCTGTAAACCCTACACAATTCTCTCGCTCTATCTTGACTAAATTCGTTGAAGGTGGCCGGTGCGCCACTCTTGCGTCATGTATGGTTGAATAGTAGGTTCCGCGAGACTAAGGGGCCGGTATGGCGGGATCGCGAACTCAGCAGACGCAGGCGCAGGACTGGCAAGATGGTCTGGCGGCGGAGGAGAGTCGGAAGCCACACCCAAACAAGGCTGTGCGAGGGACAAAGGGTTTGGCCAGTGAGTTGCAGAGCGGTTGCGACAGGTTCTTCATTCTTGAATTCAGCGTGCCACGTGTAGGTTCAGGGTCGTCAGGGGCTTATGTGCCACCGCCGAGGCAGGCTCCGTAAGAGTCGTTGAGCCTGTTAGAGCCAGCGGCGTAAAGATATCTTCCTGGCGTAAGATGCCCACAGGGCGCGCGGGGTGTTCAGAGCGGATTCCGTATGTGTCGACTGTTGCTCCGCAGTCAAGAGCCTTGCCGGCAAGCGCAGTCGATCCGGCGCGCGCAAGAGGATTGCGCAATCGGGATACAGGGTTGACAAACATAATTCAAGAGAGCCCCGTGCGCAAGGCTGTCTGACCGCGCTGAGCGGTCGTAGGTTGGCGCAGCGGAAATTCGACAGAGTGGTCTAGAGGTTCTGTTGCCTCGTTTCTGAGTGTAAGGGAGTTGCGCCGCCCAGGTGACTGACAGAGTCAGACCAAACTGCCCGACGGATAAGAGTATCCATTTCTCTGTTGCGTTCAGGCGCCGGGTAGACGATGTGGTGCCGTTGACTGAGCATATCCGAGTGACGCCGGTGTGGGGCCTGTAGCAGCGCCGCTCTGTTGGAAGGTGGAGAGCCCGAAGTGTTTGCTCAAAGAGAGCTAAGGAGAGCTTTGTTTAGAATAGAGGCATGCGCATAGGGGGTTTCGGAAAGATGCGCTGGTCAAGCTCGGCTTTGACCAGTGTTGAGTGTCGCGATTACAGTCGCCTATCCTGTGAGGCTTCGTCCTCCCCCTCGTCGCCCTCCTCTTTCTCGTTCCAAGATGCGATATTCATACGGCGCATCGATCTGTCGGCCTCGTGAAAGGCCCAGCCATTACACGAAGAAGCGCGCATTTCCAGCCGCTCAACGATGACGATGCGCTTGACAGTTGGGTGGATTGAGGCTACCGCGAAGGTCCGTGGTGGTGTGCTTGAGGGTTTCTTGTGAGATCGGCTCGGTCACTCGTCGGCTAGGGAGTATTTGGTACTGTTCGAGAACTCGTTAGCGACTATGCGATCGACGATAGCAGATCTTTGAATTCTCCGGGACCAAAGCACAAGCAGCGGTAAAACCATGGCAAGAAAGAAGAAAGGTTATGATTCATTGGCTACGAGGTGATTGTGAATATTGGTGTGTTTTTGAGGACTTCTTGACGGGTTCGGACTGCTACTCAACAATAGGGGTGCCTTCGCCGGGGTTTTGTAAATCAAAAGCGCGCTGCCCTGGCCGTTAATGACGAGGAAGAGACAAGTATGGGGAGAAACCTAGCTGCGAGGGACGGACCGACAGAGCTCTCCTTGGCGGCTGGCTCGGCGGAAGAAGCAGGGATCTTTTCATCCGTTAAATAATGGAGGCCACTGCGAGGATTGGTGACTATATGGTTCAGCGGTGCTTGACGGTGCTTGACGACCGGCTCGGTGGCTCGGTGACTCGATGGGGATGCGCTGTGATAGTGTTCAGGAACTCGATCGCAACTATGCCCTCGCTGCCCCCCACGGCGAGGAAGAGAGATATGATTGACGGTTGACTCGCTTATCGAGGCCGGAGGAAACGCGGTCTTCTTGATTTTCGACTCGGCAGGAGGAGGAGGGAGCTCCATGTCGGGGGCGCGGTCGGTTCGGTCGAAGGAAGAGATGTCTTCTCGACGTTTCGCTCGTTATGAGAAGAGGAAGATTCTTATTCGACGGGAAAGCCAGTGGAACGGGGCATGGCGCTCGAGGAAGGTCGTGATCCTAGGGCTCTTGTTGTGGACTCTAGAGCTCTGGGGTTGAGAGCTGTGATCGCATGGCGCGATGGAAGGGAATGCCCTCAGCCTTGCCTACAAGGCTGAATCAAACAAAGTCCGTGGTAGAGAGAAAGGAGGCTCTGGTGGTGCGGGCACGATGGAAGCTGTAGATTTGGTTACCTAGTTTGATAGGCGGCCTGAGGAAAGCAGCGGCGACGAGCGCCCGAGGAGCCGGCGATATAGAAACATGCTTCCGGTCAAGTTGAGCCTGACTTTGGAAGAGACTGTCGGTTCAGGCTGTAAGGTCTTACCAAGCTGTAGGCGGGCAGGGGGCCTCAGTAAAGTATATTGACTCCAGGGACCTCAAGACCCCCCGAGGCCGCTAAAAGGGAGAGCAGGGGTGCTGCTTCATCCTCGGATCCACCATGAGCCCGGACCACATGTCGACTGCTCTATAAACTCGACCCTCGTGCGCTATATTTTCTGCCAAATGTCCCGACCCAAGTCATTGCGCTGCATGCTCCTAGGGCCTGAAATGGCCCTATTTGGTAGAACGACTTCACCCTAGGTAGGTAGGTATCCAGTCATACCTTTTCATCTGTGTTAGCTGGAACACTGTAAACCACGAGGGGATACACTGCCCCTCGCTCCCCCGGACCCCCAGCGGCTGGGACCTTCAAAGTGCCACGGTACTTGAGCTGCATTCCAGACAGACGCTCTCTTAAAAAAAAAGACAGGTTTGGTCGCCGAGAGCGGTTGAATCTGATGATCCTGCAGTCGATTTATCAGGCACCCCAACCACAAGGATGGCATTCAACAGCGCACTCAAATCAATGAAATACTGTCATAGTTTGAAAGAAAAAAAAAAGTCTTTGATCGGTCCCGTCGTTGTCTAAAAAGGAGAATTCAGGAAGCCATGAAAGACAAGGCAATATATTTTCCACCGCAATAACGTCAGTGTGGATTCATCCGTTCATTGTTCTCCGCCAATGCCTCACCAGGCCAAACCAGGTAATCATTACACCTTGTCTTCTTAAGTTTTAACTCGCCGACCACTCGCCCCTGTAAACTTAGTATCTACATATGCTTGATTTATTGTATTAGTGGCAAAATGCTGACCTGCTTGTTTGGTGAGCTACGCGGACCTTTGAAAATAACTTCCAATCTTGGCTCCTCACTGTGTTGCGTTTTCCTTTCCTTTGGACCCCTTTTTCCGTATATGGTAACTTGACTGAACTAACTGAGTACATGATGAACAAGGGATGTACATTGCAGTTGCAAAGCGTGTTTCAGGGTAAGTACGGCTTTTATAAGTACTATGGCTAGTTATTTTCCAGATAATTCATACATTTTCTTGCGCGGCAAAGACGGCCACAAAGGAGCTTTGCAGAAAGAGTTGATTTTTTTTATGACTATCTAGGGGAGGGGGCGACCGGGAGCTCGAGAACTCCTGAAAAGAACTCATGTGTAGAATAGGATAAGAGCACCCAACTACCTAAATACTACTGCCACGTTGTGTCCCGGGAAAAGAACAGCCAAGCTTTTGTAGTGCTACCGGCCGCCGAAATGCTGCTCCTACCAACTGTCTCATAGCTGTAACTCAATAATAGTAACTTACATGGATATATTCATTTTAATGCCCCCGAGATGTAAGGGGGTCGACCTCTAGCAGACTCCTGGCGGACTTAATCCCAGTCCAGACCGTAAAAGAGAGTGTTTTCCACCCCGTCATGCAAGTCTGCAACGGTCCCGTCTGCGATGATGATGCTGGTCACCACTTCCGTCTTCATATCGCGCCAATCCATCTTCGACTCCATGTCCGTGGTGGGAATATAGTCTACCTCTCGTACATGAATACAGTCTGGCCTTCCTCGTTGAGCAGACCGTGAAGAATTGTCCGCTCATAATCATTGTCAGCCGTCCAGACCTCGAACGCCTCCAAGATTTCGGCACGCAAATGGCCCCGGTTGTCCTCCATGTTGTCGCTGGCCAAAAACTCACGCAGATAGTCCGACGGCGTCAGACCCCGCACGTCGCGAGTGTGAAGGCTCGCTCCATGCTTCAGAAGCAGCCTTGCGCACTGGACAAACTTGTCGGCATCAAAAGTGGTGTCTTCCTTGCCTTCGTCAGCGAAGGAATCCGAAGGACCAACAAGGCCGCGGAGCTGGCGGAGATGCCTGCAAGAATGGTGCCGTGGCCCTCGATGAACTGATTCGGGCTGAATCGAAGCTCATGCAAAAAGTAATTCAGCGCATCAGAAGTGCTTGGTAGGCGGCATGCCTCCTGCAGATATCGGCCTCGCAGGGGGTGGCTGGGCGGGAGAGGGCGCAGCTCAAAGATCTGGACAAGAGCGTATATTGTGTATGAACCATTTGCATCCCGTGTAATCTGGCGCATGATGGTGACCACAGGGTTGAAGGTTGCCCAGTCCAGTTCATCGCCGTCAGAATGCTGCAAAAGCTGCGTGGGGGGCTCCGTGATGTGTGCCTCGACGCCGTTGTGGATGAGCTCAGGGATGAGATCATCCCAGGAGAGCTGGGTACCACGTAACAGCTTGCGGTTTTCAAGCCAGGCCCATGCCGCCGCTTCCCGTATATGGGAATTCGAGGCAGCCTTGACAATGGCAGACAGCCCTCGCAATCGGGCTCGTTTCCATTACCCCCAGACTGGACAAGCCAGATTGCCACCTCGACACGCGAACACATCTGCGGCATGACCGCGTGGTGGATCAATGTCTGTCCCTGGACAGACGTCGTGAAGAACGACTGCGGCAGAGGTAGGTCCATGATGAAACCGCACAAGTCCCGCTCTATCTCGATGGCCATTGCGGCGAGCATCAGCTCCGGAAGGCGGGGATGGGCAGCGATTGCCACTTTGGTAGCAAGGTTGGTGTTGCAAAATGTTTCCAGTCCCTCAAGGCAGAGCGCAGGCCAGAATGGCCAGATACGGTCCAGTTCTGGGGATGGATCCCCCCCGTGCTGCGATACTGGTAGCCGCGGCCGGTGCAAGTGGACAAATGCATCAATAAACTCGCCCACCGTCCACAAACCAGCGAGTGCCTCGGCCGCCTCCTGTTTCTCAACGTGCTTGGCGATGGCGCCGAAGGACGCAAAGTCCCAGCTGAAGAGTGCCAGTTCCAGGACCGAGTTGCCCCAGCCGTCTTGGGCCAGGGGATCGGCCCCCCACTGGAAGAGGAGCTCCAGCACCTGGACTCGATATCTGTCGCGAGTTTTCTCCGAGAGGTAGTACGGGAGGGCTTCAATGATGCTGTCGACGGTGATGCGGCCCCGGAGTTGGTCAAAAACGGACGAGGCTAGGCCAGAGCGCATACGGCTCCATGGAAAACTCACGATATTCCATGCACTAGTAGTAACCATTTGAGTTTCTGTATCCGAGAGGAAAAGTTCATCCATCTTGCTAAAAAGCTTGTTCATCATGCTTCCTGTGGGGTCTTTGGGAAATCGACGGCTTGCCATACGGCACAAGGCGTCGAAAGGGCGAAGCCCCTTCATCCTCTTCCACTTGACCACGTTCTGCTCGGACTCGGCATAGCGCACTGGGGCTGCCAAGAAGATGACGTCGGGATCCGCCCCCGCCACAATCAGCCGCACAATGCGCTTGAAGCGAACGCTGGTTGACTGGCAGCTGGATATGAATGCGTGCGTGATGGGGGTGAAACCGCGGCCGAGATCCTGGTTGATGTCGGCTCCCTGGCTCTGGAGATAGGCCACGGCCTTCCAGTTCGACCTGAGATACGCAATCCAGATGGGGCTCAGCCCCGCGTAGTTTGGCTCGTGGACGTCGAGGGTGGGCATATGTTCGAGGACCAGGCGGCACGGACGGACTGAGTCTTCGTAGAAAGCCGCGACATGCAGCGGTGAAAGCACCCCACTGGCGGGGCCGAGATGGATCGGGACTCCCGTCTCGAAAAGGAACTTGGCGATGTGAATATGGTCTTTTGCCAATGCCCAAACAATGGGCTCATAAGAGGACGTGTGGTGATTTCGGTCTCGGGCCATGTACCCTTCCCAGAGGCGAAGCCAGTCTCGTCCCAATCCGCGGGGGACGGCAGGTGGTGGCTGGGCAAGTCCATGCGGGCACGCTTCTCGACGATAACCTTGCCGACTTCGAAATGGCCCTGCTGGACAGCCAGATGGATTGGGAAGTACACAAGGCAGGAGCAGAATGCTGCATTCCGGGCATGCTGCTCATAGAGACTATCCAAACCGGGACCGCCGTTGTCGGCTTCGCCTATAGCCATATCAATCCGGATCGGCCGTGGGATCCGCGCAGTAAGTGCTGTGGTCGTGCCAGGGACTCGTTTGCAAGTGCAAAAAAGCTGCGGAGGATATGCCGTTTGAAAGGGATGAACGGGGACTGGTGATCCATTCGGGAATCGGTATTCTTGGACATCGATATAACCGTTGATATAGTCGAGCAGCGTCCTACGAATGAACATGTAGATCCAATTGGGTTCAGAAAAGGCAATGGGCATTGCGATTCCCTGGTTGGCGTCCTGGCCTACCTCTACGAGCCCACGCACGAGATGGGTGACCATGATGACAGGCCCAGTAAAGGATGGGCAAGGGAATTCTGGCCAGCCGCTTGAAAATGACTGACATGAAACAGCGATAGAAGTGTGCGTTCACGGCCCTGAGGCTGGCGAGGTCGTTAAAGTCGAGGCAGTCGCCGATCTCCAGGTGGATCTCGACGGGGAGGGCTAAAAGCGGTGCCATTGTATGGCGATAGCAATGCCAGAGGTGGATTTGCTGCCAGGGTAGACGAAGCCGTAATGTCTGGGATCTCTCCCAAGATATCGAGGGTCTGGCAAGCTGGTGCGCAAAGTTTGGTTGTGGTTGGAGAAAAAGGATGCGCACAGTTTTGGTGCTAAAGAAATTAAAAAAGCGGCGCACAGATAACGAGAAGGTATTGCACAAGGCTATCAAGTATGCCGTTGGGAATGGTTTTAGGGTCGCATGATTGGTCATTGCCAACTCGAACTATGCTGACCGAGGGAGGTATATGGTGTTCTAGAGGTTTCTAGTTGCTGGTACCTCTTCGATCACAAATTAGATGTGCGGACGTCTGGTGGATACCCCTCCAGCTGCTGGACAACTGGGATGAACATCAGCCCCTCTAGGCTCTGTCTGCCAGGCAGGGGATATATTGGGGGATGTTGACGGCTCTGAAACCCCCTGGTTATACATGCTCCGAAGTAACTGTTATGGAAACAACCTGACACTATGAAATACCGTGTATCCACTGTTATCCTGCCGTTATTTCTCCCTGCTCTACCATATCTTGGATTGGCCAACCAGTGTGTGAGAACTTTATTCATGTCACCTCCCGCTGCAAGGTCGTGATGCCCTTCTGTCTTGTAGAAGGAGCTGTGGTGGCTTGCAAGAAGGAACAGCCTTGGGAGAATAACTGCCTGTCTGTGGGAGAGACGGGAGTTGTTTTGAAAAACAGTCTTCTTCAAATATTGCTCTCATCATCACCATCATCTACGTCTTCCTGCCTTACATCGTTGACGTGACTCACACTGCCTTGAATTGGGGGGAGCTACATCGAGGGCTGCATGGCGAGGGTTGGGCTGCATGGCCAACTCGGTCCCGAGTTCCCAGCCAGGCTGGAGGCGCGGGAAGTGCGGGAAGAAGCCGCGACTTCCGGTTTCCCAATAGTTAGGTACCTGGTAGCTTCAAGTCATCTTTCGAGCTGCATTCCCGACGCTATGGATGGCCAATCGGGGCCTGTGAATCACCCTGCAAATCTAAGCAGTAACTGTAGGGCTCAGAGAAGCCGTAGTGATCCTAGCAACAGTCTTACAACCGCAAGGAAACCAGAAATTGTGGATTCACATCAGGCACAGGGCAATCGCCTTCCAGCCGTAACTTCCTGCCCTAGGTCCCCCAGTACGCGGTGCTTGGTGTAAACATCCCCACCACGTTGCTTCGGTTTCCGAGTTTTCCTCCGACAACCACCTTCCATCAGCCACTGCTTCGTCTTCTTCCACATCTAGACTGGTGCCAAGTGTGCCGTGAAACGGTGAGAGCCCTAATACTCACTGTTGCTGCAAGGAGAGCCGGTTCACTAACTTTCCCCAAGTACCTATCAGGTTATCCCTCGCCGCATTTCCGAGTCAATCGTACCCGCATCGTTCACCTAGTCTCGTGACGCAACGCAGCCCAACGAAACCATGCCTTTACTCGGGTCGCTGTTGCCAGAGATGATTCTGGAGATTAGCGACCATCTTGTCCTTGACGGCGATTACCACAGCGCACTCAAACTCGCTGCTTGTAACAAGCGTCTCCAATCCAATATCATGACGTGCAAATTCTGCCAGGGACTCCTCGAATTGTTTTCCGAGGCTTTCTTCTGCGTCTGTTACTAATGGCCGCGAGGATCTTGTCGAGAAGTTCTTGGACGCGGGCGCCAATGCGAACTGGAGCGTCGCCAGCTCCCGTTTTCAAAACCTGCCCAAGATTATCAGCCGGTCACTCAAGATTCGGGTTGTTACAAGTCCTACTACTGGCCTCGGCATGGCCCCTAACGTGTTCCCAGCGGAGGACCTATATTCCCCTTTGTATATGGCAGTGTGGGGTGGCCATCTAGATAAGGTCAAACTCCCGGTTAAACGAGGCGCAAATCTTAAGGCGCCGTACCAATACTCTTTGGGCCGCATGTCTCCGCAAGATGGAGAGCGCTTGGGTACCGCTGATCGTGGGTATCAACCACCACCTTGGGATGGTGATTCGGACTGGAAGTGGCACCCACTCCGGAAGGGTGCTATGACTCCTCTCTTCCTGGGAATCAAGCAAGATCACGGGGATGTTGCGGTTTTCCTTCTTCGGTCTGGCGCCCAGGCGGAACTCAGCCACGTTCGTCCGGACGCTCCGTTGGCGCTCCATATGGCGGCAACAGTCCCGGGCCCCGAGATGACTCGCCTTGTTCTCGATACCATTCCTAGGCTTCTCGACGAGCAGCTCAACGAGCTCGGCCCCACCGGTCTATCACCCATTTGGCTGGCATACATGTGCGGGAACTGGGACGCTGTGGGAACAGCCTTTTGGATTTGGCGATAGCCGACCGCGATTTTGCATTCTTCCAGTGCATTGCCAAGTTTCCTCAAGTGACTCTCCGTTGCTTATATGGTGGTTTGGATCGGTTTATCGCCCTCTTCCTTCGGGAGCCCAAATGGCCGTTCCTCTGCTTGGAAGGGATCAAGGCCAACGTGGACGTCAGTGTTGTCACCCTCAAGCAAATTACTTCCGGTGCCCACGATACTCAGCTAGGACGTCTTATGATGGCGGTCTTCCGCGAGAAATGGGAAACTGCTTGGAGAGAGTTGGGAGAGTTCATCATGGGCCTGGATCTTCCAACGGCCTTTTTCGCCAGGCCCGTTGATGGCACCACATTCTTGGATCGAGTGCTCGACTATGAACTGCCTCAGGAGCTCGCTTTGAACCTGCTGGATGGAGGCGCAGATCCAAATTACCTTTCGGAACGGCCCAAGAGCAAACTACCCGTTGTGAGAGTCGCTCTCCAGCTCCATAACAGTAACATACTCTATAACGACGAGTTCTGGAGCTCTCTCATCGGCCACGGTGTCCAAGTGCACGCCGAGGAGCCGCCATTCTCAGTCATCAGGAACAGCACTGGGCTGGGATACGGTCAAGCCAGTGATCTGCTTGATTCGGACAAACTATGAAGGATAGTGGGATCCGTATGATCCTGGGAAGAGTATGGCTGCCGAGTCGGCTCTAATATCCCTGAAAAGACTTCTCCGGAAGTATCCGCTCCCTTCTCACCACCCAATGCAGGCCCTTTATCTTCGCGAGGCTCTGAACTACACAAGCCCACAGGCCTTAAATGCTCTCCTAGAAGCTAGAGCCAGTCCAAACCTCTGGATCCAGAACGACGGCCCAGTTCTAGCCTGGCTCCTGGATTGGGTGCAAATCGATTAGATTCAGGCAGGCCCCAATCTGGATGGGGATATCAAGGGATGCTTAGAACTGCGTTCCTGTGCTATGTGCGTGAAGCTCATCCTGGAGCATGGCGCAGACATTCATCGAAAGGATCCATGGGGCTATTCTGCTTTGGACCAGTTGCAGGATCTTCTAAATGAGGATGGAGACGGGGGGGTCTGCTGCGAGACTCTTTCATTAGAGCGCTTGCCGAGCGCAGAGTCATTCCCAACAACGGCAGCTGCATTTCTCTGGAGGGGACGGAGGAGAACCAACGAGGGGTCTCTTGAGGAGCATTCGGAGGTGATTTCGGCGTTTCAGCACCGTGCGCCGGCGGGGTTGAGGAAAACGATATTTCCTTGGCCTTCAAGAGATGTTGTCTAGTCCTAGTCTAGATTATGAAGCCCGGCTCTAACTACCCAATATAATACAGCGAGGACGAGGAGCGAGGTAAGGTTGCCACAACCACAGCCAGCAAGCTGTATGAGTACATGTAAAATGAGGATTCCTAGTTCCTTTTTCATAGACCATTTTTGGGGCGCGGTTGAGCACTCACGTGGCCCATGTTGTCTTTTCTCAGTGCCCGCCCATTTCATAGATTTTCTCTCCTAATTAGCTCTACTGCTATAGTTCGGCTACTACAGCGTCATCATGCAGCTAATCAGTTTGTCGCATATCTTTTAAACGTTTGTTTTTGTCAATATTATATCAGAGTCCAGCCCTTTCGTGTTTCTAACTGTCTGCATGACTAGCTGGAGACCCTATTGACCTGACCAGTAGGTCGAAACAAAGACTAGATCATGAAAGGTAATGCAAATCGATTCTTCTGAACCAACTGGCCGCTTGAAAAGACCAAAGAGAGCGGCCCTCTCTCTCTGATCAGAGGGTGGACAAAGAAAAGCAAAAGATTTAGTGCCAAAGGCGTTATGTTTGTTTGTAGGGCGGATACGGAGATCCCTTTTTTCATTAACAAGGCCCCTGGTGACCTTGAACTAACATGATATTAGAGAGCAACGACTTGTGATTAGAGAATACCTCATGACTTGGGGGGAACTCTGGCACGAGGTCTACTACAGCGGCACGGGGATGGACTTACCTTCTCATTGGGTAACTCGTCCCGCTCTGTGGGCTTTTTCTTTTTGGTCAAGAACCTGGCCTTTCTTACAAGATCTTGTTAATATAGCAGATAAGTGACTGAATTTGTAAGAGTTTTGTCAGAATCACTACCGTTTTCCGTCTTTAGATTCATGTCAGTAGAATTTCACGTTTCTACTTCAAACTTTCTCGCATTTTTGTTGCACGCCAAGGAGGACCCCAAACAATTTTAACAAAATAGAACTTATATAGATTCTCCGCACTGTATGAGAAACATATGAGGAGCTCGAGAAGTCCTCAAAACAGCTCCATGCAGCACTACGAGCTACTGAAAGGACATTTCCGCCATTGAACATACATGTAATTAAGCTCCGTCTTTCGCAACACATTAAATGCTCCTTAAAAAAATACAGAGCAGGGCGAGTCGTAGCTTCTCACCTTTTACAACACAAAGTAAAATTCCGCATATGGACTCTGGGAGACACTATTCGTTTCGTGCTTGGCTATCTAATTAAGGCTTGTCTCTCTCACGAGAGGGACGAGACTCCTCGCCCTCAACACAGCATGCCCCGCTGTCTCAGCCCAATACCTATACCCCATTCAGAGAACTTATTACCATGTGGTGATCACCACGACTAGCCGCTGCCGTAACCACCGGGAAGGAGGATCCCCGAGATCCAGGTATGGCAGTCCCGGGCCTCGGGCGGATCCACATCTAGGTTTAAGTTCAAGTTGACAACCTCTCCTTCCCAGATCTTCTCGGCATACGACTTCCATGTCACCGCTGGTGTTTTCGTCTCGATCTGTCCCTCCACGAAGACCCGCTGGCCGTCGTTGACAAGGACATGGTGCTGGACAAAAGCTTTCAGAATGCTCTTGCGCCCCTGGCCCCATCCTCGGTCATCCCGCAGAATGTCCTTCAGATAATCCATGGCAGTCAAGGAGAGATGATTCTGGGCGTGGATGTCGGCTCCATACTCCAGCAGTGTCTTAACGGATCGCACATCGGCATACGCATAGCAATAGTGGTATTCGCGGTCCACGTGCGAGTCGCGCCGCAGTTTGTGGAGCAGCCAAGTCAGGACGGGACCGTGGCCGTCGATCCACGTGTTGGGGTCGGCTCCGTGACGGAGCAACACGGCGATTGCGTACGGGCTCCTACAGGTGCATGCCTCCCACATATAACGCTCCTGTAGCGGGTGGTCGGGCAGAAGAGGTGCCGAGTCGAGCAAGGCGTCGAGCGGGTGGTACGGCTGGTGGCAGTCGCTCTCGTCGAGAAATAGGGACTCAATCTCCCGGATGACAGCGATGACGGGGTTGAATGTGGCCCAGTCAACATCCACTTCAGGGAAGGTTTCAAATCCTGTGATATTAGCCTCTTCTTCTTCCTCTTCTCCTGCCATGTACTCCTCTTCAGCGCTGCCCCAATCATCATCAGTGACGGCATTATTTCCAGTGAGGTCCTCCTCCCCAGTGATAACCGCCGCAGGCCTAGTCTAGGCGGCTTCGCCGTGTGAATCTCGGGCTTACACGGGAGAAACGCCCTCAAGATATCATCCGTGTCCTTGTATCCGTCGTGGTGCAGACAGGAAAGGATCTTCATGATGGGCGTGCGCCTGTCGGCATCCGGCTCATTGGGGTCGGCGCCATGTTTCACCAGGTTGGCATTAATGGCCACCCTTTCCGGACGCTTCGAGGCCAGGGCGTGCTCGAAAAGGGTACGGCCACCAACAGGAACCCGCATGAAACCTTTGGGCAGCGGCAGGTCCATGAGGAACGTGCTGAGAGTGTCCCATCCAAAGCAATGTGGGTAGTAGTATCTGTTGGAGCTGGAGGCTTGGAGAGTTTGCAGCATAAGCCGACGCAGCAGCGGGTGTCTGGCTAAGTTTTTCGGCGTCACGCGGCCCAGGTCAAGGAACATCTTGAGCCCCTCTCGGCAGATGGAGGGCCACTGGGTGCTGGTGCAGAGTTCATAGTCGGCCTTGTCGATAAACAGCGCGATGAACTTGTCCACGGTCCCATAGCAGTTGAGGTAGGAAACTGCGCTATCGGGGGGTATACTTTGCCAGGGTTCAGAACAGTTCAAAGTCCCACTCGGTGATGGCCAGGTCGAAGAGACTGTTTCCCCACTTGTCCTTGACCAGACGTCTGGCGCCAAGGGCGAACAACGTCTTGATTATCTCGTGTCGCCAGTGACTTCTTCTCGGGTGAGATTCATTTGATCAATGTCTCCTCCCCATGCACTGGGTCACCGGACATGATCTCACGACGGTTCAACCCCCCATTATTTGTAGGCCAGGCGAGGCTCTGACATCCCGTATCTCTGGCGGACTGGGACCTGCTGCGTCTCAAAGACCGACGTGGTGAGGTAAAACCCATCCGAGGTTGCCGTGTTGGTGTAAAGGACGCGGTTCCTCAACAGGGACTTGACGAATTCAATCGATTTGGCGAAGTCGTCATCACGACGGCGGTAGGGGTCGCCAGCTACTCCGCGGGAAATGAGGTAGAGGTACACTCCCAATGCGCTCCGACCCATTACATCTGACACTTCAACTTTGAAGTATCCATATGCACGCGCAAGGTGGTGTTGGGGAAAGTCCTGAACGACGACATCGAGATTGGTGCCCGCCTCCATCAGCTTCATGGCATTGCTGATGTTGCCGAGCATCAAGGCATGGACGATGGGGTTGAAACCACTGCCAGCCGGTCCGATTTCCTCATTTATATCCACACCCTGGTTCTGGAGGTATCTCATGGCGCCCCAGTTCTCGTTCAGGTAGGCCAGCCAAATAGGGGTGAGGCCAGAATAGTTGGGCTGGTCGATTTGGTCACACCCACCTTCACCTTCCACGATGAAGCGCGCAATGTGGTCGCCAGGAACACGCACGGCAACGTGGAGAGGCCATAGCCGCTGCTGCTGAGCCGCACACAGGTTTCGCGAGGCTTCAGAGCCGAGGAGCAGTGTCGCCATACCGGTGCTCCCCTTTGCTACGGCGAGGTACAGGGGCAAAAGCATTGTGCCTTGGCACAACGAAACATCATACTCCCACTAACCAAGTGCCCCACCAAACTTTTGCCTAGTTGCGCACTTGGGGAGGCGGCGGCAAGACGCCTCGAGGCAAGCCTGGTGCTCAATGAGCAGCTTGACGACGTCGGAATGGCCCTTCCAAACCGCCAAGTGGATGGGAAAGAAAACTGTGCAATAACAGAGGCGCGAGTTTTCGTTGTCGCTCAAAAACTCCTCGGCGGCAAAGTTGGATTCATAGAAGCGGGCCAGCTCTGCTTGCTCTTCTGGCGTACTGGCTATCAGGCTGAGAAATCGAGTTTTCGGACACTCCGATGACGACTCGAGGCTGCGATTTAGCAACCATTGCGAGGTCCCATCGCAAAGACAATAATTGCTCAGGGACGAGATTTCAGGTGCTGCTGGGTTGCCGTGTTGCAGAAGCTTGGTCATGTTCCACGAGTCTTGTGATGCGCCCGTGTTCGGATCCGCATTCTCGTGGCCGTGGTAAGAAGCCCAGAGCAGGACGCCGGGCTTCTCCCGGGCCACTCTCTTCGCGAGTATGGTGCTGAAGATGGCAAAGAACCGTTTGTTTGACGTCGCCACCATGGCGAGGTCCTCGACACTGAGAAGTTCGCCGAGATCTACAATGAGCTCCATGGGGAGTGCGTCTAGTGAAGCCGTGGCGGTCGAGAATTGGGGGGGGGGGGGGGGGTGTAAGATACTGCTGGCGGATGCAAGATAGGTAGGAGATCGAGTTCCGAGTGACCTGCGACGACTACGAGTTAGCGTTGCGAGACGTTGCTCGCTGAAGGGGATAAATTCTTACTGTATAACGCTGTGTCCTTTTGTGGGACTAAATAAAGAAGAATGCTATGGTGATGAACTTTCCCGAATGCCAAAGCTGGATGAACCTGCGAGATCGATCTCGGGGAGGAAGGTGGACTGAGGATTTGGAAAAAGTGCAAATTTTCTGTGTGAGGTAGGGGAATTTATACAGCGAAAAAGAAAACCCGAAGATTCATCCCAAGTGTTAAGCAGCAGCCATTGTGGCAGGGATACCGGAACAGTGAATTAGATACAGAATCTGGATAACGTGATTGGTCAAAGGTAAGGAGCAGGTCAGCAGGCACGAGGCTAGGTGACGGTTCAACTCGAAGTGATGATCTATCGGAATCTAGAGAGTGACCGAGCCACCGGTTTCTAGATGAAAGGTAATGCTTAATAACCCCTCCTTTACCTTTTTCTCGCACTCCGGTGGGCTCCCGGTTGTGCCCCTTGCAAAAGCGAATAGATCAGACCCATCGGAACTCACAGCCATGCCCGCCCTACACATGTTTGGGGAGACTGTTCTAGTTTGCACTTTACAACAACAAAGTTGGCCAATCTGCTTTGTCTTTAACATTTCTTTGGAAATTTCCAATCCCAAATAGTTTGAAAGCCAGCCGGGTGTTTGGCAGTTCGATGCTTGCATCCCCGTCGTAGTATCCCTTGCGTTGGGGAAACAGTCACTGCATGCTAGATGATGATGCCGTCGTGATCAGCCGCTCCCCGCCCCGCATCATACGGGATCGAAAAGGACCCAACTACCAGCAAAGCGGAGTAGTGTTGGATGGAGTTTGATGGAAAGATGTGATTCTGTTATTTGATGTTCTATCAAAAGTTGCTGGTCCTCGCTATCGCTAAAACGTTAAAATAATGTGGAAATCCTGTGGTGCGCCTTCCGTAATAGGTAGCTACCTAGATATGCGTGCGTGAAAAGAGGATAAAGGCAGGTAGTAGCTGGCTGCAGACCCACATAACGATTTGGGTCAGGTCCCAGACCTTCGTCACTCAAATTGTGAGCAGCCCAATGATATTGGTATTTCCGTCCTCCAAGACAACCTCGGTGACTTCAAAGGCATGTTTGGTTGTCTCGTTGTCAGACACCTCGGTGATATCGGCCACCTCGTTGGTCGGCTCCGGGTTACAGATCATCGACCTTGAACTCGCCTGGATCAAGTGGCACTGCTTGCAATGGCGCTTGGTGTACTTGAGGACTCCACGATCTTGTTCGATGAGCGGACCACAGCGGCGAAGACGATCATCACCACCTGGGCCATGGTGCCAGTCGTCTCGGGCTGCATGGGCCGCAAGAATAGCGTGGCGCCACTCGCCGCCCCAGCGCTCCGTATAGGTCAACAAGTCTCGGAAATAGTCCATGGGGGACCATCCAAACGGATCCAGAGCGTGTGAGTCTGGTGGCGAGGGTAGTCCCCTCTGAGTTCCGGAATTGATGTCAATCGTGCCGGCTTTTAGCGGGGGGTCAAGAATCTGGCTAGGAAGTCAAAAAAGTCGCCCCTATCCATGGTACACTCGCCGTCCGAATGGGGCCCGTGCCATATCGACCCATCTCCGCCGTACCACATCTCCTTGGCCCCATTGCTGGCCATACAACAGCATATCTCCAGAGGACGAAGTCCCTCCAGTCTCTGCAAATTGGGCCCCATTTCCCATCGGTCGAGCGAGGCCAGAAATTCTGGCGAGGCTTCTCAGAAGACTGTATTGAGATCTTTGATGAGCTGGATGGATTCGGAGAAGTTTCCATTATCAGGGTCGTATCAATGCTCAATCAACCGAGTAGAGCCGCAGATCATGGAATGCACCAAGCGGGGCTGAGCCCACAGTAGTTGGGTTAGCGCAAGAAGTTGTCGTTATGAATTCCATTTTCATCCACAAATCATGTCATCTGGTCTCCGGGTGCGGATACGGCAACGTGAAGCGGCGAGAGCACTCCAGGGACGAGGCCAAGGTGTGTTGATGCTCCCATCTGCAGGAGATATTCGGCGACTTGCTTGTGGCCTTGCAAACCGTGATAGCTGTCGCCGGACAGAGCAGCAAAGAACGGGCTAAGAAGGGCAGTCTCGCAGTCTTCCTGTCCAAACTTCAGGCCCAGTCCGAATTTCTGGGCAGTTGGATTGTGGGGCAGGCGCTGGGATGGCACGTCGAGGCGGGCACGACCAATCTCGACAAGGGACTGGACGGTCCCCAGATGGCTAGAATGAAGGACGAGAGAATGTCGGAGGATGGTCGGGTGGTGTGTAGAAGAGTCAGTAATTGAGTGTTAGATAATTGCTCGCAGTTAAATCGCCTCCGTAGGTTAGGAGGTACTACTCACCATGCAAGCATATGTACTGCAGAAGCCTTCCATGTCGTGCGAAGATTCCCAACGTCTTTTTTGTCTCCTGTCCGAATCTGCCAAGTCGGTCGGTTGCGGGGGAAAGAAAGCGCAGAATTTTGGCCAAGAGAAATCTTTTTATAGGTGCACAGAAGAGCTTGCTTGGGTCGGTGAATGTGATGCTCAGTGAATTTGATGCTCTGGGGGACATTATATGATTGGCTATCGCGGGCTAGATAGCAGATACACGACTCTGTGATGGGTTTCTGAAACATATCTTACGCGACGCGTGATTGTAATAATAGATGAACGGCGAACGTAGCGCGAGGCAATTCTAAAAGAAAATTAAATGACTTGGGCATTATCCCACTCCAAGCAATGCGATGATCATTCCACTGGAAGGCAGGTACCATAATGCAGGCGCATATAAAACATGGCGAACCACGATGGTATATTGAATTGCAAGGTGGTGGCCAAGGTATTATAGTTATAACTACCTGGATTCCGAACAGAAACAATAACAATAGCACGATTACTTCCACCCAGTCACTCAAGACTGCTTCCACTGCTGAATAAAGCCCGCCAATCAGCTTGGTTCAAGAGACAAGCACGCTCATAGACAAGCACGCTCATAGACAAGCACGCTCATAGACAAGCACTACAAAAAATACAATCCTTCTTTCAATATTTGCATCTGAACAACAAATCCTCTTCTGCACAACACACCCCTCAAACAACCACAAGTCAATCATCATTCTCATACTCCATCGAAATAACATGGACCAGCGCCGCCTGGTAAAACGGATTCGTAATCGTACACGGCGCGCTCTTCTTGACCACCCAAACCCCGCCAGGGCCCATGGGAAATATTTCCCCCCAGAGATCAATCTCAAGAACGCCCTGCACGATCGAGCACACGCGCGTGCTGTCCTCGTGGGGGCGGAAGACCTCGACGCCGCCCGGCTGGAGCTCAAGCTTGCGGAACTCGACACCGCGAGTAACAGTGACGGCGCCTTTGGAGAGATATGCTGACGAAAAGGCGATATCTGTTAGATTCAAGTTAGAGACGTTGCCATTCGGAGACGTTAGTGGTGGGGTGAGGGAAGCGCGCTTGACTGGCTAAATAAAAAGTGGGGCAATGAATCAGGGGTAAGTAAATAAACAATTGTCACTGAACTAGGGGAAGAGCACAAAAGGAGAAAAGAAGGAGAGGAAAAAAAGGACACAAGGAGACAATGAGAAAGGGTAGACAAAAAAAAAAAAAAAAAAAAAGAAAGAAAGAAAAAAAGCCAACCAAACAAAAACATAAACAGGAAAAAACTCACTCTCAGTCCCCTCTTCAGTCTTCACAGAAATCCTACCCGGAGCCCGCTCCCACTCCGCCATCATGGGGACACCCGCCGAAGCTGCAAAAGAGGCCAGAATACTCTTAGCCGTTCCTTTGCCCTTGGGCATAGACTTTGCCGCCTTTGTCGGAGACGGCACATCCGGCGAGGTGGCGTCCATGTCCGCCACCCCTGTCTTGGGCGAACTCAGGCTTCCTAGACTACTAGGGCTCGAGCCTGAGCCAACGCTATCGGGCTTCTTTCGGCGTCCCTTTGTTTTGGCGGCAGGGGTTGCAGGTATCTTGACTTGCTGTTCTTGTTGTCTCTCCTGTTTTCCCTCCGCCTGTTTCTGCTTCGAGATCCGGCCAGAGCGACGCATCCCGGTATTACCACTGGAACACGACTCAGAAGCCTGGCTTTGGGCACCATCTCCCTTTCCCTTCTTATCAGGCAATTTCAGGTGCGAATCATATTTTTTTGCAGCAACTCCGACGTTGTGTTTTCCTGGTCGACGGTCTTCTTGGCCCAGGTGCCTGGTAGGAGCATGTTTCTTCCGAGTGGTGGGTCTTGCTGTAACCTTCTTTGCCGACATCCACTGCACAGTCTGCGCCAATCGGTTGCCAAATACCTTCGATGGCGTTACAGGGTCGGGGCGTGCAGAGACGGATCCAGAAGTGGCGTGGCTAGTGGAAGAATCATCCTCATCATCGGAGCCATTTCCCGACGTTGAGGAGGAATCACTACTCGACGTCGCTCCCTCCGATGCCATTTTCGCCGCTCCTTTCGTCGAGCGGCGGCGAAAATTACCTTGCGCAGGAGCCTCCGCAGCCGTGTCTGCCAACGCCCCCTCGGATGGTGGCAATGATGATCCCATTAACGACGACGGCAGGGACGAGTATTCTGTTGTCGGCGACACAGAAAGAGAAGTAAAAGACACTGGCGGGATACTGTTCAGCGACGGTTTACGGTCTGACCGATAAAAGCGATTGCAGCACCAGTCCGCGCCGAAATACTCCTTCAGCGCGGCCGACGCCGTCCTGGGGAGGGTAACACACTCCGTGAACACCGACCCAAAAGTCGCTGCACCTTCGAGAATATTGGAGCTGCTGAAGGTGGCACACTCCTCACAAGGCGACGCCGCATCAATGCCGGTCAGGTAGACCAGCAGCGCGCAAAAGGTCTTGGTGCTGGGATACCCGCCAGCCAATCGGGACTGCCACTGCCGCGGGAGGTCGCGCAGCTTTCTAAGGGGGAGTAGCTCCATGACAAGAGGCGACTTGGGCTCTGGCGTGTTGTACGGCATATACTGGAGGAGATAGCTCCACAACTCGAACCTTCCGAACCCTTGCTTGACTGGTGACCCTGGGGTCTTTGTGGGCGAGCTCGGTGTCCTGGAGGGGCTGCCGCTTCCATTCCGTGACGACAACGAATATGAAGGAATGAGTACCGCGAGGGTGTTGTTCTTCCGGGTCCCAAGTGCGGGGGCGTTAGGGACAACGTAATCGGCCTTTGAACTTCCCTTGTTGGCCTCTGCCAAACCGGGCGTCGCCTTCCCCTTACGAGACGGCCGTCGAGGCTGGGCTTTTGGGGGTGCGGTGGCTGGATCGATGGGGTTTCTCGAGACTACCAGAGCAGGCATTCGTCCGGATTCGGGGTCGGGCTTTTTGCGTTGGCCGACGACAGACATGGTTCCGTCGCAGTTGTCGTTGAGAAGGCTGACTCGATGGCTTGACTGTATTACGACCATGTCAGCTCACGAAAGCGAACAGAGACGAAGTTTGTGCCAGACTTACACTGAAATGACCACCAAGTCTCCAGGCTTCCGAAAATATTGTTTGACAGTTGCGGATGGGGCATATCCAGGGTTCTGGATCACCAATGCGAGGCATGTACCCTTTTGGGAAAAGGACGCCGGCTCCTAGAACCCGTTTGGTCACTCCGTCTACGCAAAAGAGGTAGTGAGCACAACGAGCCAAGGCAGAAATGTAGAACATAAGAGCTTACCCCATTTACCAACCCACTCGGAATAGTGCCTGTCACCAGCCTTCAGCAGCGGTTTCTCTTCCGAACCAAGTGCGCTGCCACCGCCTTTGACGCGGTTGCCCTTGACGAGACTCGCTGGCTTTTGGTGCGAGCTGGTTTTAGGCCGGTGTTCTGGCTCTCTTGCTTTGGTTCGCGATGCACGATCAAGACCCGACGAGGCGTTCGGGACTTTTTGATGGCCATCTCCCTTGCTTGCTTCTGCGGAGTCCTCTCCCTCAGGACTGTCCGTCCCAACAACTGATATGCACGATCCGGCTTTGGCTGGCGGTTTAATGAGATATTGATGAGAACTGCCGCCCAGAACAGAGGTGGACGATGCTCCTGTGGCCGCACCGTCTGCATTGTGAGGGACGCTGGGGTGCTGGTTGGGGGTGGGTGCCTCGGTCGAAATTAGAGTCGGTACAATCCTCTTTGACGGTGTCGTTTTTTGCGTTAGCTCTGGTCTCTTCTTCATACTAACGTGCCGCCCCAGTGAGTTGAAATTGGTGGGGTTCTTCTTCTTTGGCTTCGTAGGTGTGGCTTTCTGTGTCGATGCCGGTCTCTGTGCTGCCCGTTTCCCCGGTGTTGCCTCGGACTTCATGCGAGCGCTCTTATGCGACATTAATGAAGTCGAGCCCAAGAAGACGACGCTGTTATCACTAATACTGGAGCTCTCTCTCCTGGTTTGGTTACCATCTCCTTTCTTGTTCTTGTCATCTGATTGGGGGCCATCGTCTTGACGAGGCTGAGATAAAGGGCTCAGCGACTTTCGCAAGGATGGTAGAGGCCAGGGAGGTTCCAATTGCTTTCTCGGGATGGCAGCAGGAGGAGAAAATAATGCTGGTATAACATCGTTCTCTCCGCTCAGTCCGCTATCTCGTGTGGGGTTATCTCGGTGAAAGATGCCAGGTTGGCTATCAGTATCAAGCTCTTGCCGCTTTGGCCGAGGCAGTGTCTCTGTGGATATTTGTAGACTGTGCTTCCTGTCATGTTGTTGATTCTTTGGCGGACTTTGCGATGGAGTCGCCTGCCGGACCACCCGCGACAGTGAAGTGACGGTGTTAGAAGCCGCCGAATTTGGTACAACTGGCGAAGGGCTTGGTTTCTGCACTGTTGAGACTACTTGGGCTTTTCGTGCCGTCGAGAAACCTTGCAACATGTTAGCAGGGCCACTCCTGAAAATAAAACAAGACAAGTAGAACATATATGGAAGAAGAAGAACTCACAACTTTGCTCCCGTTGGCTCTGCATCTGGCGCTGCAGCAAAGTTCTCGAGCCCTTCAAGCTCTTCAAGCTGCGCACGTTCTCGTTGGACAGAACGACCTTTTTTCGCGGCGATGATCCCGGTTGAGGCTTTGGTTTGCTACTATTAGAAGTTGACGTCGGGCGGATCGGGCTATACGAGTCGTCGCTGAAGTGGTCGTCGTCGAGGAGGGAGCTCTGCTCGCGCGACCAGCGAAGGTAGTCCTCGTTTGCGGAGGTCACCATGGCCGCGATGAGGCAAAGGTGGTGGTGCTCATGAAGTGGCAGCTGAAAGGAAGAGCTTAGCGAACGCCGTGATTCACCGTGTCGTCGTGTGGAAGGAAACGGCCAGAGGGTTTAGTGAGTGACAGGATCGCCTGGTCGTTCCCGTCAAACCACGATGACTGATCACAAATGCGAGGAGCAAAGTGAAACAACAAACAAATAATATTGGCCGGCGAAAAGAGAGGGGAAGCTGTTTCCAGAAGGTATAGCCTGGAAACAATGCTGCATTCCAGTGAAAGAAAGCTGGGTGTGTGGGAGTTCCGAGGCTAGCTGGATGAGGAATGCGTGGAGAGTGAAGAGGGGGAAAGCCGAGAGAGATAATTCACGAATGACGCGCCGTCTTCAATTCCACCCTGAACATCTGAGGTCCCTGTCAAGAGTGGTCAATGAGCCCGGCCAAGGTCTATTTGGGTGAGATGGGATGAAAAATTGACGGCTGTGATACCACTCACAACCCACCAACCACGTCGATACAAGGTCTCGTCGGAGGCATGTTTTTCTGCCAATAAAGAGACCAAGGTGTACAGAGTATTTATTCGTGACAGTATTCTACAACGTCTCCGCAACCAGCCGCTGGTGCTGTGGAAACTAGAAATTATTCCTTGACGACCTTGTTCGCCGCCCTCTTCTCGTTCTTGGCGGCAAGAGCAGCAGCCGTAGCAGCCTTGATGGTAGCACGGTTGACAATGGACTGCTCCGCCTGCCGCGCCCTTTTTGCGCGTACAAACTCCCGGTATTGCTCGCGACGGATCTCCTTCTCGGCTCTGCGCTTCTTGATGCCGTTGAAGATGACGGTTTTTGACCTCCTGCGCGCTCTCATCTTTTCCTTTCTGGACCCGACCTTCTCGGTGCCGGGGATGCTGCCGACATCGCCCACCAGCCGACCAATCTCCCAGTTCGTCTCGCGATAGCTGTAGTCGTCTTGCAAGCGCAGCACACGTGTGCCCCTGCGCACCTCCAACTCCTGCTCTTGTTGCAGCCGAAGCGCCTCTTGCTTGGCTTTGAACTCGGCCCGTGTCTTCAGCTTCTCCTTGATCAGGGCGGCAATAATAGAGTCGCCGTCAACGGGGCCAGTCGGCGCGGGCTCCTCCACCTGAGCTGATGTGACCGTCTCGCTGGCTTGTGCCTCTGTCGCTGGCGCTTCGGCGTCTTCCGCTGGCTTGACCGCGATCTCATGGAGGCGCGTCACCGAGGTCGGGATACCGCTGGGCGACATGACGTCCACTGTGAACTCGTTGACCTTTCTCGGAACGGGCACGAGGCCAAGTCTGCGCTTTCGGGGGGCGCCCGTGGGGTAGGGAAGCTTGTCCTCCTTGTTGAAGACGACGCCGATGTACTGGCGCTTGGGGTGGCGCTGGGGGTCGCGGTAGTACTTGACGAAGCCGGCGGTGGCAGCATGGATGGTGTGGTCTCGGCCCATGATGGTGTTCTCGCCCGGATGCCATATCGTGCCGCGCTGCTTGTAGATGATGTTGCCGGTGATGACGGACTGGTCTGGGGGATGGAGGAAGGCAGCAGGTCAGCAGGTCAGCGCGTTGGATTCCCGCGGCCAATTGGGCCTGGAGGGAATATGTGTCAAGCAAGGTAACAACTGACCGCCCGTCTTCTTGGCTCCCATCTTCTTTGGTATCGTCTTCTTGTTGGGGATCTTGTAGGCGCCCTGGGACTTGACGCTGGCATAGCGCCTGCCCTGGACAGCGAGGTTAGCGTCGAGGCGCAACCTGAGGAGGCCATCGCAGAGGCTCGCTGTCGTCGTCGCCCGCGGCGTGAACTGGAGGCAGCTGCTGGCAGCAGACCTCTGCAAGGGCCGCTGCAGCTGTGTGAGATTCATTGCTGGGCGAGTTGCGAGCCTCCCTCGCGGCAATTGGATCTGAAAGTCTGGAGCCTCGGAATCGTGTACAGGACGACGACCATCCAAAATCTGGAACATCCAATGGGCGGGCCCCTGGTCTGCAAGTTTTCGGCTTAGTCACCCGCCCAGCTGCGAGCTAGGTGTGCGATAAGATAAGCTAGGTGCGTAGATTGCCAAGCAATTTTGATTTACAGGGACGTCTGATTTGGCCAGCAAGTCAATTAGAGTACAAGGTCGACCTGGATGGTGGCCAACTGATCACCATCGCCCGGATATCCCACCACCACGATTGCGACTGCGACTGCTTCCTCCTATCCGCGAAATCCAGATATACCAGAGAAACATCCACGATGCGTTCTTTCGCCTTCCTACTATTTGCCCTCGCGGGCTCCGTGTCCGCGCAATTCGGCTTCTTCGACCAGATGTTTGGTGGCGGCGGTGGCCATCAGGGGCATGGGCATCAGCAACAGCAGCAGCAACCCCAGAATGTGCCGAGCGACTCGACCATGTACCGCGCCCAGTACGAGCGGGCACACTGCGACAACTACCTGTGCCCGGACACTCTCGGTATGGCTGCTACTCCGTGCCACGAAAGAAGAAAGATGGGGGAAGAGAGGTTTGCTAACACGAACGACTGCTTCCAGCCTGTGTCCACTTCCCCCACCACTGCCCCTGCGCGTGGCCAGCCCACGAAGACAAGTTCGAGCTCGCCAACGGCCAGCGCATCTGCGTCTCCAAGGGCGGCTTCAAGGCCGGCGAGGCGGCGAGGAAAGTCGAGCTGGCGCGCAAGGGGTTGCTGTGATAGGCATAGTAGGGGATGTATGTTTTTATTTGCGTGATACATTGGGCCGGGCGGGAATGGGCGTTACGGGGTGCGAATTCATGCCTCTCGAAGTGTAGTCTCTTTTACTGCTACTGTGCTTGTGTCGATCGAGGGGGGATTTGGTGTTCCCAAGATTCCCCAACGATTCTACGGGGAAGGGCCACTCGGCCGTCATATTTTGGCTTTTGGCTTTCTACGGAGTTGGATGGACGGCAAAACATGAGATTATACGTTCACTTATTTAGAGCCGCATGGGGCAATGCTAAATGCTTAAATAACAACCCATGCCCCTTTCAACAAGCGTTGGGTGTGGGTGGAATATACCAAGTCAAACTTGATAAATAAAGCTGTAATATACACGCGCAGGAATGACGTACAACAAACAACCAGAGAAAGCCAACGATAACTGCCTTGTCCGGAAAGCCCCTTGCGATGTCTGTGTTGAAGGATAACCAACGTCTTGTCTCGTAGGTCCGGTAAGCAAAGAAACCCGCAACTGTTCACGCTTCACATGCAACGCGACCTAGACAAAAAGAAAACGCAAAGAAAAGTACTACGCTGATGTTGATCTTGAAGAAAATGCTGCCGCCAACCCAGTCCCAGCCCAGCTCCGGCCGACCCTTGTCCCCTCCAAAAGCGAACTCTGTGAGGTCCGGGGTTGAAAGATCAATCCGGTCCAAAAGACTTGCAGATATCCTCCCCTCCCAGTGTTCGGTACCCCTTGCCCGCTGACTCCTGCTTCATGCCTCATTCCACCTTCGTAATGCTCCTCATACATCGTCATTAGGTTGAGGTGAAGTCTCTCATGTCTTCAGATGATTTCGTTACATGCTTTGGGTGGTTGTTGTTTCCACCTGATAGGTGCTTGGTGGCCTACGACGTTCCGTTAACCTGGGCAGGCAGGGGTGGCACGACGGGTGCCTCATCGTCCTCGGCATCGTCATCTTCGTCCTCGACCTCGAAGTTCTCGGGGTGTCCCAGTAGCGAGGCCACGTTCCTCATCTCGTAGTGCTTCTTGCGCAGCTCCTCGAAGCGGCGATGCTTTTCGCGCTCCTCGGCGCTGAGGCCGGCCAGCTCATCGCCGTCTGTGTCGTGGCCGCTGCCATTGCTATCGACGTGGACTGCACGAGGCCTCTTGACCGACGCATCGCTGAACTCGTTCTCGGGCACCTCCTCCTCAGGCTCGCCTAGCGACAGGCCCGGGATCTCGTCATATACCCCATGGCGCCGCTTTGGCTGGTGTTGGGTGTGGGGCACGCCGTCAACTCGGTTCATGTCGATATCGTTGTGGTCGATCGGCTCAGCAATCTGCTCGTCGTCCGACGGGTCCTCCGCCGGGTCGTAGTGCTTGGCATACGGCGTCTTGGGCTCGTCGATCTTCATCGTGCTCGAGCGCTCCTGCTCGGTGAGATACAGGTTCGCCTCGTCCCACTTCAGCCGCTGGCGTTGGTCTTCGGTATCATCGTCGCCATAGTTGCTAGGCGGGTGTGAGCTCTGCCTGCGAGATCCGTCGGGGCGCGAAGATCCGGCGCCTGACGACGAGCGCCGGTGGCCGGCATTATACTGCGTGTTGGCGATGGTAATCTCCTTGGCTTCCTTGTTCGACAGGGTGGGGTCCGACGAGTTGGTACGATGCAGAATTGCGCGGACAGGGCTGTGAATTTCGACGGGCGAGACGGGTGCGGGAGAGCCTCGGCACAAGTTCTTGAGGATGCCTGTTGTTTAACAGAGAAGGTCAGCAAACATGCCCTGGAAAAAATGCCTCATTCGCGACTGTCGTGGTCGCAACAGTTGACCGTTGGCGGAAGAAACTGGGGTCGGCTTACCCTTTGGCCGCGGGACATTCGGCGGAGGCGGCGCATAAGTCGTTGGACTTGTTGATTCAATGGCGGTCGCCATTGCTTAGGTTTGACTGTGGTGTCTCGGACGAGAGCGTTGTGGTTTTGTTGATATGGTGGTTTCTTGAGGCGGCACGACAGGCGGTACGAGAGTGTTTGATGCAGCGGGTAAGGCAGGTAGGTACGAGTGGATTGGCAAAAGAGTTGGATGCCCGGGTGTGTCAGGTCAGGTTGGTGGAGTGACTGTCTCAAGCTGTGGAGTTATTACACCATGTTTTGTCTGCCTGGGTCGTGAATTTGGAGGCACATAACCTACAAAAGCGCTAACTGCGGGGCAGGCGGCGGGAATCGCGGGTCACTGAAATGTGGGAAGCTGTCTGGCATAAAGAAGCCGTCACGAGATCTGGATTTGTTTGTTCCGTCTGAACCTTGAAAATTTTCGTCTCCTGTAGTCTGGGGTTTCCTTTTAGGTGGTGTACAATAATTTGTGCAAGCTGCTGATGGGATCTCAACGTTGGTTGTTCCTTCCTCCCAGATCATTTGGCAGGCGGTGCCGCACCTTCCCCGATCTGAAAAAGTTTGTTTTTGGATGCCTCTCCCCAGCCAACGCAACTCGTGATGGTGCGCGCCGATGATACAATACACTGCAGACGGTGGGCTGTGCTACAAGGAACAGTGAGACAAGGCGTTCAACATTGCGCTCGTGAGCTTTTTTTGATGATATGGCGACACGAGGTTATGGTGGTTGGTGAGGCATGAGATCATTCTGGCTCTAACAGAGTTCTTCGGCCGGTACTTTGGATTTGCCTTGGGATAAGCACAGGATTTGTGTATCCCGGCACTTGCTTTGTTAACGTCTCTCCGTTCAGTTTGATGTCGGGTGTCACCCCAGGCCGAATTACATCATAGCCCGTTTGACTCCACATGTGAATCTGGCGGCGACGTCACCAGCCCAAACTTTTGGCACACTTTCTCCCGTTGCGCCTGCATAGCAGTCAGAGGTGCTAGCTTCGACGGGAAGAATCTGGCCACAAGAAATTCACTCTCTTCTAGTGTATACATACATTACATTATGCACTTTATGAATCTGCTCAGATGCATCTCTGTGGAGGAAACACAGAATTGGCGAAGAGATAAGACATCTGAGACATTTTTAGGATCAACGCTGACTGGTGGACACTGCACGACTGCTAATGTCCTCATTGCGCCATCTTTGACCATTCATTTCGTGGACTTGCCCCAAGCCGCCCCCTTTCCCCTGCACTTTCCCCTGCCCTTTTCCCTGCCACTTGCCCAAAACTGCCCGGCGATGCCAAACCCAGCCATTATCTTTCTCAAGCCAAGGTACGGACGTATTGCCCAAAAAACACACACATGCCTATTATACACTGAGTGTCTCATGCCACGGCTTTCAGTGTTCCAATTACCATTATTTTGTCCTTTCCTCTCCCTTCATGTCAACAAAAAGAAACCAACCACATGACCAGGCCACAGTCATTCTTAGCGCCGAGGCTGCGTCCGCGACACAGGCGGGGTTTTGTGTAACGGGACGCAAGTGAAAGCTCGGTGCGCTTGGCAAGTAGCATATGATTCACACACGCAAGAAATCCCGAGCTGCGGCGACACAACCCGACAAGCAGCTCGGGTGCTGGCAATGGACGGCCCGACAAGACATGTAGGCAGCCATCGAACAGTCAGCTATGCGGCCCGCTCCTTCTCGGCACTTGAAGCTGCCATCCGCTTCTCATAGTTGTCCAAAACCTCTCCTTCGATGTTCTCGTCGAAAACATCCACATCAGTGCGGTTAAATTTTCGTGCACTGACCCCTTTCTTGAAAAGGACGTCCATCTCAGCGAAGGTGCGGCCTGATGGCTCGGGCACCCGGAAATATGTGTAGACAATAGACAAGGTACAGATGCCACCCTGAGAGCCTCCGTTAGTGTCCATGATGACAATATTGACGTGAGAGACCGCAAAAAAACGAGAACTTACCCAGAAGAAGCCAGCAAAGTTTCTCTAATCCCAAGCGGTAGGGTTAATCATGTAAGGTGTCAGAACGCTGCAGACGATACCAACGATGATACTATAAAGGTCAACACATACAAAAAAAAATAGTTTCTAAACAAGCCAGAGGATGCTTACTAGAGGACGCGACCGAGCGCCACAGTCTTCATCTGCAGCCTCCGCGTTGAGATCTCGCTGACAAGAGAGTAGCAGACTGTTCCAACAGTCAACTGGTAGATCAAAGCCCAGCCCAGCATGATGCTACCCGTGGCGATAGATCCCTCCCGCCTGTGCTCGTCGGGCACTAGGCCCAGGAAGCCGAGCACGAAGAGCATGGCGCAGAGGCCGCAGAGGCCGTAGAGGTAGAGTGATCGTCGACCGATTCCGCAGCTCATCAGAAACCAGGCCCCAAAGACACCAACCATGTTGATGCCGTACTGGCCGAGCGCAAAGCCATATGCGCTTGTCTCGTCGAGCCCGGCCTGCTTGAGGAAGTAGGTCGAGTAGTTGTAGAAGGAATTGCCGCTGAGGTTTTGGATGGCCCAGACCATGCACACAATCTTCCCACAGTCAGCCTCCTGCCAGTTTACTTCAAATGTCACAAATACATATCTTCCTCACCTCGGTACGCCTGAGATCGGCGCCCTGGAAACAATCCCAGTAGCTGGCACCGCTCGTGGTCTTTTCTTCCAGCGCAGTGGTGTGCACCATAATGGCCACAGTCTCGTCGGCATCAAAGCCAGTCTCCATTTCCAGGCTGGTCAGCCGTAGCAGAGACTGCTTGGCCTCGTCCAGATTCCCCTGGCGGACAAGCCACCACGGGGACTCGGGAGCAAAGTAAATGCCGATGATGAGGGGGACGGGCCACATTCATTGCAGAGCGTAGGGAATACGGTAGGACCACTCATCGTTCCGCTTCAGCATGGACATGATGACGCCGATGCCGATTTCTTGGCCAACTCCCCAGCAAAAGTTGACATAGGTCGTGAGGTAGCCGCGCATGGCGACGGGGCAGACCTCGGAAGCATAGGTGATGGTCAGCGTCTGGAATACGCCCCATGGCTGTTGTTGGTCGAGTTAGCATGCTCTGTGTAGCCACCGTGCTGGTGGGTGGGTTCTTACGATGCCGTAGAGAATCTCGGCCGCCAGGAGCGTCTGGGCATTCTGCGCCGTAAAGAACAAGGCCGTCCAGGCAATGACGAGAGTCAGGGCGCCAATGATGGTGTATCGGTATCCAAAGCGCTCCGAGACATATCCGTTCAAGAGGAGGCCAATAAGCTCTCCCACATTAGCACCCTGATAACGTGGTTGGTTAGCATTATTCGTGTGTCCCCCCTTTCCCCCCTTTTCGATTTCCCCACCCCCCCTCGTTGATCTGATCCCCGATCCCCAATAGCGAGGAGCGAGCCGATCGACTTACATTGCTCAACCCGGCCTGCCAACGGGCCGGTACTTGCCAATCATTCGAGTCCGGCTGAAACTCGCCGTACTTTTTGTTGAACTGTGGGAATGCGACTTTTTATCGCCCCGGTGTCAGCTTCAGAGAGTGTGACGGGGGACAAAAGGGAATGTGCGGAGTGGAAGGAAAGCATAAAGAGCATAAAGAGCATAAAGAGAATAAAATGTAATGAAATCTGATGGGGAAAAAACACACAAAAGTTGTTGATCAAACAAACGTCGTAGCCTTCCATGACAATGCAAGTCGAGATGAGCATGCTCCAGGCGATTACCTTCGGGTACAATCGGATGCCCTGCATTAGGGTCATGTTCTGTTCTCTCTCGGCGGCTTCCTTGGCGATGTGAATGACCTGATCCATTGCCTTGTGGTGAGCCATGTGGTCGTTGTCGCTCATGTCCCTCGCTTCAAGACTGACACCCACTGGCTGGGCCATGGGGACGATGTCACCTTCTGCAGCGTTGGCGGAAGCCATCTTGTCCCCGTTCCCGGTTGCTGGGCCGAGACCTTGTCCTGCTCGGTCTGCTGGTGGTTGCGTGCGCTGGTTATCGCGCGTCGTCCAGCCACACACACAAAGTCGAATCCAGCAAACTTCCCGAGTTGGTGTAAAGCTTATAAGCCCCAGCAGACACAGACACACTAGGCGACAGCAGCAAACCCCAAGGTATAGACAAGGCGCAAACTGCGGCATGCAGCCTACTGGTAACCCCGTGGCAGTTGAAGAAAAAATACGGGACATTAGAGTCCACCCCGGGTCCCATCGTGCTCCATTTGAAGGGTTTCTCGAAAAGTTCGATTAACAACAGAGGTCAATGGCGAGAGTTCTACTGGTTAGGTCAAGGGAGTGTGGAGGAGGTGGTGGGGTATCACCCAGAAAGCTGGCTCTGTCCAGCGAGCGTCACTGCAGGGCTGGCCATCCTTGCCATCCGTCGTGTGCCAGTGCCTCGGTCAGTCGGGACCGCCTGACATAGGTAGAATATCAAGCAAGCAGCACTGGCAACACGGCACGGAGGGAACGTGAAGGAGGGAAGGTAGGCAGTTATCGTGAGCAGCAAACATGGGACAGCAGTCACGACTCGATTCACGATTCACGATTCACAACTGATGGGACAGGGGACAGGGACATGGGACCCGGAAGGGTCCGAGAGGCGGTCGCTGCGGGAGCACGGACGAGCAACAGGGAAGGAACAAATGCCGGGCCTGGGCGCTGGGCGCTGGCGGAGATCGCAGATTGGGTGCACCTGTGCTGCGATCCCAAGGGTCTTTCTCATTTTTGTGTGGCTGGCCGCCTGTCCACTGGCAGCGCCTGGTGGCACCTTCCCAGGTTCCCCACATGCTCTAGCGACCCTTATTTTGGCCAAGCCGAGCTCGCTGGGTGCTGCAATCCGGCCTCTCACAGCGCGCCAGAGCAGCTCTCCAGGGCTCTTTCCCGGTTTCCAGGTTTCGATGTTGGCAGCTTTATGTGGGAAGCGCGCTTTCCTCTATCCGATCACCGGCTGCTGCTGGCCTCGCTGGAAGCATCGATGGCGCCTGGTCTGGTGGCTGCCCTCCAAGACCCTCGACGACCCTCCGTCCTCTCCAGCTTCGAGCTTATTTTCGGGATCCCCAAATCTCCCCCCTTCCCACTTTTTCGGGCAGCTTCCAAGTTGCGGGGTGCATATGAGAGGTGCCAGAGAGCTCCCGAACGAACAGCAGATCTGATCTTCGTTCCTGGCCGTCCCCTGTCTCACTCCGTCCGACATCAGGCTACCATCCATCCCTTGGTGCCTTCCTACCTACTCCTCTCACTTCGCGCCCAATTTCCTCTTTTGTCTTTGGTCTACCATCCCTTGATCAACTGGCCGAACTTCTCGGGTTTATTTGCCTTGGTTGGATCCAGTTTGCCGTTGATACCTTCTCGTTGAGGTTGTGCTGCCCTCCCTGACGACTTCAGTGGTCCATTGTCACTGTTACCTACCTGCCTTTCTTGGGGTCTCTGAGACACATCGTTACCTAACATCACTGGTTCTGGGGTGCCAAGCATGCCAACGACTCGCTCGGGTGTACCCTCGTGATTCGATTCGACAGCAGTATCAGTAGCCAGAGATGATTTCTCCGGGCAGAATCGCTTTGGGCACTGCTCCCCCAGCAGGTCGACGCAACTTTGGCTGGTAAGTTATTTCTAGGGTGCCCCTCGGTGTCTGGGACATCGCCCACCGAGCTTGTTTTGCTGACGAAAAGGGGCAGCGAGAATTGTCGAGAACAGCATCTCAAATGTTGGCTCCACCCCCTTGTTCTTGACCCCTTTTTTGCTTGCCTTTGTTTGAGAGTTTCTCGTGTGGTGGTCGTAGACAAAAACAAAACTGGGCATTGTTATTAATTAATTGATGGGTCCTTGCAGGCGATCGAGCGACACCCACTTGCGGCAGATGCAAGACCACTCGCCGTGAGTGCCGCCGCTCTGGCCTAAAGATTCGGGTCGACAAGCGTATAGTGCCCTCCCCCAGTCTTTCTCGGGTTACTAGCTGACTGAGCCCGTCTACAGATAAATTCGCTCAGAAGCAGAAGTGGGTCAGAACGCCAAGACGCTGTTTGTTGCCCTTTTCTCATGGCTTTCTTGTGCTTCTGTCGTGCCCGGCAGTGCTGACAAGCAACAGTGGTGTTTATCAATGAGAACAAGACGGTTGCCCATGATGCCACAAGTCCTGATAGCGGAGTGGACGACTACGACTTCGATTCCCCGAACGCTTCCGAAGACTTGTATCCTCCACAATCTCAGCAGCCTTCCGGCGTCGCAACTGCGCCCGTCGTCTCCCAGGGTGAAAGTCCCACCGACCGCTTTTTCCCGGGACAAACACGAAAAACGACTCCAAGGCACAAAAGAAATGCAGATTCTAGTCTTAATGGCGATTCTCATCGCTCCGGTCTCCTTGTGAAGCAGGAACTTTTGTCGGAGAAGCCACTGGTGCCGTTTTCCGCAGAGGCTGAGGCCTTGCTCTTCAGGCATTTTGTGCAGAAGCTGGCAATATGGGTAAGACCCCCCGACCAGTATCACCGTCATGACAGTGACATCTTACATTCTTGAGCAGCTTGATCTGTGTGACCCAGCCCGGTCATTTGAGAGGGAGGTTCCCGAACGGGCTGGGACTTGCCCCATTCTTCTAAATGCCATCTTTGCTTTCTCGGCACGACACATCAGCCATATCAATAAGGCTAATCCGCGACTGGCCTATGCGTATTATCAAAAATGTCTGGGTGATCTCTGCAAAATTGTTTCCAACCCTACTGACGGCGTTTTGGACGAGAACCTTTTCGCCGCAACCATCATTTTGCGCGTGCTGGAGGAGATGGACGGTTTGTCCTATCCCGTACCGTCAACATCCTTGACTTGGCTAGCTAATAAACACGTTAGTGAATGACTTGGGGAAGGACTACCACGCTCATATGAAAGGCATCATCAGTTATGTCGAGGGGATGAATGAAAGCCACGCACCTGGTACCCTTAGCGCGGCTGCATTCTGGGTGGGCCTCCGGCAAGAAATTTATACCGCCGTCATGACCTCGGCACCGCTGAGCATCAGCCTTGTGAAACACCTTGTCGACCGATCCCTCTGCGATGCGGATGACTACGAGTGGGCCAATCGAGCGGTAGTGCACTGTGCCGATGTCCTTAACTTCTGCTTTGAAGGAGGTGCAACGCGTCGCTCCAAGTCCCGCTGGGAGGAGTTGAGCTGGTGGAGCAAAGAATGGGAAGGGAAACTCCCCATCTCGTCCAGGCCTATTTTCATGAAAGAAGACAAGAAGCAGGCGTTCCCTGAAATTTGGTTTCGTGGAAGCTGTGACGGTAAGTGAAGCTTCACTTTCCCAGTCTCTTCTCATGTTCTGACCTTTTGGCGTTCATGGCAGTTATTGGAATGCAGCACCACCTCCTGGCAGAATTGTTTCTTGTGCGCTATGATCCCAGTTTGCCCTCGGCCGTCGAAAAGCAGAAAATACTCCTGCCTGTAAGTCAGACAACCTCCCGGTGTGCCAACAACTTATACTCCTAACACATGCAACTAGGAACGCATACAACCACTGGTCAGGAAGGTTTGCGGCATTGGCCTCGGAAATGAGTGGACACCGCCGAGCATGTTCACGGCATGTATGGTAATTGCGGCTTGTGAGTACTTTGCTCCCTCGGTGGACAACCGGGCGTAGCACAAAGCTGACAACGTTTTGATGACACTAGTCGGTGATTGTTTTGACGACCTCAAAGACCAAAATGCGATGTTGGAAATACTGGATAAAACAGAAAAAGACCACTTGCGACCAACCGAAAAAGTTAAACGACACATGAAGGAGATCTGGGGTTGGGCCGCCGATCGCGGTTGATGTGTCACTCTGCTTTCTCTCCACCTTTCAAGTTAACGTTCGCGTCCTGCTTCGGCTTATTGCATACCCGGAATGCGCCAACAGATGCGGTCGGGCCGCAGATCACGAAACTCGTTGGGTGCAGCCAGCCACTGGCTCAACCCGAGCCGGTCTTCGGCCTTCGAAGTCTCCCCATTCTCAGTATCGCCATCTGTCGCTTCCTATATCTATGATGCGACGCATATCGTTGACAATCTTCTGGCTGCAGCTTACCTCGAGGTTCTTATATGCTTCCTAACTCTCTCGGCGTGTTGTGGTATTGGCCATCACCCAAAGTACTCGGACTGATGCCAAGATGATACAACGACCGCCACCCCAAGTTACACTCTTCGTTTGAACAGGTCACAGGTTGAAGAAAGCGCTCTTTGCCGTCTTTTCTTGTATACTATGCTTTACCGTCTGCGTTGGTCAGATTCCTGCTTTCTGGCACCATGCGCAAAATGCATTACATGAGGTAACTGTTACCCTTTGTCAACACTCGCAATAACTCCCGACTAACTGGTGTCGCGTGGTGCAGAATCCTTTGAGCTTATTCATATCTTTCCTGTTCTCCATACTGGTCTTTCTTGCCGCTGCGTAAACTGGTCGAACCGGTACGATGCATCGACCAGCATACCGTGGAACTGGCAGGGAGATGGGTATTGCGGCCCAGAGTGGCAAAAGCATCGATGCTGTTGCTGAGGTCGTGTCTAGAGCATCTAGTAAAGTAGCACAGAGGATCACGCAACCCGCTTAAGTCCCAGAAACAGATGTCCGTTATACCACATCATCGAGGCACCACATCGATCAGGAGAGAGTGCACCAGTCGGGGCTCGTGGCTAAGGTTAGTCACAGAGTGAACGTCTCTAAACAAGGCGTCAGACATGAGATCAGGCAACGGGTTGGCAATGGCTCCAAGGGGCCACTGGTCCAAAAGATCGAGGCAACCTTTTAACCTCCCTGTCACCCAGGCACTTGCGTCAGCCACGGTTTCGGAAAATGCGCGGTTCTCGTTCAACAACGTTTTCGGTGTGTTTAGTAGCATCAGCCAGTCCCCTGCCACTGCGGTCCGAGACCTCGACGATGCTGCGGCGCGACCTGTCAGAAGCGTGTGCCATAGTCGATTGACGGCATCAGCAGTCCAGAGCTTGGCAAATATGGCGGGGCTGCAGAATGGTGCTTGGCTTCGGGCCAATCGCTACACTGGTTCAAGATCGGAAGACACAGTCCACCAATGATGTCCGTGCAGATGCAATGCAAGACCGTGACCGGGATCCTGGGAAGATGTGATTGTGTTGCATTACGTCATGTGGTCAGGCACGCCAGTGACCAGAGGGCTTGCTCGTGGCTTGAACTCGAGGAAACGGTGAGCCAGAGGCGGTCAGAATCTCGACGGGGGGTTACAGGCAATTGCGCCAACGTGATGTGGCCTTTTCTTGCCCAGTGAGAGTGGAAGGAGTTGGCGTTCCGTGGCGCGAAAGGGAGGTCTCGTGATACCGCATTCTTCCATGGCTTTGAATCTGGGTTGTTACAACAGTTACCTAGCGTCGAAGCACGTTTGTCTCTCGTCCTTTCCGTCCTGCCGTGCAACAGAAGGGGAGCTTTGGCCGATCCGGGAAGCTAGTCCTGTTGCACTTCCTACACCCAGAGATAATGGTAAAAGGCAAACTACATTATTTTTGACTGCAACATAAGTCCATTGTCATTTCTTTCCCCCGTGTCCTCCCCTGCCTCCGTCCCTCCCCTGTTTCCCAGGCCAAAATGTGCGTCCAATTGCGGGGCTGGGGAGGGGATCCGAATGAGGAAATCCGATGTGGGGAGGACAGACATTCGGGGGAAATTCCCCCTTCCAAACTCATCATGGCAACAAAGACGCCCCCTCACCGACCTTTGTATGTCAGATGGCAGAGGCAGAGGCTTGCATCTGTGGATCGGAGGCCTCGACAAGAGCTAAATAATTGCGAGCAACAGGCAACAAGACCAAAACACGGATGCCAGTCCAATGTCGCGGGAAACGCGTGGGAATTTTATTGGGGGAGAAAGCCCAGGCCGAACATCATGAAGATTTTTCACGGGAGACCGCATTGCCGAAGGCAATTTTGACCTCTTTTTGTCTCTCGATAGGCGAGAGGCTCACTGCGGTAGTTCATGCTCGGTTATCTGTCGCCCATCAGATCAGTTGCCAAGCTCTGGGCCCCCTCATGATATGTCTGCCTCTTCCTTCCCTCCCACTACCTACCAAGGCTGTGGGGACAAGCTGCCGATGCGCCTGGCTGCGGTACTGCCCTTCCCGACACATCACTCGTCTTGCCATACCCGGTTATCTTGGTGTCACAACCTCTCTGGCTTCCGCGTTTCACCCTTTTATATAAATATTTTCCTCCCGTGCCGCCGCGCCCGGGCTACACAAAACACCACTGGATCATCATATGCGACTAAGCCCATTTGTTTGTTTGTTTTGGATACCTACACGCCTCCTCCTCCCTCTCCCTCATTACCCCCCCGTCCCAGATTTCAGGGAATTGTTACATCCTTTGTCCTTGGTGGAAATATTTATACCCACGTCTGCATGCGTGCAGATGATCAAGCAAGCAAGCAGTCCAGGATTTTTACTGCAACGGCAATATTTGAACCAATTCCTATTCCATATCTTCCCTTTACCTAGTATCCACGCATGCTTTCCGTTTTGAGAGGGCGGCAGCCAAGAAGAAGGTTTCTGGAACACACATAAACTATCTTGACTTTCATCACCTCAAGCCACCTTTTTATCCACTCGACGGAGCCGCAATCTCAACTTTTCTGTCCTCCTTCTCCTTGAGTACACAAACATTTGTTGTGTCCCCCCTTTCCTTCTACCATACATACATACACCGCCATATCCACAGGTCCGTGGTTCAATGGTGGCCAGTGCCATCTACAACGACCCACATGACGGGGCGGCCGTCCTCGCCGTCGAGTCCATCTCGGACGCCATCGACACGGTCAACATCCTAAAATCCCAAGCGGCAGAGAAGAAAAAGGCCCTCCTCCTCGAGGGGGCTGCCTTTGACGCCCAGCCCCAATTCGACGCCGCCAAGGACAAGACAGCCTTCCGGCAGTACGAGGACGCCTGCGACCGCGTCAAGGCCTTCTACGCCGAGCAGCACGCCAAGCAGACGGTGGCGTACAACCTGGCCGCGCGGGCACGCTTCCACTCGCCCGCCCGCAAGCGGCCCGAGATGACCGTCTGGCAGGCCATGGAGAAGCTCGACACCCTGGTCGACGAGAGCGACCCAGACACAGAGCTCAGCCAGATCCAGCACCTCCTCCAAAGCGCCGAGGCCATCCGCCGGGACGGCAAGCCCCGCTGGATGCAGCTCGCCGGCTTAATTCACGACCTGGGCAAGCTGATGCTGTATTTCGAGGGCGCCCAGGGCCAGTGGGACGTCGTGGGCGATACGTTCCCCGTGGGCTGCCGGTTTGACGAGAGATGCATCTACCCTGCCGCGTTTGCGGCCAACCCGGACTACGGTCACGAGGTGTACGGGACGCCGCACGGCATCTACCGCCCTGGCTGCGGGATCAACAACCTCATCATGAGCTGGGGCCACGACGAGTATTTGTATCTCGTCGTCAAAGACCAGAGCCGCCTCCCGCGCGAGGCCCTCGCCATGATTCGGTATCACTCGTTTTACCCGTGGCATAAAGAGGGCGCGTACCGCGAGTTCATGGCCGACGGCGACGAGGCGCTCCTGCATGCCGTGCGAGCGTTTAATCCATATGATCTGTACAGCAAGAGTGACGGTCTGCCAAGCGTGGAGGAGCTGAAGGTGAGTTTTAAAATCCCCTTTCATCTCGGTTTGGGTCCGTCTGTTTGGGTTGCAGTCACAGCCTCCTCGCCGCTTTTTGTTTAAATAAGTGGCTAACTTTGACTGAAGCCATACTACTTGGAGCTCATTGACGAGTTCTTCCCGCAAAAGAAGATCAAATGGTAGTTTAGATCTATACTGCTAAAGTGTGTGGTGGGTGGGTGAGATGGGGCTTGGTAGAGTACACACACATACAAAGCGTGATCAATTTCTTATATCTTTTTTTTTTTTCTTTTTTTACATATCTTTTATCTCACCCTCGGCTATTTCAAAGCCCCATATGTTCACAAAGTTAAGTTGCTCTTTTACGTCAAGACAAGTTTTGGTCGTTGAACAGAATTGGAGGGAACCTTCACCGGCCGGTGGTTCAGTTCAGATTTTTTTGGCATGACAACAAGAGAAGACAGAGAAAGCGAAAGCAAATATCGATACATTCACATGAAGAAAAGGAGGTGGCATTCTTTTTTTAAAAAAAATAAAAAAAAAATCTTCTTTTTGGTCTTTTCGTTTTCTTTTTTTCATCCTTTTCTGCCTGTCATTGGAGGAGGGTCTGGAGATTCACGGTAGAAATACACGGGGAGAGTTAGACATATCAAAGACAGACAGTAGATCATGGGTACTACCACTACTGATATTACACAAGAGGTGGTTGCATCAATGCATTTTACGTGGAGAGGGGGATGTTTCAGATACGCTTTTGGTAGGGTTCTTGAGTCTGAAATTTTATTCAAAGTGGTTCCGCCATCAAAGTTTTTTTGTTGGTCGTGAATATAATCCCTCACTGATATGCATCTGTGTGCCAGACCACTGAACCGGATAATTACCAAATCGTAGGTAGGTAGGTAAGCAGGTGGGTAGTTACGTTACTCGCCTCTTCATCTTTGTGGACGCGGAGTTGCTAGCATCCGAGTGCAGACCGGGAACACACTGGGTAACAACAGTCCTCGTCATCCAAAGGCGACAGCAACATGTGTTACAAAAGGAGAATTTCGACATTTCATTGCAGTTGAACAGAACTGGCTTGCTATCTCTTTCTCTTCCAACTGACACCGGAAATTAAGAATTAATCATTATTCTAGTGATAACCAACCAGGTTGCAACTCCGAGTCCACAACCCTAAATTCCGAAGACCCGATAACGGGTTGACCCCCTCTTCTCCTTCCACCAACTCCAGATCGGCACTACCATTCACCCCAGCGATTCCAGTTTCTGCAATGCATAACACAGTCAGCAGTTGTCTTCGGGTGAAACCGGGATTTTCAACATACCTAGTAGTGGGACTTTGTACCGCACAGAGGACATTCCGTCTGTGTGTTGGACACTTCTCCGCCACAATTCTTGCAGGGACTAGTTCCAGATATTTTCTTCCTGGACGCCGTGATAAGATAGAGTGTTGTAGCTGGGTTATTGTCAACGGTTGCTGGATGGTTGACGGCGGCCTTCAATGAGACTTTCGAAGCGCCACACTTGCTGCAGGGGCTGGGCGTAGACATTGGTTTCAGGGAAAGATGTTGTGGTAAAGCGTCCAGATAGTTGGTAGCAAATGGTTAGGTTGGTTGAGGGCTGAACGTGTGGATGGAGTTTGGTATCATGTTCAGGGAGATGGGCCGTTATATCTCTGGAATCCGAAGAGGGGTTTCGATTCTCCAAATATTCGACGATACGCTCACGAAAGAGCCCAAACTTTTCGCTGAGAACCGTGGGGGTTGACATGAATGGAAAAAGGGTCTGTTAACTACAACGAAACGCGGCTTCCATCGGACTCAAGTAGTACTACCAATATGCCAAAAAGGCATTGCCGATTACGCCAGTATGTGGTCCATTCTTCTTACCGACCTCCTCCTCTCTTCTGCTTCCGGGTAACGCTGTTTTCAGAGCACTGCCATGTCCCACCCAACTTATTGGAACCATAGTTCGTTGTGGGAAGGCAACCATGGTTGCTGATGGAGACGAAAAAAAGAAAATGAAGAAGACCTGTCACATTAAAAAGGAGGCAAGGGGGGGGGGGTAAACCATGTGACGGTGCAGATGATGCAGAGCGTGCCGAATCTGGATCGGTAAGGAGACACAAATGTAGGTTGCGATTCCAAGCAACCATACACCGACGCCCGATCCGTTTAAATGTTCCACCACGTCCCAGTACAACAACGAGGATAGCATCACCTGCAAGGAGAGGAACTCGGAGATGGCGGCGAGGGAAAATTGCTGTTCTATCCCATGCCATTCTTCTTCTGGGGGTTCTAACGGCTTTATTTTCCTTGGTTATTGTCCCGTTACTTGTGTCCTTGTGCGAGTCGACGTGGTAGAAAATAAAGCCCGGTATAACCACGAAATATTGGCACGAGAGCAGACAAACCTCGCAGTGAAAACTCCAAAGCAGGAAGAACAAAGTAATTACCTCCCGTCGAATATTACAATCCATATACAGCCGCTAATTATACCTCGTCCTCCTGATCCCGAACCACCTCATTCAATCTGTCCAAAAACCTCAGCGCATTCACCATCCTGTCATGATCAACCCCCGCGTACCGCCGCTGCATGTCCAGCGCCTGCTCGGCCAGCTCCCTCGTGAGACCGAGATCCCCCATGGCCAAGGACACGTCTGCCACGATGCCATACAAGTCACCGATCTGAGCCGTCATCCCCTCCTCCACCACGAGGTCCTCCATCTCGGCCACGGCTGCGCGCATGGCTCTGGAGGTCGAGCCATGTCTCCGCAGCATTCCGAGGATTTCCGCAATCTCGTGGCGGTTACTGTCTGACAGCCTGGTGGCTGCGGCGCTGTTACATAGTGTGCAGGTGCAGTTGAACCCCCACTGGCGCTTGAGCATCTCGCGCCGTTGGGAGGATACGAGGTTCAGTGGAGCGTCTGTGCGTGTGTGTGTGTATGTGTGTTCGTTAAAACCTTCCAGTTTGACGTTTCTTTCCACTTGTGGGCTCGGAAAGACAAGAGCCACGTAGGTAGGTAATTAGGTAGGTACTTACAGCTCACTGTTAGCTCCTCGCCTGGCAAGATATCAGTGTATGCCACCACTTCCATGATCAATGTCGTTGGGGAACTTCGAATGATGCAGCTTTGCGCAAGGTAAGCAATCACATTATTGACAAAGGTCTCTTTTGTGCCCAACAATCGGTTTACTGTCCAACACCGGGGCCACTCACTTGGGCCTGCACGCGTGGTTTATTCTCTACACAGTCCACCTCATTAGCAAAGGTGAGTTCATCACAAGGGGGAAGCAAGTAGTAAATAATACGTACCGCAACCTCGGGATACACAGCCGAGTGTTCCACCCCGTGCACAAAAATCTGGTAAGCATTCGTCCTGACGATATCGTCAACTACATTCCCCATGCCCCTCTTGGCCATCTGGAACAGCCTCTTCCTTTGTTTCGGCGGCAACCTGTCGCTGGCTTGCAGGAGCAGCCGATACAAGCCAGCATTGGCCCACGCCTCCTCCCAGTGCGTGAGCTGCACGAGAACCGGCAGCTCGACCATGACCACCTGGTGCTTGCGGATGGGCGCAGTGGTGACGACGCCCAAGCCCTTGCCGGGGATGTGCTGGATCTTGTACGCGACGCGGTGGTGGTGCTCGGTGAGCGGCAGCCCGCCGCGCTGCTTCTCCAGCCAGGCGATGTCCGGGTCCTGCACGATGGCGGCGCTCATGCCGGCAGCTACTTCGGGCGTGGTGATGACGCTCAGGCCGTGGTCCAGCCCACGGAAGCTGGACACGGTGAATGTGCATAGCTTATTAAAAGGGACGTCTACCTGGTTTTGCTTTACACACGTTGGTGGGTAGGACCAGGGCGGCGGCATTGGTAGCGCCGGAGGGGACACAGTGCGGTCGTCCACGAGTGGCGGACATGTTGTGTGGTGGGCGAGAGGGCGCAAAGGGCCAGCGGGGTTGTTGCTGCATTGTTGGTCAATCTGAAGGCGGCGAGCAGCAGGCGCTGGATGGCTCAGGGCAAGGGCAGCGGCACGCAGTATTATTACGACTACAAGTAACAGCATGCTGGGCTTGAAGCAGAGGCCAGCAATATCGCCATCATGATTCAGTTCAACGACTACCTAATAATAAGGATCCTGGGCGGCCAGAGAGATAGGCACTGCAATCTCCCGCCAAACCAAAAGTGTGCGCTGGCTGTATCAAAAAGCAGGGGCCTGCTTCAGAGCGGGGTCAACCTCTTGGCCTTTCTGATTCTGTGTTGAACGATGTACGAGCGGGCATGGTCCGCGTGGATTAATAGCTGCATTATTAATCCCTCATAATTATGGTAAAATATTGGTATTCCATCGTTCAAGTATAACGCGGTTCTTGTTAAATTCGAGACATCATTTCGGCGTGAAAATGTAGCACACAACTCGCACCCCCTATTCCCATTGGCTGGGCATTATCGCGACGGCGGATTGATGGGTTTGCTGAAGAATGAACTCAACAGGCAAATCATGAAACCGCAGTAGTTTAGCCGGCGATGCCCTGATTAACGGCGGTTGATGTGGCTTGTCGTAACTTCTGTCAGTAGTTTATTCGGTCTTCATTAAAGGGTTTTTGAAAAACGTGAGACGACTTGAAGGTCCAAAGTGAGATCAGCTCCCTGGCCTCGAATGCGATCATTCCCCCCCCCCGCCCACCCCCTCAGTATGGATTTGCTGGCATATATTCCGAGTCATCAAGTACGGCAGCAACGAGTGACCGCACCAAGTTTCCCATGCTTCAGGGCCTTGGGGAATGAAATTTTCGACCTGAGCCAACGGATCTGCATGTATTGACCCCGGTGCGACGTCTTGCAAAGAGGAGTTGCAGGGTTCAACGACAGAGGCCTTGCTATTGGGCCCAAGAAATCTGCTAGGCGGTTGAAGCGCATTTTGCACTGTGACAACTGCAGCTTTAGCCTCCGACCTCTGAGTAGTTGCCAGTTCAGTTAGGTAGCCATCAGCAGCCAAATCCCAAGTGGTATTCTTGTCAGAGCGGCCATAAAAACTGGCTCTCTCCCGTTCATTCCCGTGAGCAAGTGTGACCACCTCTGACAAACTTGAACTCAACACGTCTATCACTGTTACACAGGCATCCAAGATGGACCCCAAAGCAACCGATCTTTGCCAATTCTGCCTTAATCTGGTCAGATTCCGCCCCACCGTCAAGGCGGAGCTGATTAGAGTCTACCTAGACAACGCCATCGTGTTCGACTTGCCCAAGATTCTGCCTCACCATCCCTCGTTCGACTCTCTCGTTGCGTCGAGTGAGACATGTCACCTCTGTTCAGCAATTGCTTCTCTCCGCAAAGCCAAGAAAGATGAAGACGATGCTTATGAGGACCGCCTGATCAGACTATCGTCTGGTAATAATGAAACAGACATTATCAGGTCCGCAACGAATGTTCACTCGGTGCGCATCAAGGTTCTCGAGTCTCGGTCCATGCCATCGGGGGTTTGGTGGACCTACATGGAAGTGGTGCTTATGAGTAACAATGTGCCACTGCATTTGAGCAGCAGCTTTACCCTGGTGACGAGTCTGGTGCAAGGTGAGAAATCAACATACTGTGCTCTGCCTTGAGGATAATTTTAACTTATCCACCAAAGATTCTACGTCCGGTCAGAAGGCAACGATAGGCACTGGCGAAAAGACCGCGGCCATTCGATCGTGGTTCAATGCATGTCGATCACCAGGTGCCACAGATGACATGCATCAATGCTGCCGACCACCCCCTTTCACCCCTCTCCGGCTGATCGACGTTGGAACAGCAGGGGGAACGAAGCCTAGACTTTTTCAACCGCTGCCCACAAAGCCCGTGGAATACACGACCGTCAGTCACTACTGGGGTGGCAAGCAGCCGATCCGAACCACCAAAGAGACGCTCGAGGAATTCAGCCGCGAGATCCCTCTGGAGCTTCTGCCCAAGACGTTTGTGGACGCGATATAAATCACCCAGAATTTGGGAATCAGGTACATTTGGATCGATGCACTTTGTATCGTGCAGGATGACAAGCAAGAGCTGGAGACCGAGGCAGCACGGATGGGCGGCGTGTACGGAGGCAGCCAGTTGTGCATTGCGGCCACACAGGGGACGCAAGGCTCAGGCGGCTGCTTTCTTGAGACATCGCAGAACGAGGGCCAGGAAGGGGATACGGTTTTCTTGACTCCCATGGACGGCAGTGTCGGGCCACAGACTTTGGTTCGCGTATACCCCGGTGACATCCGCCGCCGCGCCACAGAAAACAACCCCCTCAGTACCCGGGGTTGGGCGTTGCAGGAACTCTTGCTGCCACACCGCATAGCCTGGTGCATGCAGCCCCAAGTGTACCGGGGTCGCCAAGCGGGCTACCAGATGCAGAGCGGACTGCACTTCACGCCAGCTGAGATGCTCCAGTCGTCAGCTCTGCCATGACGCCCACAGATATAAATAGCAAGTCATGGCATTTGACGGCCGAGAACTACTCAGGCAGGCGGTTTACTTGCCCGCGAGACAGAGTGGCGGCTCTGGCCAGCATCACACAGGGCTTTGCCGCAGCTGCCCAAAGAACCCACGGCGAGCCTATGCTGGGACTTTGGGAAAGGAACTTTGTCTACGACCTGGCGTGGCTGCGAGACTCTGAAGAGCTGGAGCCTGACTTCCTGGGGCTATCGACATCATTGTCGCTCCCCTCGTGGAGCTGGCTCGCCTGCCCCGGCAAAGTCGAGTATGACCCGTGGCTATGGAACGAGAAGTCGCCGTGGGCCGAAAATCTTGTTGACGACCACGTGAAGCTCTTGGACTGGGACGTGCAGTGGGATGGCAAGATTGTCACATCGGCCTATGCTCGAGTCGAGGGTCCGGTCCGCGAAATCCAGATGGCGCCGATTGCAGAGCTCTCCTGGTACTTCCAGGTCTTTGGCGAGGACCTAAAGTATGGCGACGGCCTCAAGTCGATTCCGTGGCGGTGCGCTGGCCGGCTTGATTGCGGAAGCGCCAGCGGCGATCAGCCGGTATCCAGGACGTATCTGTGCTTGCTTTTGCGTTCGAGGCTGGTCAGGACAACCATGGAGCGGGTGAAGGGTGGCCAGAAATTTGATGAGATGTTTCTGATGCTGGAGCCAGTTGGCGCGCCTGAGGATGGCAAGTATCGGCGCGTCGGGTTGGCAAAGATGTGGGGCGAGACGCTGTCGTTTGACACGAGCAAGACCAAGGCTTTCGTTCTAGTGTGAGATAGAATCAGTCAGCTGGGTGAAAACAAAGGAGCGCGAAATGGAGCGGGACAATGGAGACAGACGTGAATGGACTAGGGGCTGCAGGTTGAAACCGACGTACAAGGAGCAGGAAGGCGTGCCAATAGGAAGAGAGAGGGTCGAATAAAGCTGTGAGGAAAGTCAAACCCGCGCGAGAAACAGAACTGAAATAGGGTGTGAGTCACAAACCGCGTGAGAAGGAAGGAGCATGCAAAGCAGAATGTTCCTAAGCAGTGAGTTCCCGCCCAAACAAACCGCAGACAGCAAAAAGAAAAGAGGGAAGGAACCAACGCCAACACAAAAGACCAATCGAGAAAACAGCAGGCGGGCGCAATGTGGAGGAGACCTCGCGTCTACCACTCCAAGTTGGTTTGCGTTAATTACTTTACCCCGTAAGCCACTAAACGTGACAACGGTAACACAGCTTAGTCTGCAAGAATGTCATAAATCAATCAGTTCTGATCAGCAGATTTTCTCTGCCACTTCAAGCTTTCGGCATTACCGCTACTTGTGCCACCAAATCCACCACCGTCTCCCTGAAGCTGCGATATGTAATCCCCAGTTCTCGCGCCGCCGTCTCTCCATCAACACCATGGCTCTCGTCAACGGCCTGCCCGTTCTCCACCTCCCTCCCGCGTGCAAACTCAAATTCGTCACCGATAATCTCCGCCGCGAGCCCGTACGAGAACCGCTCCGGACTCGCAGGCAGATATCTCTTACCCCCGGCCTCGGGACGTAGCAGTGCCTCGACATGCGCTGCTGCCAGATCACGAACATCAATCCAGAACGGCACGCGCGAGACAGGCAATGACTCTTTCCCCTCTGCAACGCGCCAGATCATGGCGTTGGAGTCGTTGAGTACGCCAGCGTGAGGCACGGGGTGCACGACGGGGCCGAACGTCATGGGCGGACACAACGTGACGAGATCAAATCCCGCTTCGGCGTCGTCTCGCAGAAACTCCCACGCGGCAAGCTCTGCAAACTTCTTGCTCCCGCGGTACGCGATCACGGCGCTGGTGCTCGGGTCTGCTGCTTCCTCGTAGGTCATGGGGTTCCAGTCGGCCCCAGTGTATGTAAAGTATGGCGGCGCCTTGCGGGTTGTGTCCAGCACGGCTGCGAAGCTCGACGTGAGGACAATCCTTTTGACAGTCTTTCTCGCAGAAGCAGCAGAAAGGACCGCCCGGACACCGTTGATGGCCGGCAGGATGAGTTCTTTCTCGTTGTCAAGGGTATCATATGTGAAGGGGCTGGCAACGTGCACGACGCCGTCGATGGACACGCCAGCGAATGCGCCCGACAGATCCGCGTCAGGGTCGGAGAAGTCGCTGATCCGGATAAAATCGAGCTGGCCGGCGTACTGTGGTCGCCCCAAAATCATTGCCGCGCCCTTGGCGGTGGAACGCGTGGTGCCCCGCACTCGGATGCCTCGGGCAAGGAGACAGTCGACGACGTGGGCGCCGATGAAACCCGTCGCGCCAGTGACGAGGACATGGCTTGGGCCACTTGTCGTTTTTCACACGGCGCGTCAGTCGATTTTTCTTGCAGGCAAAGAGAGGAACAGTTCTCACGTTGTAGGGGACATAGTCGGCCCGGCCGAGTGAAGACTAGGTGGAACGTTCGTGGAACATTCAAGACGAGGGCGTGATCTTAGAATCGGAAATGGACGTTGTCAGAAATGGATTCATGGAAGTCCTCCGGCATCATAAAATATGGCTAATTCCGGCTATCATGTCCGTAGGTACGAACCCTGAAGCTAACGCCCATCTTCAAAGAGAAGTGACTGATGCAGTGCTGGATAAATGCCGCTTGGAAATGAGGGGGAGGACATTAAAAAGGGTTAGGGTTACACTCTGCTCACTCAAAGTGGACAACAATATTAAACCCCTGGCTTTCGTACGACGAGATTATTCAAGGCATCCCGTAGCGTTCCTCTTCTCGTCAGATTTAATTATAATAACCTTTGCCTTGTCTCCTATTATTATAAGAAAGGCAGACGGAAGAGTGCAGTATGCGCCACTTTCAGCTTGAAGCAGTCCATTACTTAATGGTGGTGTCCCCCCCAAAAGAAATACAATACTAGCAAAAGTTTAGGGGATGCAGACAAAGATGGAAAGTATGTCGAGCTACGGGTATCTCTTCACTCTCAGATCTGGGCACACACGCCGTGTGGATAGAAGAAGTAGGCCTGAGGGTTGCAAGTCGCCCCGTCCAGGCTGTCCCCCACGATCCACACCTCCCTGTTTGCCGCGCCTGGTCTATTATTCCTAGTTTATGCAATGTTAGGTTAAAGAATCTAGTCTCCAATATGTATACACTTAAGCAGGTTTGGAGAGACTTCGGTCGGGCCAGAATCCAGCAGAGCCTCACTTACCCCTTGCCCTATTTATACTGACAGGATCAGTCACATGTGAGGGACGGACAAAACGATTGTCAGGATGGGGAGATGTAATTCATCGTATAAATGAGTGGTAAGGATGGGATGCAATGATACTGTACTACATGCACCGAAAGTACAGTAACATTACAAAATAGATCCGCGACAAGAAAAAAAAATTTAAAAAAGAAACTATTGTACAAGCTAAGAAATTAAAGAAAGTAAGTACCAAGTCGCCGCCACTGACAGTGTACAAAAAAATAATGCTTTCCAGAGGTCACACAAAAGTTTCCATCCGTTCCTCCCCCGGGTCCCTGCCCCACCCCCTGCGCGCGTGTATTGCCATACCGCGTAAAATGTGTATTCTATGCCCAAGAAAATGTACATTGAAAACAATCCTTAGGGATGTGCTGCCTCTGGCCTCGATCGCCTGCCGGCCGGTCGGTCGGTACATCTAGGCCGATTTCGTTCATTGGTTCGTTCATCCCTGATGATAAGAATGGTCATGATCATGATCATGATCATGATGGTAATGATGATGGTAGTGATGGTGATGGCGGTGGTGATAAAGAAACATGGCAAACAGCTCTCAATCCCAGCCCGGCACAGCACACACTGTGGTGAGGGGGTGAAAGAGAGCATGGAGTGGCTGTGTGGGCCGTGCTATGCGACGGCGACCTCGCCTCGCAGCTCCTTGCACCGCGGATGGCTGCACGATCCGCAGTACAGCGTGCTCTTGCCGCAGGCCACTACCCTGTCGCAGCCACATGTAGTTGACTGCGAAATCAGGGTCGTCGAGCAGGCGTAGCTGATCTTGGTGCCGCACATGGTGATGATAGTCTCTGTGGGGATCTGTCAGTAGGCTGTTGTAGAGTGGGCAATGGTGGGCAACGTACATATCAAGACTTGCGGAAGGGTGGTGATGAGGGGTGGTGGTTTTGGATTGGGGGATAGATGAAGCCGTTCCCCTGGGGTATTGCTTGCGGGTGGAGTTGGAGAAGGAAGCTTTAATGTGCCGGGGAGTGGTCGGCAACAACTTGAAGATGGTTGGTGATGATCCTGATCCTGCCCCTTTTCTCCAGCTTCGAAAGGGTCACCCCGATGCCTGATATACGCGTGGTGTTGAGTCTGTTGACATGGAGCGGATGTTGCCGTGGCTATATTCGTCCCTGCGCCAGCGTGGTGGAGTGATGTATGTAGGCTAGGAAGGAATGTGTTTGTGTGTGTATCTCGGGCGCAGATGCATATGTTGACTTGACTGTTTTTGTTTTTTTTTCAGCCCGACGTGAAGAAGAATAAGCGTAAAGTGGCCATCACGAAGAAAAAGAAAAAAAACCAAACGACTTGTGTCTGCTCCCAACTTGGCTGCAACCTGATGTCGACAATGACACGGCAGCCAACTCGAGTTCACGATGATGATGAAATCGCGCTGTGCTCCCACCCCTGGTGATTGGGGGCTGCTGCGGCAGGGGGGGAGGGTCATGCTCTACGTCATCAAGCAGCAAGCTCGGGGGCCGAGACCATCCTAGATTTGATCCCCAGAAGGGTCAGGGTGGATTCGTGCCCAACCTCGATTCGTTCCTGATTCTTGCTTTTCCCTTTTCTTCTTTTCTGCATCTGCAAAAGGGGGGCTTGGGCCAGAAGACAGAAGACGGGTGTGCCACACAAAGGAGGCGGAGCACCGGTTCTTAACTCATTTTGCCCTGCTGTCACACCAAAGTACGTTAATGCGAGAAGCTCATGCATCTCACTTCGTTGGCAGCAACAAAACCCACGTTTTCGCAAAACCCGCTCATGCAGACCTGTTTGCACATTCGAGCTGAAACGGCTGAGGCATCAAAAACAGGATTTTGTCAACCATCTTCATTCCCCTCCAAGCATGTAGGGTCTCTCTTTGGGGTCTCTCTTTGGGGTCTCTCGATTAAGAAACAGCTAATCGCGGCTAAACAAGCTAACAAAGCAGCTAAGTTAAGTCGGCAGCTAAAGCCGTGACAGAAAACAGGATGTGTTCAGTTTTACCCGAGTCCCTCAATAACAGATTTGCCCTTCTTCCTTTGGCAAATGTTGATAGGGAGTTGACAAGCCACCTCGTCCCCTTTTCCCCCCACACCAACCTGATCAGGGTTCTGAATTCACCCACACACTACCACCAGCCCAATCGCCACCCTGCCTGCCAGGGACCAACCATGGTGCCATTCCAAACTCTTTCCCATCAGCTGAACATCGTATTCCCATCAAGCCGACCCTCGAAAAATAGCCATGTGCACCCTTATCGTACTGTCTCAGGTTCCTGCAGGGCGTGCAGGTGCAGGTGCACACAAAACAAAAACCCTCTCAGGCTGCAGGCAGGTCTTTAAATAACAGTTATATGCAAGCCCTACATGCAAACGACTGCAGATTCTCTTTATCCCACCCACAATTGGTGGTGTTGTGGTTTAGTCGATGGAGTCAGAGTCAGATGGACTGGACGAACCGGCGGATGAGCAGGAAGAACCGGCGGTGTGTTTATGAATGGAGTCCTAATGTCCTTATTTCTTCGAAACTCCACCGCAGTTTCTGATGGACCAGACCATGTTAATTAGTACGTCCGTATGACTTTCGTGGGGGCCGAGGTTTGGCCCAAGCCGAGGTCGCAGGAAACCTTCTATATGTCGATAACAAAAAACCCCAAGCCGCCACCGGCGCCATCTGCAATCGGAAGCGCCCGAATCCCCTCAAGACATTGTTTCGAGCCCAAAGAGATTCAGGAAAACAGTGACAGTGATATTTCGTCCAGGACGGGAGGTAAAAGAAGATCATCACTATCTAATGAGCTTGTCAACTCGGAAAAAAAAAGAAGAAAAGAAAAAAAGGAGTAATGACAAAAACGTTAAATCATTATAACATAGGTAGTGCCTAACAAAGTTTAATTAGATAGCTTTAAGTTCCACGACTAGATAGTGGAGATGATTATTGTAAACAACGCTGTGGTTAAGAGGTATAACTTGATTTTCCCAAACTCCATTCCGGGTAATAAAGGGGCAACATGAAAGTCAACAATATATGCACTCCAAAGTTCGACAGAGGCTTCCCTATCCATGAAACGCTATTCTATAAACATGATATCCATTAAAGGCTGGGTTTCGCAGTGCGTGTTTCCTCATTCTTCTACTAGAAATATAATTATGAAGGTAAGTATGTTGAGTCTTGACTTAGGAAACTTGATGTGCTACACGGTTGACCCAATATGAACACAACTCAAGAATAACAGGTCAACCCTTTTTATGTCCTTGAATACTAGTCTAAGTGGGGTATTTTTCTACATATCGGATCCTTTTTCCAGGGTTTCAGAGGGCTTTGCTCAAGAGTTTCGAAGGCTGTTTAACAACTCTTGGGATAGAAATACGCAATCATTGATCAACTGCCCCTAATTACTATTAAGACAAGGAACACCTTTTTGTGTTATTGAATTGTTGTTAGCTGCATTCAAAAAGACAGGTTCAGTATGGACACCCGATAACGGAAGAAAGGGGCGGTGTTTGAGTGGCAATAGGATGCGAAGTGACACGAGTCCAAAGTCTCGCACACATAAGTTCAGTCTAACTTCTACGAATAAGATATATATCAAAGCAGTGGTTGGTAAATATTCCTAATTGCCTTATAACCCAGAACGCCTTGCCAAAAAGATATGCCATCAGAGGACTTAAAAATCAGACAGCGGCTATGCTGAGATTATCGCGCATATATATGATGATACCGTCAAACAAGAATACTACACCTCATCTCCCCAATACCAACGAGCTAGGTCGTGCGAGCAGTTATACTGCGACACTGTCATCATCGTCAATTATTGCCTTCTTGATATCGCGCTTCTTGGGCTTGAGCCACTCCCCTTTTCCAAGCGGCCAGTAGACTCTATTGTCGGGACCGCCCATTCCGAAATCCTCTGCCGAAACTTCCTTCGCCTTTGGCGCATCATCATCGTCAACCTCGCCACCGCCAGCCTCAGCCCCGTTAGCCTCGTCCTCGTCGGCTGGGTGCTTGCGCTTCGCGGCCTTCTTCTTCTTGGTGACCTTGGGTGCGGGCCGACTCTCATCTTCGCGCTCGTGGGGTATTATGTCGTGAATTTTCTCAAACCCGGGAAGTTTAAACGTCCGCATCAACTCGAAAACGGCCTGCTCCTTATCCTTTGCCTCAATCATCAGATCCATGCCGGGCGGACATGGCGGCAGAGTCATTACTCGCGGGCTGTGTTTGCGTCTGTCACGCGGCGTCAATGCTCCTGCACACGGCTCGCTGTAGTGTATCTTTTGCGTGATGCACTTGCGTCTCCAAGTCGCGGTGATTCTCTCCATAATATCGGGCTGGCTGATGTCTTGTGTGCCTTCTCGGCACTTGGTGCTGTCAAAGATGATGTTGTGGTGATGGTAGTCAAGCACAAGAGGGATGTTGAGCTCCTCGCAGATGGGAAGCAGGTCGTGGACACTCCAGGCAACGTCGTCGTTTTCTAGAACGAGACGCCTCTTCACCTCGGGGGAAAGCTTCAAGTAGTTGGTGCGAAACCGGTCGAGAGTCGCGGGTTTGTCGCCATAAGTCCCACCCATATGCAGGACCATAACGGCGTCGCGGTCTTGTTGTTCGGGAAGTTGAAGCAACGTGAGCAGCTCATTGTGGTACTCGAGATCTCGGACAGCGGCATCGACAACTTCTTTCCGCGGGGAGCCCAGCTGGGTGAACTGCAGATGGGGTCAGAGGGTGCATCGGGGCCACCAGCACTAGCAACAATAGAACGTACCTGTCCAGGATGAGTGGTCAAACGATGGCCCAACTCAGCCGCCACCTTCCCCGCCTCGGCAAGGACGTCTGATGCAAAGTGAGCCAGCTTATAGCCGTGGACCTCATGACTGGCAAAGGGAAACATTTCAGAGCTGAGGCGCATGAACTTGATACCGTACTTGTCGTTCCATCGAAGCATCTTGACAATGTCCCGCGCGTTAGCCAGGCCGAGATCCTGGACAAACTTGTCGCCCAACTCTTTAAAGGGGTCACAAGACTTGTCGGGCCGGTTCTTGGTAGGATGTTCCGGCTGGGTTTCGTCTTGTAGCGGATGGCGGTGGTCGATGATGGAGGCCATGCGGCAGGTGCGGGAACAGAAGACCGGTGGCTTGGCTGCGCGCAGGTAGGTGTTGAGACAAGCCTAACGCGGATGTTAAATCTCTCCTTAAATCACCCATCATCATTATCAGAAGAGCTGACATAGCCAAGGCGGCCTTTCCACGGCAAGGGAAGGTAGCTGCTGTTGACAGCTGGAGGCCGAGCAGCTCCTCGTTCAGGGGCGTCGTCAACTGGGTGTGCAATGCTTGTGTCGTGGTCTACCTCGACGTCAAAAATGGAACCAGGCTCGAAGACATCCTTTTCGGGTGTCGGTAGCTGGTCCTGCGACGGCGGCGATGGACCTGTGTCCTTCAATATAGCTTCCCTGACCGACTTGGGGGCGCCATCTGGATGAGCGGCGCGCGTCGTTTTGCCCGAGAATTTGGTCTCCTCGACCTTGATCTTCTGTTTCTTGGTTGTGCGCTTCAGACGGCGCTCCATGCGGGCCAAGCCCTCAATGGCCATCTGAACGCCTTGGGTCACCTGCTTGCTGTCCTCCATGTTTTGGCCGTTCGCGCCTTCGTCTTCGGCGGCCCTGACGCTCAGGATCTTTCCTTGTATCTCGCGGGTGCGGTCTTCGTCCTGGATGTTGGCATGGGGAATACGACGACTCGACCTTCGAAGCTCGACTTGGGGGCGAACTGCTGTGTCAATTGGGGCGTTGACGGCGCCTTCTTTATTGACAGCCTTAGAGGAAGCTGCCGGCTTTCGGGCCATAACAAGCGACGGCGCTATTGGGCAGAGGCAGCTGGGACACGGGGGTGGTGTGATGACGGAGCAACGGCTCCTTGGGGGGATGTACGTCGAGAAAACCCGCAGCGCGTGGGCGATTCGGGGCACGAGGTGTCGTCGAGTGGTGGAAGAGGAAGGCGGCAGGGCAGCACGCATGCGTATGGGCATGCAGGTCGACGAGGTGACGTGACACAGGAAGAAGGACGCGATATGTTGACGGTCGTGTTTTAGACTAAGCTGCAAAGAGGATCAAGCGTTCTGAAGTATGGAGGAATTACCAGAGCTAGAGGAGGAGAGGAAGGATGGAGAAGTAAAGAAAGCGAAAGCAGAGAAATGTCGAGTGGAGGGACGTCATGGCCCACCGGTCCAGAAGCGTCTGGAGTCTGGACCAAGACCTCCTGTGGCTCCATGGTACGTGTATCGGGCGCGCTGTTCGCTGTGTGTGGAATGAGTCGAAGATCGGTTGCGCGGATCGCTACAACGCAAATCGATGAAGTCATTGTGGGGCTAAAAAATAAGAAAGGAAACAGCCAAGAATGGAAGGCGTTAACGGGAACGGGAGGAAGGTCGCCTACTGTCTGTTAGCTCCTTAACTGCCCCCAGTTTCCGCACCCGCAACCTGAAAGCCGCTGGACCGCTGGGGGACCCTGCCATGCCTGCGCCTTCCCTTTCGCCCGGAACAAACGTTCCTTTGCACGACTTGTGAGACCCGATGTCTTTCGGATAGCTGCATGCAATGTCTGCGATCCACGGTCTAGACCTGCAATGATCTCGAGATCGTCTATCCATCACATCTGCTTTTCGGGTGCTTGCTGGGCAGCAGAGTTTAGATCTTCTCGTCGACTATGTGAAGCAATTAGCCAGCGACCATTGGCTCCCAGCCACATCTTGGACTGGTTGATGGTGAACACTGTTCCCGGAGCTTTCCCCCCGTTGGTTGCCTGACATGGTCTGCAGTTGCCCAAAGCAGACAAGCCAGGGGAATGGGAAAATGTCCCATGTCATCAATCAGTCGTCAGATGCAACATCCAATAAAGACGACTCAAGGCAGGTGTGACCAATGCCACTTTTTGTGTCTCAACACGTTGGACAAGTCAGCCATCGGCTTACTGTGCAACCTACCTACCTAGCCTTACAGGTCCCTTCCCCCTGCCTGCACATCGTGAGAGAGAGGTGGGGATGGTGGGGTCGATTTGGGAGTGTATGTGCAGTGTGTCATCGGGACGACTTGCTCAAATTGAGACAGGCACGAAGGGCAAAATTTCAGTTTGAGTAGGGAGTGGAAGGCATGGAGCAGAATGCGCGCAACGCGAAGATTTGACGACGCTTTTTGGCCATCCGAACCGTACTCTCTTCTTGATTTGTTCCCCCTTCATTCTTCACGCCATCCCTTTCACTGCCTATGCGTTCACGTCAAGGCGGCCCATCTCACTCTTTGCGCCGCAATCTAGCAACACACACCATAAAAACGCGACGAAACCCCTCCTTCCTTGGCATTTCGATTTTCCCTCTCACACGGGATGAGCAGGGGCCAAATCCTCTTCGGCCGGTGAGTGGAGATTGAAGAAACGCTTGAATCCTTGGCCCATCTCCTCGGAACTCAACGGCAATGGAGGGTGGTTCAAGTCAATCTTCAAGACTTCATTAAAACACCACAAGGCTGGCGTATTCGTACAATTGTCGTGGTGTGTTGGCAACCGCTCCTGCATGTCAGACTCGGGGACCACACTGGAGGCTACCGTGGAGAGACCCTGAAGCACCCTGCAGATGCACCCTAAACCTCACTTAGCGCTGTGCTACAGGCCCAATTATCCGCCAAGGAGTAGACACAAGCGTATCCGATGTTGCAAATGCGGCTCTGTGACCATGAACCTAAACAGCATGTTGTTGTGCTCGGTGCTGTTCGCAGTCCCCGTCGCCAGTCCATCCAGCTCGGGTTTCACCAACCATGATTTGCTCCTTTTGTCGCACCACCATCTTCGAGAGTAACGGGACATGGGGGTTTCATCGACCATCGTATTCCCCAGCTCACGAGTCTGAAATCACTGGCTGTGACTTCTGCGCACTGCTTCGAAAGGATGCCCAGTCCGTTGCTGCCACGACAACCCCCCCGTACCGGTGGACCCTTCAGAAGCCGGGGCGCATCAGAGAGTGCCCCGATTACATCACTGTCATCTTCAGGCCCGTGCAAGACGACTTCGCGCCGCTGAGCGGTGCTGGCCGTCGAGTGCTGCTCCAGAGCCGCGTCTTCAACTTGTTCAATCAAGGTTGGTACCGGACTAGCTTATTTTGACTGGGAAAGAGTCTTTGGCTAAGACTATGTCAGCAAGTCTCCGCGTGGTTCGAGAGCTGTCTCCAACAACCGACTCGGACGAATCGTGGGACCAGGTTGTTGAATGGGCGCCGAAGTGTGATGGCTCTCACACAAAGTGCCAGTTGGAACGAACTGCTTCCCCCACTGGCAGCGGCAGCGTGCCTCATGTCTTCCCTAAGCGCCTCCTTGATGTCGGGGCCTATCCCATCCGTCTCGTTGAGACTGCTGCGCCAGATTTCAAAAAGGAAAGATATGTCACCATGAGCCACTGCTGGGGCTCCACCGAAGCCATGTTCATGCTCGTCGTCAAGAACCTAAACGAACTCATGACTTCCGGCATTGATCCTTCAGACTCGCGCCTCGGGGCCAATTTCCGCCACGCTATCGAAGTCGCTCGCCGATTGGGCATTCGATACATGTGGATTGATTCGCTATGTATCATCCAAGACAATGGAGAATTCATAGTCGAGGGTATGTTCATGCATGCCACCTATCGAAACTCATTCTGCACCATCGCCGCAGCCGATTCCGATGGCCCGAAAGGTGGTCTTTTTCGGGCAAGAAAAAAGGACTATATTCCTGGTCTTGTGAAAGGGAGCGGCAGTTCAAGCATACTTGGGAGTCAATCCTGGTACATTCTACGGAACGACATATGGTCCTCGGAGCTATTAACTGGCATCCTGTACACGCGAGGGTGGGTCTTTCAGGGTTGGTTTGTAATACCCCTTTATTCAATTCGAGAATCATGATCACTGACAGCCCCAATAGAGTGCATGCTATCGCCTCGCATCCTCCACTACTCGTCCCACCAGATCTTTTGGGACTGTTTCACGGTCAGCGCCTGCGAAACCCTGCCTGATGGACTTCCCCAGCCGCTTGATCTTCTTGCCGCCACAGACCGGCACTGGCGGGAACGCCTCCAAGTCATAAAAGCCCGATCACAACGGCCGCAACAGTCTAACTTCCTGCCATACGTCGGCACTGCTGACGGTTCGCTCGAACAGTTCTGGAGAGAAGCCGTCCGTACAGACACCCGCTGCGCATTGACAAAGCCCGAGAAAGACCGTCAGGGTGCAATCTGGGGTGTCGCCAAGTTGGTTGCTGATTCCCTGGAAGAAAAATACGCTGTGGGCCTCTGGGAAGAGAAGTTACATGAGCAACTGGCCTGGAGGGTTGTGGACCCTGCCAGTTCAAACAAAATGGCGTTGGACAAAACCGAATTTCACCCTAATTGGTCGTGGACATCAGTCAACGCTAAAATCGAGCTGTGGGATTGTCTTGCTTACTCGGAGAGGTTCCAGTGGGCTCGGAATCACGAGGGCGAAGACTTGTACTTCGAGACATTGGAGGACCCTACCAAGCCTCATCCGGAGCTGAAAAGCGAGAAAATTGCGATCCGAGAGAATCTTGCGCCGGCAAAACTTAAAAATACCAGCAGCAGCGACGTTTGGGAGCTTGAACTGCTCGGCGGATCAGATATGGTGCTGGGAAAGGCAGACGGCTTCCAGGTTTTCCCCGACCTACTTCAAGTTGACAACGGGGCAAAATACTACCTCGTGGTTCTCGCTGCAAGTATATCAAACAAGGCGGGCGGTGATGATGCAGGTGGCGAGGATGTGTATTATGACAGCGATGATAGTGCTGCGAGTTTCTCAGAGATTTTGTTGTTTAATTAGCGGAATTGGACTCATCCTCGTCAAATGTCCATCTCAGCCATCACACTTTCAGAGGACCGGGGTCTTTTATTTCATCGAGCTTTCGGAGGACAAATATGAGAGGCTGAAAGAGGGAGAGGGCGGCATGACAAACTTCTGGCTTGTCTGAAAAGATACCGATTTCACTTCTTGGCTCATTTTGTCTCGGATTTCAATACACCAAACCGGCCCCGGCAAACTTGTCTTCAGCCAAACGCTCATGATAGTCCTCGTTGACGAATTGCCTGAAGTCGCCGTGGTAACACCCTATGTTGAGTCCAGAGTAGCCAATATAGATCCCGACGAATCCTTCACAGGCAACCAGCACGTCCAGAACCTCAACGTCACCTAGCCCTGTTTTTGCTAGCTCCTTCTCCAGATTTTCCCACGCCATGTAGTGGTTCTGGTATCTGCCCAGGATGCGTAGGGCCGCAAGACCGAGCATCCGATGGCGCCCCCAGTCGCCTTCCTGCGATTGCCCATCATGGTGGCCAACTCTGCTGCACAAACGCTGAATCCCGGCTCTGAAAGCGGCCACAATGCCGGGAGGCAGCCGATCCGACGTCGCCGTGACCTCGTCAGCAGTCGAGCACTCACGGACATGCTCAAGACGAAGCAGAGCCAAGGCCACGTTCCCGTCTGACCCGTCGACCTTTCGATGCAAGTATTTGAGCACTTTCTTGACTTGCTCGGGCGTCTGGAAAGATCGACCGAGGGTGGATAGCGGCGGGAGGTCTCCGTGGGTTCGCAGGCCCAGGTCGCCGTGCTCCGTCTCGAGTTGGTGGGCGATGAACACGTTCATCTTTTCCTCGTCACTGAGGAGGGGGATCTCCATGAAGGTGTATGGTTCAAACATGTCGGCTGATGTGTGTCTTTGAAATTGGGAAGAGAGAAGACGGCTTGAGCTTGGGAGAACACAGCTGGGAGCTTCCATCTCAACGTCCGCGTATGAGCACCCGCGCCCTTCCAGTTTGCAAGGACGACAGACATAAAAGGCCCGGCTGGGGGCGCATGGCCTGCACTTCCACCAGGCGTCCCTGGAGCAGTTCTGCAGACATACGTCGCAGTATGGTACCGTGAGTTGAACCGAGGAAATGCGCGACGTTACCATGATTCTCCAGCCTGAGCTCTGGAGCCGCGTGAGTTCCTCCTCACATCGGTGGTAAAGCTGTGGATTCTGCCACAGTATGTCCATATCATCGACTACGAGGAATAGTCGATCACGGTCCAGAGAAGAAGCTCGAGAGGAAATGGCCTGTTGAAGTACCTCGATAGGTAGCCTCTCTGATGCTTCTACTTGGTTGTCAGGATTCTCGACCTCTTTTGGGAGTTGTCGAAGAACTGCCGCCAGAAAGGCATTTATGAACTCGTCAGCCTCTCCCCCTGGCGAGACTCTAGTAGCAGAAATGTTGCCATCGCCACTGCTCTCGAGAAAGACAGAAGCAACCACGCTGTTTGAGTCACGAAACTCGCGACCGAGATCAGATGCAACCAGCGAAGAGAGGGCGGTCTACTTATCACAGTCAGCCACGAGAGCAGAATAGGGGAAAAGGAAGGAAAAAAGACCTCTCCTGAGTGATGGGATCATTCTGAACCTGAACTTGAACCAGACATTTCATTGATGGTCAACTTTGGTGGCCAAGGCTGGGGGCGGCTCCGCTTTCGACCTTTAACTCCTATTGGAGCCAGAAGAATACAGCACGCGAGTCAAGCTCCAGTTGTCAGTTATACTCATTGAGTCGATGTTGAACTAACCTGTACTTGGGCACAAATATGAAAATTTTGCCCCTCGTCTTCTTGAAAAGCCGTTGAAGGTAGCTCGTGGAAACTCTAAGATTGTGCTCAGATGTGGGTTAATTAGTTCAACATCGACTCAAGTCGGCGGTACCTTTTTCACATGGAAGCCGTTGGGGTGGAGGGGCCAGAAAATGGGCCCCTGGGTGCTCGGCATTCCGCCAAGAACAGCTGCCTGAAATTCGATACCCGCTCAGCGGTGGACAACGTTGTCAGCCCAGCCAAGGAGACCTTAGCACACCATTGGGCTGTGCGCTAAGTTATGCATGTTGAATCCTGCACGCATCTATAGTGGGGTTTGCCGAGACGGTGTACTGCATGTAATCTGTATTTATAGTGAGATTAGGAAGTAAAGATTACTCAGATTCGGGAGGGAAAACAAGGGGCAGCTAGGTAAGCCAGGCTAGGGGTTCATCATAACAATATGATGGCGTGAGGACCCCGTTTCTGATGGTCGATAGGGCTTGTGAGGCTCAACTGGGCTTTCTGGGGTGTCGCAATCTTTATTACCGCCCCAGAGCGAGCCAGTCCTGTTGCGCTTCATTGCCCGACACATCATGGCTTTGTCACTCGTTAAGATGTTGTTCCCGATGCTCCTTTGCCTGCTCCAGGCTTCGTCTGTTACGAGCCTTGCTGCCAAGCCTCGCTCAGCAGGAGGGGTGCAGCAGGCAAGACAAACCACAGCGGATAACAGTGCCCCTCCTCCAGTGTCGATGGACTGCGGGTACATTTTCGACGAGATCGCCGAATGTGAGTTTTCCTTTTCTCCCTCTCTCCCTGCCATGTACTACCTATCCATGATGAGTGCTACTGACACCACCGTTAGTCAATGCAACCTTGTTCTATGCCTCGGATGTGTACGGGTGCTTGATCAGTGTGCCATTCCATGCCGCGGTTGCCCTTCGTTTCATCGAGTACTACAACACGACGATCCAGTTCCAGAGCACGCTGACCTACCTGAAGAACCCTCCCGTGGGATACCAGCAGCCCGCTGTCGACCTCCAAGCCGGCCTTGCGCGCATCCAGGCCAATGTTGTGTCGAGGGTCTACAAGAACCAGTACGCGTTTGAGGTTGATGTCCAGCGGCTGATCTACGCCGCCCACGACAGCCACTTGGATCTCGACGCCGGTCTCCTCTCGCCGTTTTCGTTCACAAGCCCCTTTGCCATCTCGTCCGCCTCGCTCGATGGCAAGCGAGCCAAAGGTCTACCTCACCGACGACATCATTGATGCGCAGGCCGACGGGTGGACGTGGCAGCCATCGCCGATCCAGACTGTCAACGGCAATGTCACTGTCGACTTCTTCGCCCGGTTCGCGGCCGAGCAGGCGGTGGGCATGCTCGAGCCCCATGCCGACTGGAACGAGCTCATGTGGCACCCCACCCAGTAGATCTTGGGGCCCAATGCAGGGTACAATTCCTTCACGGGGGACGTTACCTTTTACCCTGGGGATGAGCTGAACGTCACCTTTGCCAACGGGTCCACGCTCGACACCTACTGGCTGGCGATATACACCAATACGTTGGAAACGGGCCCGCTCGCGACAGGCGGCGACTTTTACAACTACTTTGTCCTGGGCCAGGCGCCAGCGTCGCTGCCTCCTGCTCCCGAGATCTCCGACGACGACATTGAAATGGACGAGTACGACGACGACACCTCACCGCCCGAGACGTGGAACTGGCTCAGCTTCGGCGCGTACCCGAGTGCCGTCGACATTGTGGAGGGTGGCCTGGCCGACACGAACCTGAGCGATATTACGGGCTACTTCCTCGACGACATTTCCACCGGCGTGCTCAGCGTTCCCACGTTCAGCCCGCGTAAGAGCGACGCGGAGAACTTTACCCAGACCGTCCAGAACTTCATCGACGGCGCAAGCGCTGTCAATCTGTCCCGGATCATCATCGATCTGTAGTAGAACGAGGGCGGCGAGGTCGCCCTGGCGCTCGACACGTTCCGGCGCCTGTTCCCGGCGGTAGACATGCCGTTTGCGGGCAGTCGGTAGCGGAGGCACCTGCTGGCTGATACGCTCGGCGATGTCCTGACTACGTGGTGGGGCAGCCTCGACAAAGACTTTGACGACCCCGAGGATGTCGCGCGATACTTTATGGACGACGAGTGGGTCATCACGCCGCGGCTGAACGCCGAGACGGGGGCCAACTTTCAAAACTGGAGCGAGGACTTTGGGCCGAGGACATACAGAGGGGACCATTTCTCTCCGACGGCGAGATTCTTCTCTCGTTGCTGTAATAATATGGATCTAACGTCATCTGTTACCTGTAATTAGGAGCAATACGACCTCGAGAACCCCATCTTTGACGACGAGGCATTTGGTTTGGTTCCCTTTGGATACAACGACAGCACAAAGTATACCAACAAGTGGAAGCCTGAGAACGTTCTGCTTGTAAGCCAGCTCCTCCTCCTTCCTGTGTTTGTGAAGTGTTTTTGCTCACTGCCGCACAGTTGACCGACGGCGGGTGCTCCTCGGCGTGCTCCCTGTTTGTCGAATTCGCAACGCAGTACGGCGTGCGCACCGTAGTCGCGGGCGGTCGGCCTGAGAAGGGCCCCATGCAAAGCGTCAGCGGCTCTCGCGGCGCGAGGAGCTATTTTGCCCGCACCCTGGACCAATCCTTCCTCCTTGCCGGCACCCTCGACCCCACGGGCAAAGCCAACGCCACCTTCCCCGAGGTCCCTCCCAACGCGGAGCGCCGCGACACAGGCATGTGGGTCAACGCGGCCAAGCTCAACCTCCACGACCAGGTCCGCCCTCAGGCGAGCGCAGGTGACGAGCCAATCCCGTTGCAGTTCCGGTACGAGGCCGCCGACTGCCGCATCTACTACACCCTCAAGAGCGTCTTCAACATGACCCAGCTGTGGCACGACGCCGCGGCCGCAGGCTGGGATGACCCGACGCTCTGTGTTGAAGGGTCGACAGGCTACACCAACCGAACGATGACAACAACTGGCAGCTCGACCACCACAACAACCCAGGCGAAACCGCCGCCCCGCCCACTCAATATCATGGGCTCCGCGTGGAACAGCCCCGCCGCAGGCAGCTTCCTCCTGTCAGACATCGAATCCTCAGACCCGACCATCACCAACGGCGACCGGCCCACGGTGGGCGCGATCCGGCCGTGCACGAACAGCATCGAGTGCTCGCCGGGCCATTCGTGCCGCGCCGTGTCGGTCAAGTGCAAGAAGGACGGCACGAGGGCCACGAGCAAAGTGTGCCTGCCCAAGTGCAGCACGACGGACGAGTGCACGCAGGGTAACGGCAGGACGGCCGCCACCAACATGAAGCTCGCATGTGTGAACAAGCAAAAGACCGAGTCCAAGATGCACAGCAAGCTCAAGGGGAATGCGAAGGTCCAGATCAGTGGGTGGAAGGCGCAGACCGAGAGCGGGTATTGTAGTCCGACCGAGGGGACAAGTGCGCTTGGGTGCAAGGCTTGATAAGTTATCAATAATTAATAATTATGGTCATAGCTTGGGAAGAGTGTTAAGCTGAGAGTCTTGGATGTAATTACTAATTGGACGTATCAAAGCCAAATTTGCCATCTCACTTTGACATAATTAGCCTGTGAAAGCAAGTGATTTGTTTACATTTCCATGAGTAAGAAAGGGGTGGGCCGCCAGTGACAATGGGTCAAGATTCCGCTATTATTAAAAAAAGGCACACTTCTGTCGATGAAACTCAAGTGCCACTGATGTAGGCACTTTAAAGACTTGGACCAAGCCATAACCGTCGTTTGGTCAGTTGGTTGGGCGTATAGACCCTAACCCTGCCTACCCCTGGCCTGAATACCTACAAATTGGAGTCTTTCGATTCACCGCTACATCACCCCTCCGCTATTTTCCAACTGGAAGGGTCATCATCACCACCACCATGACAGACTCGGCCCCCGCTCCACAACTAATAAACTGGAAAACAGACAATGTCGAAAAAGTTCTCCCTCTTGGCCCCTCAGGCTGGGATGCCCTTCAGCGCTTCGCCGTCGCCACCCGCCACCAATTCACCGGCACCCACTCCTCCACCTCCTGCCGGCTCTCGCCCGAGTACAACCTGGGCGGGTTGCATCTTGTCAGGCGGCTCGATTTTGATGACGGCTGCCAGTGGCTCGCCCGCCTCCAACTAGAGCAGCCGCCCACGCCTGCGTCTCGCCAGCGCTTGCGGCACGAAGTCGACACCATGGCGGCCGTCAGGGCACGGTCGCGGATCCCCGTGCCAGAGGTCTTTGCCTACCATACTGCCGTCAGGGATGCAGGGGTGGGCGTTGCGTTTATGCTGATGGAGTATATCCCCGCCGACACGGCGATGGACTCGTTTGGCGGGCGGGACGTTCACAGAGGGAACACCCCTCCACAGTTTAAAGATAAATTTCACGCGTCGTTGGCAGAGATACAAGTTGAGCTTGCGTCACTACGCTTCCCCAAGATCGGGACCATCGTCCGTCGTCGTAGTGATGGTGATGATGATGACGGAGAATTCGAGGTTGGTCCAATGGCCGGGCTGGGCGGCCCGTTCGACACGGCGGCAGAGTACTTTTCCGCCTGGGCCCAGAAGACGGCCAAGTTTCCCTATTCCGAGGCAACAATACGGGCTCGGACCCCAGCAGACCTTGTGGGCGAGATCCTGGCGGCGATTCGGGCTTTTCCCTCCGGGGTGCAGGACCTCGCGAGGTGGTTTCCTTTCCAGAGCGGTCCGTTCCGCTGATCCATACCGATTTGTACAGCAGTAATGTCTTGATTGATGGAGAGTACAATGTCTTGTCGGTGATCGATTGGGAGAATGCGTTTGTGGGGCCCTGGGAGCTGGTTGAGTTTGTGAAGGAGTTGTCTGTCGTCCCGGCGGTCATGGATGGTCCGCTGCACAGGGAAACCGAGGCAAGCGTTGCAATGCGGAATTCTAGGGAAGAGTATGTGAAGTTGGTTCGTGGGTTGGAGGAGGAACGTCAGCTTGATGGGAAGCTTTCTGGCGTGCTGGCGGACCAGGAGGTGCAGGCTTTGGCACATGCATTTTGGCTGTACGGGGATGGGCGGATTGGATTCTACGACGGGGTTTTGAAGTTGTTCGATGGCAGGCGTGTGATTGCCGAGCAAATATCAGATACAACTTGAAAGTACCGTAGGTTGAATTTCATCATCAACCAGCAGGTATTTTGGAGATACATGACAGGCCAGTGAGTTCTGTGGGGGATTTGGGAGCAAGCGTACTGCTCAACCCATCTCCCCACTAACAACGGTACCAATATTATTTACTGTTTGTTGGTGGACAACTTTTATTTCCATTTGAGTCGTTGCATGGCGGGATTTAGACTGACTGACCCGATTTTATGACGTATCCCTCACCAGACAACAATATCGATCTACCCATGAACCACGGACAACTTGAACAGCAAACAATCCACCCTTTTTCCATCTACTAGTACTCAAGTGCTCCATCCACAGGCCTTTCTTGTTGGTGCAGGTACCCACGTGGTATCGTCTGCTTGTAGGATTGATCTCCAGCCTTTAGCAAACGACATCTGCGCCCTTCCACCCGTCATGTCCCGAAATGCGGGGGTTCAGGGGGTAAGTTAGCTTTCATCCCCTTCCCCCTCTTGTTTACTCCATTCTTTTCCAATTTCATCTTATAAATATTAAAATTTGAATAAACAGACAATGTCAACACAAACCCTGGCCATCCCGCTCACGGCCCACGGCGAATCCGATTCCGAGTCCACTCGCCCTCCTCCCCCAGCATTACCCCCCATATCCCGCAAAAAGCAAGCCGGCGTGCTCTTCTCCGCCTTTGTCACCATAGCCCTCACAATCGGATACAACCAATGCTTTGGTGTCTTCCAAGAGTACTACCTCTCGTCCAGCCAAGACGTGCTGGTCCCCTCCCCGGCATCACAAGACCCCCCGCCAACCGCCCTGCTTGCCTTTGTCGGCACACTCTGCTACGGCCTCACCTGGGCCGGTGGGATCCTCGTCAACCCCGTGATATCCCGCATCGAAGTCGGGACATGGGCCTCGACCACGCTGCCGCCGTCGACTCGGGTATGGCGCCGCCGTAGGATACTTCGTCTGTTGACGCCGAGAACGATCACCATCTCCGGGGTGCTCATCACGTCCGTCGGGTTCGCGTTCGCCTCGCTCGCCACCTCGATATGGCACCTCCTGCTTACCCAGGGGTTTCTCGTTGGTCTGGGGATGTCGCTGCTGTATTTCCCGCTGTTGGCTCCGGCGCCAGAGTATTTCACTACGCATCGGGCGACAGCCATGGGATTTGTAATTCCACCCTTCCTTTCCTTCCTTCTTTCCTTCCTTCCTTCCTTCCTCCATCCATCGCTCCCTAACAAATATTCTGAGGAGACAAGATTGCTAAAAAAAATGGATATGATACGAAACGTAATTAGATGCTAGCCGGCGGCGGCACAGGAGGACTCATTCTCTCCCCGGTGATCAGGGCACTTCTCAGCTCCGTCGGCGGCCGCGGGACTCTCCGGATCTGCGCGGGTTTCAACCTCCTCGCCGGGCTCCCCATCGCCTGGGCCGTGCCTCGCAGCCGCTTTGCAGCATCCACCGCCGCCGCAGGAGGAGGAGGAGGCCCCGAACGACGACGAAACACACACGTCTCGCACGCGCTGGCCTCGCGCGCAACGTTCATCTTCTCCGCCGTCGCCGCGTGCCTCCAAGCCGCTGGCGCGCAGCTCCCGCTGTCGTTTATCCCGTCGTACACGGTTGTGCTGGGGCTGTCGGCCGCGCAGGGCGCCAACCTCCTCGCCGCGAGCAACGCCATCAACGCCGTGTCCCGCGTGCTCACCGGGTACGCGGGCGACCGTCTGGGCAGGCAGAATACCCTTGTCCTGACACTCCTCCTCGCATCGTCAAGCGTGTTTGCCTTTTGGCTGTCCAGCGTTTTTGTGGTGTCGCCGTCGTCAACGTCCCTTTGGATGGTCTTCATCGTGATGTACAGTATCTGCGGCGGGGGATACTACGCCCTGTTCCCCGCGCTGATCGCCGAGGTGTTTGGGATCAGGCAGTACGCGGCCGTGAATGCGTTTATTCTGTTTGTAAGGGGGCTGGGGACCATGTTTGGGAGTCCTGTCGGCGGGCTGCTGCTTGGGGGAGCCGAGGAGGGCACGCGAGCGTATGCGAGGATTGCGTACTGGGACGGGGCGCTGTTGATGGGTGCGACGGCGTGTTGTGTTGGGGTGCGCTGGGCGGATGGGAAGGGTAAAGGGTGGAAGTGGATTGCTTGACTCTGGTCAATAACATATTGTCTGGCGCATGAACAGGGGAAGCAACTGGCATAATTATAAACATGATTTCATATTGAAAATATATACAAAGTTGAACCCCTACCCACGGAACCCTAATTGGGTAGATATGTGCAAACCTAGGATTCAGTTTCTCCTCACTGCCATATCATTTACAAGAACGACGCCTCCACAAGGAACGCGACGGTGAACTTGGCGTGGCGGAGGACGGCGTCCCACTGGACGGTAGCATATGACTGTGGCACCCAAAGTTAGTATAAACACACACAACGTTAATAAAAGTTTGGGGGATAAAACTCACGTCGTTGGGGGTGTGGATGTATGGGGTCGAAGTGGCCATCTTTTCGTCGCACACATACGAGGCGGCTGGCAAGCACATTCAGGTTAGCGCTCACCAAATCACCAGTTGGATAGGTAGGTGGACAGAAACATACGGAACCCATTGCTCCTGGCACTAGCATGATCCGAGCACCCGTACCCGCATGCATCGCTCGTCGTGGCGCCCGTGTACGCCGTCGCAATCACGCGGGTATACGCCGTGAGCGAGGTGTCGACATAGTCGGTATAAATCGAAATCTTGCCGCTGGGCGAGTACCCGGCCATGTCCTGGTTCATGACGGCGTACACGGACTTGGCGGCGGCCTTGTAGTTGGCAAACACGGCGGCCGAGCCCAGCAGGCCGCCCTCCTCGCCGGCGTAAAAGTGGAACTCGAGCGAGTCCTTGCCCTTGTACTGGGCGTTGGCGAGCACGCGCAGCGCTTCGAGGATGACGACGGTGCCGGACCCGTTGTCGTCGGCTCCTGGGCCGCGGGCTGTGGAGGACCCGCCGGTTGAGTCAAAGTGGGCGGACACAATAACTAAGGTATACTTGGTTTAGAAACTCGTGGAGAGGGAGAGATGAAGGGGAGACTCCATACTGATGTTGGTCGTGTTGCCGGGGATCTTGGCAATGATCGAGGGCTGGTTGAACGCCGAGTGGGTGAACTGGGCGACAGTGATGGCCGGGTTGGCCGCCGCGACACTCTTGACCGTGGTGAACAGCCATGTTGCGGCCTGCGTGCCGTAGGTGCTCTTGTAGTACCGGTTGTAGTAGCTAGAAAGCAGCGGGTTAGCAACTTGATTCTGACTGCAAGCCAAAAGAAAAGAAGAGGAAAACGTACTTGGTCAGGGTGGTGAGCCAACTCTGCGGGTTAGTCACCGACACCTGCGCAATCAAGGGGTTGGCCACGGTCTGGTGGCTGACACTGGTGGGATACGTGATGGCGCGGGCGGCGATGGCGGCAGACTCTTTTGAATCAGGGGTCGACAAGATCTTGAGCACCTCGGGGTCCTATTTCCACCGAAAATCATTAGCTTGTTTTGTCAACTCGATCAACACAACAGCAAGAAGACGTACAGTGATGTCGGTAATGTCGACAAATCCAATGTTCTTGGCCACATATTTGGTGATCTTGTCCTCGTCAGACACCCATGTTCCAGCGTCGGTAGGCGAGGTCTTGATCAAGCGGAGGCCGGACGCCTTTCCGGCGGCGGGCACGGCGGCAGCGAGCCAGGCCGTGGTGGCCAGCGAGACGAAGAATGTTTGGACGAGCATGATTTCCTCTTATTACAGCAGGGAAGAAAGAAGACTGGTTTCAAGTGTGCTACTAACAACAGCACTTTTGTTGAACACTTGTATCGACCTGAAGAGACAACAAGAAAAAAGACCGGAGACCATCCTCCTTCTAGTCCCCTTTATATCAATCATTTCATGCATCTTCTTCGTACCTGACGGCGGGGGGGGGGGGGGGGGGGGGGGGGGGGGGGGGGGGGGGGGGGGGGGGGGGGGGGGGGGGGGGGGGGGGGGGGGGGGGGGGGGGGGGGGGGGGGGGGGGGGGGGGGGGGGGGGGGGGGGGGG